>OZ018392.1:34141301-34475664 GCA_963969525.1 Ontholestes murinus | reverse complement strand
CACCAGCTCACATCATTCCCTGGACGAATAGACATGGAGATGGACAGTGTGATAATATTTGGGTAAGCGTGTTATTTAGAGGCTCACTTGTATCTTGTTTGCGAATAATTTATGTCTGACGATAGTACAAATTCTGATTCTGAATTTTCCCCTTTAAATTTAAATTCTCCTATTAACTATCATTCACCAGTCGGTTTTGTTATTGACGAATTGATTCAAAGATTAGATAACATAAATTTAACAATGGCAAATATTGATTATCAATTATTAAAGTTAAATGCAGAAACTATTCCTGTTTTTAATGGTGACAGTGCTTTAATAGAAATTTTTATAACTCGATGTGAGGCCGTTTTGGCTGTGTTTTAGACCCTTAAATAATGAACAAATTAACACATATTTAATTAATGCCATAATAGGAAAATTAAGAGATAGGGCTTTGATTACAATAGGATCGCGTACAGAATTAAACACTTGGCCCGAAATTAGGGACCATCTTCGCCAACGGTTTGGTGACTTAAGAAATTACGATTGCATAGTACAACAACTAATTAATCTAAAACCCGTAAAAAACGAAAGCTATCTAGATTTTGGAGAGAGATTGCAAATTTTGAGGAGTAAACTTTCAAGTAAGATAAATTCTTTACCCGTCTTAGAAATGACCGATGCCGCAAAACGTGTACATTTAGCCAGCTACGATGAGCTCGCATTAAAAACGTTCCTACGAGGTCTACGCGGAAATATGCAGAGTATTATTAGGTTAAGAAATCCAGCTAGTTTAGAAGAAGCTATTAATTTTGTTATAGAAGAAATTAATTTTCAAAATACATTAGACGGACAAAATTCTTCAAATTTAAATTTAAATATTAGGCATAATTTCCAAACGCCTAATCAAAGTATTAATAGACAAAATTTCGCTTCACAAAATTTTAATTCTCAATTTCGACAATTCCCGAGTCAACCGGTTCAACTAAATTTTCGCCACCAAAATCCGCGTCCACTTCCAACTAATCGACAAGTATTTGGTAGACCGCCAAACGATCAAATTAATAAAAGACCTTTTAATTTCAATTAGAATTTTTCTAATAAGAGACCAAGAAATGAAAATAATTTTCATACGAATCATAATTATAATTATAATCGCGGCCATTACCCGCAAAATCTTAATCAGCATGCACAACAAAGGCCGCCTCAGTTACCTAGTCCGACACCAATGGCGACTTCCACAACATATACGAATAACAGGTCAAGGTTATTTAATCTAGACGAGACGAAAGACAATAATGCTTTTATTAATAAACCGGGAGACGATAATAGAAATAACAAATCCAATTTTTTAGACGACAAAGCCTCGGAAATGTAATTGAATATTTAGGAATAATAAATAATAGCAGTAATTTACCATTTATAATAGATCCTAAAACAAATGTTAAAATTTTAATGGATTCCGGGAGCACCCGATCCTTTATTAGCCCACAATTAGCGCGTAAATTAAATAAAAATTTATTAAGTGATCCATTTGAAGTTACCAGCGCACATGGTACTTCTCGAGGAAAATATAGTGTTGATATTTCTTTAGAAAGTTTATTTAAAAATAATTCTGCTAAAAAATTAAAATTCTACGTGTTTGATTTTCATTCTTATTTTGATATTTTAATTGGAGTAGATAATATGATAAAACTTAAAGCTAGTGTAGATTTTTCAAAAAATTCTGTAGTAACTCCTCACTGCAAAATTCCATTTAATTTTGATTCAACATCTAATGTAAATCTTAATAATATCGAAAATAACAGTTGCAATGATATTAATAATTATATTAAAAATGATAATAATAATATTGAGAAAAATCAAAGTGATACAAATCGTAGTGATAATTCTAAATCTGTTGGACCACAAGTCATCAAGAGCATATTGGTGCCTGCACAAACCCAACAAATAATTGAATTTGAAATAGGTAATATGATAAACGGTGAAGCCGTAGTCTCTGAGATGGACCTTGTTAATATTGATTTACCTGAATGTATCACAACAGTTAAAAATGGCAAAGCTTGTTGTACTATAATTAATAAGACAGATATTAATAGAGATGTAACTCAAAAGAAACCATTTGTAGTGACGCCCATCAGCGAATATGATGTGGTACCTCATTCACCAAAAATAAATGGTAATAATAAGATAAATAATAAGAAAAGTAAATATAATAATTGTAATATGTTTAATACGTCTGATAAAAAGTTTGATTTTTCACAATTAAGATTAGATCACATGAATAATGAAGAGAAAGTCGCTATAAAAAAATTAATTTCTAAATATACTGTAAGTTTTCATTCCAAAAATAATAGTTTAACGTTCACAAATAAAATAAAACACCGGATTATTACGACTGACGAAGTACCAGTCTATACAAAAACATATAGGTATCCGGAAATTCATAAAGCGGAAGTGAGTAAACAAATTAACGAAATGCTTCAGCAAAATATTATAAGACCATCCATGGTCTTCCCCTATCTGGATAGTCCCAAAAAAATTAGACGCATCAGGCCAGCGGAAATGGCGTGTTGTCTTTGACTACCGGAAACTAAATGATAAGACTGTGGGTGATCGGTACCCTCTTCCCAATATTACAGACCTTTTAGATAAATTAGGCAAGGCTCAGTATTTTACTACTTTAGATTTAGCGTCAGGTTTTCACCAAATCGAGATAGATGAACGTGACATTCCTAAAACCGCATTTAACACTGAACATGGACATTACGAATTTCTTAGAATGTTATTCGGACTTAAAAACGCACCCGCTACTTTCCAACGTGTCATCGACGAAATTTTACGCGGTATTCAAAACAAATCTTGTTTAGTTTACATGGACGATATTATTATTTTTTCAACCAGTTTACAAGAACATATTGAAAGACTGACAGAAGTATTCGAAAGACTAAAAGAATCAAATTTTAAAATTCAGCTTGACAAATCAGAATTTTTACGTAAAGAAGTTTTATACTTAGGACATATAGTTACACCCGAAGGAGTTAAACCTAATCCTGACAAAGTATTAGCTATCCAAAATTACCCAATCCCAAAAAACAACAAAACAGATAAAAGGATTTTTAGGACTGTTAGGTTATTATCGTAAATTCATTAAAAAATTTTGTCGACCTGACGAAACCCATGACGAAATGTTTAAAGAAAAATGCTGTTATCGACATTGAAAATTCTGAATACATAAATTGTTTTAATCTGTGCAAAAATGTTCTAACGAATCAACCTTTATTACAATATCCGGACTTTACAAAACCATTTATACTTACTACAGACGCCAGTAATCAAGCTCTGGGCGCTGTTTTGTCACAGGGTAAAATCGGTTCAGATTTACCCATTGCATATGCCAGCCGTACTTTAAATGATTCCGAATCTCGATATTCCACTATAGAAAAAGAGCTTCTTGCCATAGTTTGGGCTGTCAAATACTTTCGCCCTTATTTATTCGGACGCACCTTCCAAATAGTCACTGACCACAGGCCTCTCCAATGGTTGATGTCCATAAAAGAACCAAATTCTAAATTAGTAAGATGGCGATTAAAACTTTCGGAGTACGATTATACAATTGTTTATAAAAAGGGTACTTTAAACAAAAATGCTGACCCACTATTTAGGATCGAACTAAATGTTAACGAAGAATATGCCCAAAATTTAGAAGAATATTTGAAAAATTTTGATGAGATTGAAAATGATCCGTTATCAGTTACTGTAGAACCTCCGGAAACTACTCGTATAAATGAAATTGAAAATGATGGCGCTACAATTCATTCAAATTCGGAAAACCCTATTTTTGGTATACCAATATTGGATAAACCGGTCAACGTTGGTAATAACCAAATTATAATTACAGAGGTGGAACATTCATCATCTAAACCGAAAATTACTAATTTATTTAATAACAAAAAAATGCGAATACATGTTCAATTTTCTAAAAGAAATTTTGTAAATGAAGTCATTAATTTTGTAAAAGAATATATTGTTCCCAAAATAAATTATTACCTATACTTCAAAAGTCCTATTTACGAAAAATTCAGTAGCGTTCTCCAAAATTATTTTAAAAATTCAGAACTTAAAATGACTAAATGTAATAATTTGCTTACGGACGTTGAAAATAATAACGATATATTGGAAATTATCCAAAATTATCATGAGGGAAAAACAAATCATCGAGGCATCGATGAAACTGAATTAAAACTCAAACGTATATATTATTGGCCAAGTATGAGGAAATCAATCCAAGAATATATTAATGATTGTGAAGTCTGTTTAGTTTCTAAATATGATCGCAAACCACTTAAATTAAAATTTAATAACACCCCAACAGCTATGAAACCATTTGAAATAATTCATATAGATTGTATTGCTCTTGAAAGTTCCAAATTTCTTACTAGAATTGATTCATTTTCTAAATATACGCAACTTTACAAATTAAATTCTTACCAAGCTGTTGAAGTAGCAAACAATTTAATAAAATTCTTTGTCACCATGGAATCCTTAAATTAATTATTTCGGATAATCATTTGGAATTTAAGAACACGGTTATTAGAGAACTTTTGGAAATTCATAAAATCAAAATTCATTTTATTAGTTCCCAACACCCGGAATCTAATGGAATAATAGAATGCGTACATTCAACAATTATTGAACACATACGGCTCCTAAATAACCAAGACATATTTAAAAAAGAACCAATAGAAATTAAAACCTTATACGCCGTACTAGCATATAATAATTCCATCCATTCGACTACAAAATTAAAACCTTCTGAAATTATTTCGGGGCACATCGATAACGAATCTCTTTTAGACCTCAACTTAGAAACTTTAATTACAAACAATTATGTAGAAAATCATAAAACTAAAGTCAAATTGTTGTATGAACAAATAAACGAAACAATAAATGAGAATAAAACAAAAACTATTGAAAAACATAACTTAACGCGAGAGGAAGTCCCGGAAATTCCAGAAAAGGTATTTATTAAAAACAAACAGAAACAATCAAAAACTAAAAATAAATATCAAAAAGAACACATTCAAACTATTGATCCTAATCGTAAAACAGCAGAAATAGAAACCAGACATCATAATCAATCTAGTAAAATTCATTTGTCAAATATTAAACGTCCCAGAGTCAAAAGATCTAATTTAAAACAAACCCCAAATTTTGAAACATTTATTGAGATGTTAAATAATAATGAAGAAATAAACAATGAAAATGTAAGAGAAATTTCAGATGACTTATTCAATGCCCCTCTAGAATACTCACTCGCTCACTGTGTGAGTAGAGATTTAAAAATGAGTGCAGGAATAGCACGTGAATTTAAATTAAGATTTGGTAAAATTAGAGATTTATCAAAACAAAACGCAAAATTATATTCTCTCTGTCCTATTAAAGAAGAAGGTAGATATATTATTTATTTGATCACTAAAGAAAATTATTTCGAAAAACCCACTTTAAAATGTTTGTTTAATACATTGATAAATTTAAAACAATTCTGTTTAGACAAAAATATAACTAAATTAGCAATTCCCAAATTAGGTTGTGGCCTAGATCAATTAGACTATAATTTAGTTAAAGCTATGATAAATTATATCTTCCAAAATTCGAAATTACGAATAAACATCTATTTGGGTACACCAAAAATTGATGATGAAGTACCAGGGTCATCATCTTCGATAATTCCAAATCCTAGTTTAGTCCAGCAAAGAAAGTCATTTTTTGAGAACTATACTAAATCTGAACATTCCAAAAATTAGTAAACAAAAATAATTCATTTCAGATTGATCTTCCTTCCGCATGTAATGTGTTTTGAAGTTAAAAATATCACCGAAAATATCGGATTAATTCCTGTAAATTTAGGCACAGCAAAGCTTGAAAAAACCAAACATACGATAGTATATCATTATGATATTAAACCCATATATAATGAATTTGAAAATCTAAATTATCAATATGAATTCTTGATAAGCACCATGAGCAATATTTCCAAATTTAAACTAGAATTTCAGAACTATAATAAATTGGTAAATTACACCAGAAATGATATTATTGATCAAATTAATACTATTCAATTAAATGTTTCACCCAAAAGAACTAAAAGAGGCTTGATAGATGGATTAGGCAGTATCATTTAATCGATAAGCGGTAATATGGACGCCCGTGACGAGAAAAGAATAAACAAAATTTTAGAAGGCAAGTAACCAAAATAATTTACAAAATCAGATAAAATTTGGATATAGTGTAAACTCAAAAATAATAAAGAATTTTAATAATACTCTTCAGGACATTGCACATAATCAAAAAACTCTACAATCTAGAATAATGCAACTACATGCAATTTTTAAAGAAGAGATTGACCACCAACATATTCTGTATGCGAAAGACCTATATAATCAGATGTTTTTACTTTTCGGTACAATTAGAAACATACTACACAAAATTATTAACTCAATAACGTTCTGCAAATTAAGAGTCTTAAACCCAGATATAATAAGACCTCAGGATTTATTTGACGAATTAGAAAAAATCTCTATCCATTACCAAGAGGAACTACCTTTCGAAATGAAATTAGAAAATATGTTTGACTTTGAATCTATAATGACAGTTAATTGCAAAATTGACAAAACAAAAATTCATTATTTTCTTCATCTTCCAATAAATTACGAATATTCATTTGACCTTTACGCTTTACATCCAATACCCGCAAAGTACAAATCAGAATATGTAACAATAATACCGAATATTAAATACCTATTAAAATCAAAATTTAATTCTAAAATTTGACCTCTAAATGATATATGCTTTGATGGCAGTAAGCAATACCAATGCAGCAGTGAACATCTCTTAAACTATGATGCAGATTGTGAAACAAATATATTAATTCATGGAAATATTAAAACATGTAAATATACCCGACTAAACATCGAAAAGAATCATTTAGAAAAATTGCCCGAAACAAATAAATTGCTTGCTGTATTGCCTAAGAAAGAAACCCTTAAAATCACATGTCCCAAACACGAGGAAACAACAGAACTTCAAGGTGTCTTCTTGATCGAGCCAGATGAGTGCCAGATATTCTACAAGGACATTAAAATTCCCAAAATTGAAGCAATATCTGGAAGCCCCGTGTTTATTAGTGCATCGAAACAAAAACTGGAAAACTACAACATAAACAATTTTACCATTCATCTTAAAAGACTGAAATTAGAAGACATGCCCGTGTTATCCCCAATGCCCCAAATTACAGAAACAGTTATACCCTTAAGCCCCAGTGCGTGGACACTCTCGTTATATGTGTTAGTGTTAATTTGTGCCCTAATTTTAGGAATCAAATTTTTAAAGAAGAAACTTCGGCACGTTGCCCCCATGGACAATTCCCTAAATTCTCCACCCGGAGTGTGTCGAATCTAAGGGGGTAGGAGTAACCTGGCGGCTACAATAAGACAATCCTTTGTTATTTATTAATCGTTTTAATTGTTAAGAAATATATTTAATTATTATTGCATCATTTCCTAGGTATTTGCTAACACTCCATTTTCATCCGCAATAACACCAGATGTCATTTTGCTTAGTTATCATTCCATATTATTATAAATAGGACCGCAAGCCACGAGCGCACATCATTATTATTATTATATTAAGAATAGTAAGATGTAATCATTATTATTATATTAATATCATTATATTGTTCGTCGTTATAAGTTATGTAATATTCAAATAAATCAAAATAATTCGATAATTAAAACACTTTAACTTTGTTTTACCACATAAAATATTTATTGCTGTGACTATAGTTTCGAACATTCACTGTTCATTATCAAACATAAAGTGTTTTAATTATCTTATTAAAATGTACCACCAAGTTAACGCCGACATCATTCAAGAACAAAATAATTCGTGTCAAGAAAAAATAAAAGTTTTTAAAAACACCAAAACCAACCCGAAAAATATAATTTATATATATATATATATATATATGAGGTAGAGCAAATGTTACGAGGTTGTTTAAAAACGAATAATGCGTTTAATATTCAATTTAAAAAGAACAGAGACAATATTCACATTACGCGTCATAAAAGTACGTTGTTTGAAAAATTCCCAAAATATTCTGATATACTAATTTATAATAAGTTACCCAACAACTTGAAGGAAATAAAAAAAATAAGTTATTCAAGAAGCAACTGAGAATTTCTCATTAAAATGTGCCACTACTCATTCAATGAATTTATCAATGATGTTCAATGAGTAACATTTTAATATTTATAAATTTTATCTAAATTTTATATTTGTTACTGTACTCTACTACTATTTGACGACAATTATTCTAATGATATTTAGAATTATTACTATACTCGAGTACTATTTGTTCCTATAATGCGACGTATACATCCGCCATTTGTTATATATGTTATGTAAACAAACATATACACATTGTATAGGTGGCTAAGTAAATAAATAAATCTAAAAATTAAGGCTTCTATGAAAAGCTTTTAAAGTAAAGCAAACAGGTATTTACTAAAAGACTTAGATAAAGATAATAATAATAAATAAACTAAACCCAATTAGACCTATTACATCATTTACAAATGCACCATGTGAACTATTGGCAAAAAACTAATTACAAAAATTATAAAACATTGCAATTTCAAATCTAAATTCACGATCAAAAATATTTTAGACCTAATAAATAAAATAGAAAACGCACACTTGCCTAAAAATTCCAAATTTGTATCATTACAGAATTTATTTATATAAACGAACCAGCTGCAGAAGCCTATAAACTAATTACAAATATGCTTATAGGAAATAACACCAATCTAGTAATTATAGTTGAAATCTTGAATATTTAGACATCTGTATAAAACAGAAATATTATAATCAAATAATAAAATGTACACACAAATAGTTGGTCTAGCAATGGGAAATCCTTAAACTTGCGGAAATCTTTGTGGATAATCTAGTGAAAAAAATATGCAATTTAAGAACTGCTTTTATTGGTTCAAGTATGTCCATGGCATTTTAATTGCCCTCGCAGAATCCAACGTCGAATTTAATTCTTATGTAAAAATATTAAATTCAACACGCCGGTGGTGACGCATTCGATTACGACCCTGAACTGACGTGCAGCAACGTGGTTCTGGTCAGTAGTTGGCTGCGTGACCGGTACCATTTACCATTGGGATACAATTAATGGTGCTTTAGAGTGATGAAGGCTAACCTTTAAAGTAAAAAGCTCATTTACACACACGCCAGTACACATATCACACGGCGGAAGGACTACGTGGTCTATAGCCAAACACTACTACTAGTACTATTAAATTCACTTCATGATAAAATTTAATTCACCAAAGAAATTGAAATTAGTAAGTCAATAAATTATATAGACCTTACAATAACTAATGAGAATAATAACCTGATTTTATATTATACCATAAACCCACTCACACAAACATAACAATTCATAACAACTAAATCCACCTTTACCAAAACAAAATTGAAGAATTTATTGAATTTGGTTCTCGTTTATCACATGGTGAAACAACCCCTAAAATTGGTTCACAGATTAATTTACATACTAATGAATAAAGTTAATTATTAAACACAATTGGACAAGATATATGAGGTGGCATTGAATAAGGGTTATGAAAAAAAGTATGATTAACAAACTGGTTATTAAAAAACATAATGAAATTTTAAAACAATAAATATTTTCCCACAAAATAGAAAGAGAAAAAAATCAATGCACACCGATCACCTACAATGGAGCCATCAGCAATAAAATTAAAAAAAGAATTTAATAAATTGATATTAAAATATCATTTAAAACAAACAATTCCCTAGGAATTTCTTTAAGAAATAATAGATACACGTCAAAAAGACCAACGTAGTGGCGAGTGGCGAGTGGCTATTGACGTGCCAAACCGGAAGATCACTCCAACAAAGAATAAAAGAGCATAAAAAAAATTTCATAAGAAAGAAGGCATCATCAACATACTCCAATCATCTAATATAACATAACCATACAAATTTTGATTTCAAAATACTACATGAAGCGAAAAATGGACAAAACGCTATCGGAGAACCTGGATATTTATAAAAACAAAATAGAAAAATTATTAAAAAATCAACAGAATTTATCCAACTCGCCTCTAATTAGAATGTTCATCCCGGTGGCACCCACGTATTACCCAAATACACCAATAAAAACAACTTCAGTATTTAGGAAATTAAATGTAATTTTAATGTATATTCTTCACCTAAAGAAGCCACAGTGTAGCGAAACAATTGTAGAGAGTTGAATAAAAATTTGAAAACTAAACACTAAAATTAAATAAATATAACATGGTCTTCCAAGTCAATCAATTCATTAAACTAAAAAACTTTTATTAAAAAATATTTTTATAAATTCTTTATTTTTAAGTAAACATTTAAAAAAAACTCTGCCTAAAAGTATAGGGAAAGTATTATGATGGTAACACTTTTAACCCTACTTGACTAACTTTAATATTAAAAATGATTTTCGTTATTCCAAAAAGTAGTAATAATAAAAATATATTCGTACTACAAATATGTTAAAAACGTATTTACTTATAAGTTATCTTAATAAAGTATTAACCTTACCTTGTGGATCCGCATGATGTGTAGCATTTGCAAAAATGTGAAAATGTTGCCAGTCCAAACCCAACGCCAATGCAGTGTATCTTGAAGTATCATAATTACGACCGAATTTATCACTGATTAACACCGTCGTCAATAATAACGATATCGCCTAAAATCATAACCATAAAAACAAGGTTTTACAACATTCAATTACTGTATTGTATTAAAAGTGAACATTACCAAGCCAACGAAACCGATGAGCCTTGTGGCTAAAGTCAAGTCAAAACAACACAAATATTTTTCCAGTTTTCCCATCGTATCAAATCTCGACTAACACCAACGTAAATAACACTTAACCTTAATCCCGCATGGCACAAATCGGAATGAATACGATACGATGAGTAAATTTTTTTGTAATTTTTTTTTCATCACCATGAAGAAAATTTTAATAGTCGCTATGAATTAGACGACCAAACCTACACAAGTAATTGTAAAGTTTGATTTCATTCCTCTTTGAAAAAATATGTTTCGTCCAAATAATTTCAAGATTAAAAGCTCAAATAAAACGCCAGAATTACCAGACGCGAACAATACGATTAATCCGAATTTCCCCGCACTAAAGGGTCCGTTTCCAAAGTGCCCTTCCATCATTATTATTTTTCCCTTTACTTCCTTCCACTGGCGCTCATTCCCTTAACAAATGCGCCCACAATTCGATTACATCTGTGCGCGGCGGAATAAAAAAAAAACGCGGATGAATTTAAAAAGTCCAACTAGTGTTTTAAAAGTTTCCGAGTGACATTTTAACAAATTACACTTTCGTTTCTTTTCATTTCTTTTTAAAAGCCCCCCTCCGCTCAAGTAGATAGATTAGGCGTGTACAAAGCTAAAAAAAGTTTAAAGCTTTTAAAGATGTAACTCAATCAGGCGGATTTAACATTTCAAAAAAACAGATATAATAAAAGAGCATAGAAATAAAGTTGGACCTCGTTTTCTTCCCTGGTAATGCGTTTAATTTTAACGCTATCGGCATGAAAATGATAACGAATTCTTGTTTTTTTTGCAAACTAATTTTTACCTCTTTGAATATTCCAAAGTGTTTCCGCTTTCCACTTCGTGTTAATTACACGACTTGATCGCATCGTTCAAACGTAAATGCACATTCATAATAATAAAAAAAAATCGCCAAAGTAATTGCACGTTGCCGATGTGAAATGGCTACCTTTTAGCGGAAAGAGTGCATAAATGCGAAATGGCCACATGTGGTATTATAATGGAAATTGATCACTGGTAATGTTGCATGTTCCACTAAGAGCTGTGTTTAGTTTTCGTAGCCGCCCTAGAAGAAAATGTTATACTATGTCGAAATTAAAATGTTAATTGATTCATTCACAATTACTTATTTTAAATTCTTATCAATTCAGTGAGTTCAATTTTAAATTATATTATTTATTATTCAATGTGTATATAGAGTGGGTGCGGCTACTATCTTCCCCATCAATTTTTATAAAATAAACAACGGCCTTTCATTCCTGAAGTGCACCAGAAGCAAAATTTGCCTTTTTCAGGAAACCTACATATACAGGGTGGGCCACGAATAACCGCAATTAAAAGTTTACGGGGTTCCGTAAAGGAAAAATCTGAAAAAATTCAACATTGTACGGTTGATTATGGTCTCCTTATGGAAAATACTTTCTATCACTTCCGGTTATACCGGAAACATCTTCCAACTTTGTTATTTTAAATGGAATATACTGTATATTATTTTATTTTTTAATTCCTTGTTTGATTGCCTACCTCGCCATATGGGTTTATGTCCACTTAACTTTTACAGTTTTTGTTTTAAAAATTTATTTATCAAATATTGTGCGTTTAGAAAAATGCCTATAACTTCTAGTAGGTACAAGATAGACACACAAGTGGCATCTTGTACTGTACCTAATCGATTCCTCTACAACGGAAAAAACATGACATGAGCCAATTTTGACAGTTGGTATTTCAAAAATATCAATATTTCAGAGCCTACTTTAAAATATGACATTTCATTTTTTTCAAATGGAATGACCAATATTTTATCTCTTAGTGTGATTCGCAAGACAATTTGCTATAAAAAAGTATTATACATCACTATATCTAGAGCCAGTAGTTTTTAAGTTATTTCGAAATTTATTTCCTCTCTCATTTCGATAATTCCTGTTCTATTCACACGGGCACCATCGTAGGCATCTGTCAATATTTTTTATTGAATCGAATTGGGAAAGATTCGTCCGAATAATATTAAAATGAATAACTATTCCAATCAAGAAATTATGTACTTATTCGTCATACATGGCCAGTGCGACAGAATTGTTGAGAGAACTTGCAGTACATTCAACGAAACTTATCCCCAGTTACAACTTACAAATAAAATAGAGGCAAGAAGACTGGAATAAAAGAATTTTTTTTAAATATAATAATTTTAATAAAGAACTGAAAAAAATTGTCAGAAAAAAAATTATAATAATTGTTCGATATGATGACCATTAACATATAAACACTGTGCGGCACATGGATGGACTTTACCCAGCCTTACCTATTGATTCTGTTTAGGGCCCACATAGTTTTTAGATATGTCGCCCCAAAACTGGAAAAAGTCAAGGTGGTATTTATAGCCAAACCAATCAAGGAAGACTACAGGAATGCCAATCATTCAGATCGATGAAAGCTTTGGAGAAGCTTTTCGATCGGTACATCAGGGACCATATTCTAAAGACGAATTATCTTCACTCAAATCAACATGCGTACATACCAGAACGCTCAACCGAAGCTACACTCCATATTGAGAAGGCGTTCGTAAATATCTCAATGCTCGGCACTCCAGTCGCACTTAGTAAATGTATCAAACAGATGCTAAGCAAAAAGACGGCCCAAATATCAATAGAACACGAAATCACCAAAGCAAGTTTGACCCGTGGCTGTCTACAGGTAGGAGTACTATTTCCTCTCCTCTAGAATATCGTGATAAGACGATTTTCTAAGGAACTGGCAATATGATACGCAGATGACACGGATGGAGAAAAAACAAAGAAAGGAACAGGTGCAGACATATATTATGCCAAACTGAATCTGAAAACTAAAAATACCCTTTTGGTAATACTCTACGATCATCCAGGCGGAACTCACAGGAATAGTGCCAAAAAAATAACTGAACTGGAGATAAATCTATAGAAGCTCATAGTGAGAAGTGTGAATATTTGAGATGAGTGGAACAGAAGTTGAACGTCGAGGAAGAAAACCAAATTGATAAAATACGAACACCCAACGCTAAAATTTTCCAATATTGTGTTAATCCATCCAGATCGGAGAGCTAATTCTCCCATCACTGGACGTGATTATATCCCTATTCGTATCCGGGTGGGTGACCACTACGAGGGCGCCCTGAAATGTTTCCGGAATCGACAAGAAAAATACGGTATTGATGTGGTTTTTTATTTTTATTTTTTGATGTAGTCTCATCCAAGATCAATACATTTTTTCAAACGGTGCTCCAGTCTCTTCAAGCCTTCGGAAAAGTGGAATGTTTCGAAGTCTGCAAAATAACCATCTGTAGCGGCAATGTCCTTCTCATTTGAGGGAAATCTCTTTCCTGACAGCAATTTTTTCAGGTTTGGGAATAGAAAAAAGCCGCTGATAGCTAGGTCCGGTGAATATGGAGGATAAGAGACTATTTCGTAAAGCAAATCATTCAATTTGGACACGATGATGCCGGATGAATGAGACGGTGCATTAACGTGGTGAAAAAGCTGTAAACGAGGCCGTTTCTCCTTCAATACCACATCGAATCGGGTCAATAAATCGCTGTAGTATTGATCCGTGATCGGCCTTCCCTTCTGCAGATAGTCAATGAGGATCACACCTTGGGAATCCCAAAAAATGGTCGCCAAGGTCTGTCCGATGGAATGGTCTTTGCTTTCTTCGGATCTGCTTCGCCCGGAAAAGTCCACTACTTCGACTGTTCCTTGATCTCCGGTATGTAGAGCTGGATCCAAGTCTCATCTACGGTTACGAAACCCATGAAGATATCCCTTGGATTGCGTTGAATCCTAGCCAGACACTCCTCCGAAACGGTTTCTTGTTTTTGCTCCGTTGTGAGCAAACGCGGTACCCATCACGCCGAAAGCTTTTATCCCAAAATTTCGTGTAGGATATAGCCAACGCGTTCTTCTGAGATGCCTGTTGCCTCTGCTATCTCTTTTAGCTTCAATCGGCGATCGGTTAACACGACACATCATGAATCTTGTAGACTTTTTCATCGTTGGTAGCGGTTTTTGGGCGTCCACTGCGTGCTTCGTCACTTGTGCTTGTGCGGCCACGTTTGAACTCGCTCACCCAGAAGCAGATGGTCAAAAATGATGGAGTAGATCCGCCATGAACCTCTTGCAAAATATTTCGAATTTCCATTGCCGTTTACCCAGCCATCCAGAAGTGTTTTATCACTGCATGAAATTCGTTTTTATCTGACTTGCTGTACAAATCACACTCTTAAACAACAACTATTGACAGTAGACGTCTGAAATTTTGACATTGTTATAAAAAGGGTTGCCCTTGCTGACCAATGAATACACTTCAACCATCGTGCGCCATCTCTTGCCTATGCAGGAAAAATTTTAGATCGCCCACTTATTCCACCCTTAATTTTTTATAACATAAACAACAATTTCTAGAAGAAACATTTTTAATGATAATTATAATTTTATAGTTTGTTTTATTACGTATATATTCAATAATTTCCTTGCATGTGAAATTTAAATTGGAGGGTCGAATGGTGGCCTCTCGCCAATAAATTTAAGCTACAACACTGATGAACATTCAAATTTTATATTCAAATTTAGTCAATTGATTTGAAAATCAAAAGTCAATATCTTTAACAAAAATAAATTAAATGTTGGGTGGCTAGTTCGATTTTTCGCTACATTTCTGCAGGAAGTAATAAACGATGTTTGCCTTTTATTTCCTGAAAATAGGAAAAGTATTTATTAGATATTTAAAAAAATAAAATCAACAATATATCTTTAGTTTTAATGTATATGTAAGCTGGGTGTGACCACTATTTCACCCTCCATTATTATAACATAAACGATGTCTCCTGGAAGAAAAAAATTAATTAAAAAAATGCAAAATACAATTTTCTAATTAATTTCCTTATTAAGTATACATTCAGTAAATTAAATTGGAAGGTGTAATAGTGAGCACCCACCCACCCTATATATACAGATAAATTTAAACTACAACATTGCCGAACGTTCAAATTTTAATTTCCAATTTTGTCGATTGTTTTTCAAATGGATAATACACTTAAATAAAAAATGAATTTAAATATTTGGTGGGTGGGTGGCCATTACCTTATAATCCTGTAGTATACTAAAAGCAATTATTTGCTTATATTTATGAAAATGGAAAAAGTTGTCTAGTTAGTATTTCTTTAAATTAAAAAGGTATTTAATCATAATGATGGTTGCGACCGTTACTACGTGGTAATTCATAATGAACACTGAATAAAACACTTACTATGTTTGTAACCACTATAATTATAATTATAGTTGTTAAAAACATAGTAAGTGTTTTATTCAGTGTTCAAAAAGGCTTTTCTTAAGTTTCATAACATATATTATGGGTGGATGGGTGGTCACTATCCCACCCTCCAATTTTATAAAATAAAAAATTAAATGATAAGTATCACACCATTAAATTTTGTCGATTTGAAAATTAATATCTTTAACTAAAATTTAATAAAATATATATTTAGTGAGTGGGTGAAGCTAATATCTTATCGTAAAGCAAAATCTAAGTTTGATTTTCTGGAAATAGAAGAATTCTAGTTGAGTATTTAAAAATATTAAAACAGGGTTTGGTTTCAAATTTCAATGTATATGTAGAAATTGGTGGGTGGCCATTATCCTACCCTTCATTTTATATAATACAAAAGACGTTTTCTTTAAGAAAGTATTAAATATGAATAATTACAATTCTGTAAATAATATCCTTATGAAAGAAACATTCAGTAAAAAACTCTTGTCTAATTTAAATTGAAGAGTGAAATAGTGGACACCTACACCCTACACATACACAAAATTGGATAAAATGTTTTATTTCCAATTTTGTCGATTTTAAAATGTCTTTACCCAAAATAAATAATAATAATAATTACTTGCCCAACAGAATACAAATAATTTCAATTACAGACAACATAATTAAATATAATTTGCATAACATAAAATAAAATAAACATATATTGAAACA
Source organism: Ontholestes murinus (assembly GCA_963969525.1). Lineage (NCBI taxonomy): Eukaryota > Metazoa > Arthropoda > Insecta > Coleoptera > Staphylinidae > Ontholestes > Ontholestes murinus. Next base: position 34,458,753 of record OZ018392.1, on the reverse strand, counting down.
CTTACTATGTGTTTACCTTAATTTCTATATGTTCACGGTAAAAAACTTAGTAAGTGTTTCAATATGAATTTAAATATGGATTACAACCTAGTAACAGTCACAACCATCTTGAAGATAAAATAAAATAATAAACCTACAATACAACTGCATAGTAATTAATGTATATTTACGAAGAGTATATTGAACTTAATTTATGGAATATTGACTAGTACTTTTAATTTCTATCTTACTAATTGAAATATAAGATCAAGATTGTCTTTATGAATATCACAATATTTGCATTTAACATTAAAATTTCTAGACATATAATTGACTGGGGATCGTGACTCAATATTAGTATTATAAAAGAACGTGTAATGTTAGATGCAGTGCCGGATCTAGGATTTTGGCGCCTCGAGACAGAACTGTAATTGACGCCCCTCAAATAAGCATTAGAAAAAGATTGATTTTATCATGATTAGTATTGCAAACAACAAAATAAAATAAATATTTATTTATATCTTACTTATTTCAATACATTTTAGAAAGATTGCACTAAATGACTATTCCTGAAAACTACATTTATTTCCAGTATTAAAATGCAATTTTTCTTGCTTTTATTGACACAAATTTCTCAAGAATTTGGCCTTCGTGAATGTTGTTACACATTTCGCTTTCAATTGAAATTAGTGATAAACCAACAAATCTTTTTTGAGCTATCGTTGATCTCAAATAAGTTTTGATTAACTTCAATTTCAAAAAGGAGCATTCACTAGTAGCTACGGAAAGAGGAAGTGTAAGTAAAATTTTTATATCAATGGTCAAATTTGGAAACACAGTATCTAAATTATTATCATATATATAAATTGAAAAATATTTAAAGAATCTTCTTCATCGCAAGTATGTAAATTTGTGTCCCTAAAAATCTTAATTTCATCAAACAATTTAGCTTCAGAAATATCCATTTCTTCTTAGTCGTTTAAGGAAATTGGCAAATTGTTGCAATACTTTTTGAAAGTGGCGCCATCTGTACTACAAATAATATTAAAGTTTGATAAAAAATCAGTACTACAAATAATATTAAAGTTTGATAAAAATATTAATTTTTCCACATGTTGGGAAAATAAATTAAATGTTGGGTAATTGAACATTCTTTTTTTTCGTCTTCGAATGGATTTTTCTTTAAATTCTGGAGAAATGTTTAATAATTCAGCTAAATCTTTTGCTGTTATTAGTGCTTTTGTTTTCTGTTATTTAAATGTTTACTTGGTTTTTGTAGCTTTTCACTAACGACGTTTATCTGTGATAGTATATCTTACCAAAATATTATGGAGCAAACGAATTCAAAATCTTTAATTTTTTGTGGCTTCACATTTGACGTTATTATCAAAATGATTACTCTCAAATATGTCAATAAATGCATCCAAAATCTTTTCGATACTAAACCGCAAGGGTTTCAGTGCTTCAACTTTAGACTCCAATCTTGTATCAGATAAATTTTAGTGTTATATCAGTATGTTTTAATAAAACATTCCAACGTTTAACTGTTGAGCTAAAAAAGTTGTAAATCTGCTGAACAGTGGCGAAAAAGTTAAAAGTTTCTATATTTACCTTTGCTGCATCATAAATCTCTAAATTGAGAGTATATGCTGGCAAGGAACGAAAAATGCTCTGGGATTTACATTTAATATATGTTTCTGACCTTTACACTGGCTAAGCCGGTAGAAAAGGAGATGTTTATGAATGAATGAATATGTTTCTGAACCACATGATTTTCCCTCGGATATTTGAGCCATTTTCGTACCCCTGGCCGCGTTGATTTTTGAAATATAACTTATGTTTTATAAAAAAATCAAATAAGTTGATAGACCTTTTCCTGTAGAATGTTCTACCTCTAAGAACCCGAGGAAATGTTCGCGAACACTTATTTTATTATCTTTGTCTTTATGTATACATCTGATATTTACTAAAAATGGTTCAGTGTGACTAATATTTGGGATGCAATCCAATATAACGGATAAATACTTTGCGTTATTTATCATTTGTACAATATTTCTAATAATTTGACTGGAAATCAGACTTATAATTTCATTTTGTACGTTTTTGTCTAAATAATGGGCAGATTGCAATTCTTTATTTTTAATCTTGGCTAAATTATTTGCCATAACAATGTCAAATTTCGACAATATTTCGACCAGTTTTAGAAAATTTCCATTACGTTTTTCATATACTACATCTGACAAACCCCTTAAAGCTAAACATTGCTTAGCAAAGTATTTAATAATTTTATAAATTCTTTCGAAAACCGCACGCCAATGTTTTGTTTTCTGATTCATATTTTTTTTCAATTTTATTATTACTATTACTAAACATCTTTATTTACAGAAAAAAAATACAATACTTGTAATAAATTAAATTAAATAAATTCTAATGTGAGACACTGGCTTCTAGTTTTCTGTCCAACGGCTCTCGACCCGCGGTCTTTCAGCCTGTAATTATCTGCCATACAAACGTCATGATTGCCAATGTCTTGTTGTTCTTCAAACGTCCTGATCGCTAATGTCATTGAGAAGTGAGGTGATGAATTGATAGATGGTGATTTCGGGGTGTTTATATGAAGGTGTTGTAAGGGGTTTGCGGGGGATACACATAAGTTTGAGGATCTCTAGGTTATGTGGGTTGGTAGCAAATTTTTGGACAAGGAATGAAAGGCGTTCATCAATGGGAGTTAGATTAGTTAAATGGTATAGGAGGGTATTTGATGGATTGTGTATGGGATTGAGTGGGTGTCTAATTTTTGTTAGTGTACGAAGGGCTGATCGTTCCGATACCTGGATATTTTTAAGAACAGAAGGACGAGGCTTATGGAAAAGGATAGCAGCATAAGAAGAGGTCGTCAGATCATTTTGTAAATATTAACAGCTGTTTTTGTTGTTATGCCCTGATTTTTGTACGTAAGACTTCTGAAATGCCGTGCTCTCTTCATGACATTTGCTTTGAGGTTTTGGGAGTGAATTTTAAATGTTAGTTTGGGGTCAAATGTAATTCCAAGGTATTTGCAGAAAGGAGATGGTGAAATGGAATGGTTATTAATGGTGAATTATGGGAACGGTGAAAAGGAATTAGAAGGTGGGATTTATTGGGGTTGATTGTTATTCTCCATTTTGCAAACCATAAATGTATGGTATCGATCAGCCCTTGTAGGGTGGTGAGTGCCTTGTGCAGGGTGGGGGCATGTACTACTAAGAATGTGTCATCTGCGTACAGGAGCTGATAAGCTGAAGGATTTAGGTAATGTGGATCAGGGTTATAAATATCAGGAACAAAGATATTGTAAAGGATTGGTAATAGAGGAGAGCCTTGAGGGACACCTTGTTGGGGGATAAATGCACGTGATAGGGTGTTGTGGATTCTAACTTGTAAGAGTCTGTTGGATAGGTAGTTGTCAATAAGGTTGAGAAGGTGGGGTGGGATCTTTATTATTATTTGTTTGATTTTTCAATTGTTTTTTTTAATTGGAAAGATTTTATAAAACATTCTAAATGTAGTGAACTTTTTTCATGAGAAATCAATGGCTACAAAAACCGCTAGTAGTTAATTGATGATTTTTGGTTTTCGAAAATAGTTTGCAACATATGCAAGAAACACAATTAGTAGATTCTGAATAGGCAAGCCATATTCTTGGAACAGTGTCATAATTCATTATAGTTTGGTTATAATACGAATTGTTGAAACAACGACCGGATTCATCACGCGGAAAATTATTATTTTTTATTTAAACGATATTGGCTTTATCATATAATTTTAGAATATTATCGCTAATAATTACAGGCCAACTTGCAGGATCGTTGAATCGACGGTGATTCCCATTCCATCGTTGACGAATATGCTTCCGAATATCCCATTATTGTTGTCGAATTCGGATTATCATCAATGCCTCTTGTTGAAGCTGGAGTTGGAGGCTGCGATTTAGAAGAGGGCACTGCATCTGTATTATCTTTATTTTCTTGCTTATTTGTTATTGTTTCTGTAAATGCTAAAGTTGAAGGCTGCGATTCGGAACAGTGCACTGTACATTCTTTATTTTTATTAAAAGAAATTTGTCTAAACCGCCTTTCAGTGCTTCTCTTTCAGCTTCTTTGTGAAGCCTTCGTTTATTATTTTCATTTTCAGATTTCTTTTTTTGGGAAACATGATAACTATTAAAAAAATTAATATATTATTTTGCATCATTGAAAAATTAAAAAAATACTTACCGAAAGTTTAAGCAAATATCTATTTAATAAGATATCAGGAAGCACACACTTGAATATTCGATTGACACAAATGTATAACTTATTATCGTAGAAATTGACGATAGTAATTATTAAATTTTTATAGTATAAATACAATAAGTAACGTTCACCATTGAGAGAACTGCACTAAATGCAAGATTTTTGGGGTTTAGTAAATTCGTCGATGGCAGGCTCATAAATGGTAATAAAATTTACTTCGTGGCAGAATGACAACGATTACATGATCAGCTGCCGACAAAAATAGAATCGTCATATCGCACTATCTTACTATATTGCAATTTACAAAAGGTCATCTACGAATCTTCAACTATTTTCATTGTTGTTTAAATATTGCGTAAATTATAGAGCCCTTATACGACGTATCTTTTGCTTACACGTAGAGCCAGCCCTGGTTAGATGGTACATTAAAAAAAAATATGAAAGCAGAAAAGCACAATACAATCTATTATTAACAATTTTGTGTAATGTCTTAAGGTTAGCCATTTTGCGTCTGAGGTATAAGGAGTCTTCACCAATAAAATTTAATAGATTCTTGTCGGGGTAGCCTTGGGCAGGATACCTACCCGTTTCTACATAGTACAAATATTTAAAAAAAAAGTTTTTGTATTCTTTCGATTATTTTTATTTACAAGCAGATTTTGTAATTTCTATAATATGATTCTTGAAACTTAAATGACTGTCGAATGTGACACCTAGATCTTTAAAAGTTTTGCCTAGCTCAATAGCACTACCACTGATACTCTAACTGAATGTAATTAGAGTATTCTACACGTAACCACTTTGCATTTGCCTGTGTTTAGTGACAGGCAATTATCGGAAACCACCTTGCAATATTACCTAATTGATGTTGAAATAAACTATCATCGTCTGATTTAATAACACAATAAATCTTTATATTATCGGCATATGCTAAAACATTACATTTTAATGTTAAAAGAATATCGTTGAGGTAAATTAGAAGCGATCCAAGGTTGGAGCCTCGGGGAACACCCTATTTTAATATACATTCGAACGATTTGAAATTATTATGAAATACATTTGCGCGACGATCATCTAAATATCTAGAAAAGAAGTTAATAAAACTATTACTAAGCCCTAACCTTATCAAAGACCTTTAACAGATTAGATAGAATACTGATAGGTCTATAATTATAGGAATTACTCGACATTCAAAATAATGGTACGTCCGCAAAATCCTTCACAAGAAAACTAGGAATCTGATCCAATCCAGAAACAAAATTATTCGTAAACCTCTTTAAAATATGTTCAACTTTGTAAGTTTTGATATACTTAAGGGTACAACTAGGACTATAGTTAGAATTTTGTATAGTCTAAATTACATTGTTTAGCATTTTCATAAACTGAACTAAAATGTTGTGCAAAGCCATCAGCTATATATTGGGGAGTACTAAATAAATCATTGTTGTTTATTAATATATTTGGAATTACGTATGAACCAATTTTAAATTTAAGTTCTAAAAATTTTTGGATCATTAATTATATTTGCTTCTGAATTAAGGATAAATGCATTATAATTATTACGTTTATGTAAATAATTCTTACTTGTTATTAATAGAATAGAATCATAAGAATACCATGACGGTAAAGAACTATTATTACATTGTTACTTTTTTGGTGGGACATATTTTCTGAATAATTTAAATATTTCGTGGCTGGCCATTATGCAACAATCCTCTAGTAAAACAATAGCAACTATAACAATGATCATAATGATAGTTGCGACCGTTACTATGTGGTAATTCATAATGAACACTGAATAAAGCACTTACTATGTTTTTAACCACTATAATTTATTATAATATATAAATATATTACAATGTGTACGACTTAAGTTTCGACTTTTGACTTGATAATGACCGTCAAAAGTCGAAACTTAAGTCGTACACATTGTAATATATTTATATATTATAATAAATTATAGTGGTTAAAAACATAGTAAGTGCTTTATTCAGTGTTCTTTATAACAATGATAATGAGTATTCAGACATAATCTATCATATGTAAACCGTCATCTTTTTAAAATTTATTCCATTTGTTTTATGATTCTATTGTCATCTGTTATTTGCCAGCTGCTAACCTCTGTTATCTATCAGCTATCAAAGAAATATTAATGAGGTGACAAATATCATCTAACATTTTTTGTTAATTTATGTTAATTGTGTAAATTTCTTATTATATATATTTTAGAAATATTGAATTTTACAGGAGAAAAATTAATTAATATTTTATATTAATAAGCTTGTACAAAAAATCCTCACTTGTAGAATTCAATATTTCGAAAATATTTTCACGCCTAGACATGCCTTGTATTTTAACTGCACTAAGTCTTATTTTGTCTTTTAAAACATTCATTAAGATTAACAGAGTTCACTTATAAAACTCGTTATATCGAAAACATGTGTACCGAATAATTGTAATTTATTTTTATTTTTTTAAAGTTGATAATTAATTATAAACTGCTGTGTAAGCCTTATTTACTTAAAAAAATCACTACATCGGAAATTTTTATCGCCCAAAAAATCTAGTAATAAATAAAAATTTCTAATTTATAAAATTCAATACTGCTGTGAGACCTTTGCGAATAAAATTTATGACATCGATAATTTCTGAGGTTTAAAAATCAACAATCACACAATGAAACCTGCCGTTGAAACACTATTGTGTGGTAAATTACTCACGTATAAATTTCATTACATCGAAAAATTTTTACTTATAAAATTCAACACTAAAAATTTGGTGTATCAATCAAAAACTGCTGTTCAAAAAATATTTACTTACAAAATTCACTACCTCAAAATAATCTAGTTTATCAATCAAAACCTATTATTTAAAAATACATTTGATAAATTTCTTACGTAATTAATTCACCAATGATAACTGCCAACGTTTTAGAAATTTTAATTTACAAACTCGCAGATTAGAGAAATATTGTGTGGAATATTATTAAAATACTTACCTGGTAATATTAGAAGATAGTAGTTCGATAATACTAGTAGAATAATTTGTAATATTAGTTTTTATCAACCATTCTAGTTTTCTAATTTATAGTTGGATAGATAAGAAGGGAATTATTTCTAATTGTCATTAACATTTTTTGTGTTTAGTAAATTAATTTTTACAAATGTACTGTACTTAAATAGTAAATAGAATGATGTAAAAATATGTCAATCAACAATTACACTAACAAAATCTGTTTAAATTTCCTCTTCATCTTCTTCTTGCTTCTTCTTCTTTTTCTTCTTTGCCGGTTCCAAACCACTGGCGAACTCCGACATCATCAAGTTATTCGAACGTTTGTTTTTCTTACCTTTTGCAGTTTGATTGGGAACTTGAGCAATTCTATAAAAACAAAAAAAACATGAAAGTACATGGCGGAGCAAAACGGTTGAAGCAGAATTAGAGATATCGACAGTATAATTTTTGGTTTTAGTCTACAATCAGATTCATTAAAGTAACAAGCTCATTTCACATGTTGGATTGATGTGGCTGTTACTTGTCGAAACTCCATAGTAAGACTTAAAGAAATACTGACTGAAAATATTTTCATCTACCTGATGAAGCCACTGTGTGATGAAACATTATTGTAGTACAATATTAAAAACATTCAGAAACCATATACTTTGTCAGTATTTCATTTCACATGTATAAAAAAACTAGGCTGATCGATAGTCAATTACTTTCCATAAGAAATATTAATTATGTTATTATACAATTGAGGTTCTAAACAGTAGTTTTTTATGTGGGAATTATAATTTATAATAATTATTATATAGTTTATTAATTGACCAGTTTGTGGTCGAACCTATAGTCAAAATTATTCAAATATATCGTGGTTTAAAATATACCACCAAGTAAATTAGAAATAAAATCAGATTTTGTACTTTTAACAAAAATAGTTATTTAAGGTACAAGTGTAAAAAGTGATGCTTTATTGCACGAACTGGCGTTTAAAAACACGAGCGAGGAACGAGCGAGTTTTTTTAAAGCCAGGAGTGCAATAAAGAAACTTTTTACACGTGTGCCTTACAAAATTTTATCTTCGATCGTAAATGATTTCAAAGAATATATTCTTATGAGTAATATTTTATTGTCATTTCAATAATTCAATTAATGAAAACATATTTTACCCGCAGTGCACTAATGAAAGCGTTACTTAGCAACAAGTAAACAAGTTGCACAAATGTCGGCTGCCATTATTATTTATGGAAAAAATGTTCGCTTTATTGTAATCGCTTCGACTTGCATTAGATGAAATCTTCAGAGTTGTTAGTCTGCCATTTGGTTTGTATTATATATTTTATTTATAGTTTATTAGTTATTTGTATCAATTAATAAAAAATTAAGTTTTTCGTCGGAAATTTGTGCTATAATATATTCATCCGTCAAATTTGACAGTTCTGTGCAATAAAAACAGTTTGACATTACCGTGAAATAAAAACGTAAAAAAGCACTAGTGCTTTAAAAAGCCACTTTTACAATGAAAAATGATGCAAAAAGCGTCTACTTTCTGTACGATCGTAGATAAAAAATTTTGGTTCTCAAGGTCGCTGTCGATTAGTCATATAATAGTTATTTAAGGTACAAGTGTAAAAAGTGATGCTTTATTGCACGAACTGGCGTTTAAAAACACGAGCGAGGAACGAGCGAGTTTTTTTAAAGCCAGGAGTGCAATAAAGAAACTTTTTACACGTGTGCCTTACAAAATTTTATCTTCGATCGTAAAAGATTTCAAAGAATATATTCTTATGAGTAATATTTTAATGTCTTTTCAATAATTCAATTAATGAAAACATATTTTACCCGCAATGCACTAATGAAAGCGTTACTTAGCAACCAGTAAACAAGTTGCACAAATGTCGGCCGCCATTATTATTTATGGAAAAAATGTTCGCTTTATTATAATCGCTTCGACTTGCATTAAATGAAATCTTCAGAGTTCTTAAATCTGCCATTTCGTTTGTATTATATATTTTATTTATAGTTTATTAGTTATTTGTATCAATTAATAAAAAATTCAGTTTTTCGTCGAAAATTTGTGCAATAATATATTCATCTGTCAAATTTGACATTTCTGTGCAATAAAAACAGTTTGACATTACCGTGCAATAAAAACGTAAAAAAGCACTAGTGCTTTAAAAAGCCACTTTTACAATTAAAAATGATGCAAAAAGCGTCTACTTTCTGTACGATCGTAGATAAAATATAAATATTCTGATGTGCTTTGGTTATCAGTAAACATATCGTTACGTTACGTTTTGGCATACGTATAATTACATGATTTGTGCGATAACAACAACAGTACGCAGTCAGTACCTGTAAAGTGTAACCTGATATAATGATGATGAGCCGGTATGATAATTCAAAATGATAGATTTCCCATGAAAATGCTGAATGGTTATACCCATGGCGCGAGCGTTAATAGAAGACGGGAGTAATACATAAACAGTAGCCGTAATTGCGTTACACAATAGAGCCGTGATTGTGTTAGAGGCGGAGGCGCGGTAATTGTGGGATGGAAAAGAGAAGCCGCTTTCCAAAATAATTAAACGCGCGTATGGGGGCAAAATGAAAATAATAATAAATGAAGTTAAAGTGGGCTGACGGTGATGCCCGGGGAGGAGCGGCGGCGGCGGCAGAAAACAGGAGAACGGTTTGATTAATGTAACAGTCATTATCGCGTTAAAGCGGGTCGGAACGGTGAATGCCACATGGCAATCACACAAAGGGCTTTAAAACACATAAATAACACCACACCGTGCTTCTAATTCTTATTAAAACACTTTTGTTAAGGCCATTTTTCACGGGCAATTTGCCCATCGCGCCGTCGCGGAGTGCCCGGTTTTTGCTCTTTTGTGTAACACTCTATTAAATTAAACAAAGTGCCTTTTGAAAGAGTAAGACGTCTTAGAGATGGCAATTATAGGCACCGGATGCATCTGCCCGCTTCTTTTCAAACATCCACCGCGAATTACGCCGGCGTTGATGTAGTTTCTTCGAAATTGATGGGAATTACGGCCCAAATTTTCGTGGTGATAATATCTTCATACTTTTTTTATAAGATCTTGAATAACTCAAGGAAGTGTTAAATACAAAGATATTTTAAAAATAAAAACTACTCGCAACCTCTCTTCATTTCAGTGTTAAAGAGAGTTGTTAAAGGACCTGCAAGATCTTTTGATAGCGTAATTAGGGCGTCATCATCCGCACTGTAGGTGATTGGAAGGATTATACAAATCAATAATATTCAATACATAAGGTGTTTTTAAAGTCTTAAATAATAAAATATTCCCGTACTTATTGTAAAACACTGTTAGTACTTATTAAATAAAGCGTGCTTATAAATAATACCACATGGATAGTACTTACAAAATAAATAATTCCATTACGTTTCATAAAAAGCTACAACTAAACAAATAACTGTATTTAGTTAGTTCTAAACTATCATAATCGGACACGGTACGCCGCTTCGGTAAGTACCCACATCCAAGTACGAAAATTTGCTCTGAAATCTCGCCCAATCCATCGGGATAGCCGGCGCATAACGCAAATAATAGTAATAGAAAAATGTAATGACACAATTACGGCTAACGAGAGAAAGAGAGATATGATTGGCCGCGCACCAGTGCAAAAAAATAAGCAACTTCATTTACAGAACAAACCGTACTTTATCTGCGGGCCGCTTTCATGTAATACCGCAATTATTTACAATTATTTAAATTTTTATGGTGCTTTGATACGAAATCGGTAATAACGCGCGACGAATCGTCAGCTGGCTTTTTTTCTTTTAATGATCATCTTCAATTTCGTTCCTCTTCGCGTCGACGATCTTTTCGGGCGGTTCAATTTAGCCGAATATACATCGTCTCAGTTTCAATTGAGATTTTTTTACGTTATATTGCCTGCTATCGCCACGCAATTGTGCCAATGATTTTGAATAATGTATTAACACAATCTATCATTAAACTAATGATAATGTTCTAACCAACTTAGCAACAAAAAGAAAATAAATTGAACTTTCTCCAATTCTTCAAATATATTTTTAATGTTTCAGATTTATGTTTGTTGCTTTCTGTCATACAACAATTGCTATAGCACGGAAAACGATAGCCATCTGACATTTTCAAATCTTCTAATACACAATATGCCAGCGTTATACTTAATAAATCTCCAATTGAAAAAACATTTCATTAAATCAAAAAAATCACACAGTTATATAAATTTAAACACGACTCGAGTTTTGACATTAAAGAATATTAATAAAAAGCTCAGGAAAGATCAATGCCTTAAATATAGTTTTTTTGCCAAGCGAATAACTTAATCGAAATAAATCTGTTGGTCAAAATAAAAACATACGAAAACTAAAAACTGTTGTAAACCAATTACTCACAGAATCAAAGATAAATATCATTTGTAATGTAAGATTTTTATCCTGTGGGGGGCGTCTTCTTTACTGATCCGAATGCACTGCAGCCTAGATGGCGTATTGTACTTCCCCATAATGCCTTACTTACGCAACCATTCCAAACTCGATGCACTGCACTAACTGGTACAGGTCCTTCAGGGGTTGCGCTTTGAAATCATTTGGTACCACCTGTTTGTTACCAAATGTGAGCTGTATTTTGTTTTCCAGCGCATTACAACTGCACAGAATGTGCATTGCTGTTTCCGGTGTCATAGCACATAACCGACAACTGGTGTCGCCGTTGTGTAGATCGATTTTACTTAGGTGTTCTTTAACAGTCATGTAGCCTGTTAGCAGTCCTATAATTGCCTTCGGGTATTCCCTTCTTAGCGCCTTAGTAATTCGTCAGCGTTTTCTTTTCTCTCGATACCTAAGTGCCCCGACGTCCAGGCAAGTGTTGCTTTGTTCTGTCTGGCCAGGTCATTCAGAGTGTCGACAGTTCCTCTCTATATTGGTTCCCGTGCATTCAATAATCGCGAATATTTCATCTTGAAAGACTGATGCCAGGCTACAGTCTTCATATTCTCGTTGTAGATTCCTGATCCTGTACCTGTGTGAGATTTGGAACCATCCATGTACCAGATCATGCTTTGTTTATGGATATCCTCCCTAAGGTTATTCCATTCATCGCGGTCTGGAATAGTGACCTTGAAGTGTGCATTTGCAGGAGAGGTCCCCCTATGTCTATCAAAAGTCTTCTGTGCGGGGAATGTCAACTTTTACTTTTACCGTTGCTAGCTGCAGTCTATAGAGTGCCAGTCTCGCATCTCCCATTATCAGAATATGAAGTGGTTTGAGGTCTAATAGCGTCTCCATTGCTGCAGTGGTCGTGGTTCTTATAGCCCCTGTTATGCTGATACAGGCAAGTCTTTGTACCTTGCTGAGGATTTGTATGGTTGTGTATTGTGTTGCATTAGGCCACCACACCAAAGCAGCATACATGATTGCTAGTATACCATCGCTGGTCTGAACCCCCATATCATGTCGTACATACGTCTAATTACCGCAAGGGTAATTTTCGAATTACGTTTAATTTTTTAAATATGCGAAGTCCAGGTGAGTTTGGAGTCAAAGATTACTCCTAGTACTTCACCTGACCCGACAATTCGAGGTTCTCACCATTTAGAAGGAGGGGTCCTAGGCCGTCCAATTTCCTCCTGCGTGTGAAAGGTACAATGGTGGTTTTAGAGGGTGAGATTTTTAATCCATCTCTAGCACACCATTTGTTCACTACGTTCAGTGCTCGTTGCACGAACTCTCTGATCGTGTTGTTGAATTTTCCCTCAACGAGAATGACCATGTCGTCTGCGTGTCTCAGGGAAGAGTATCCTTTGTTGTGGAGTTCCACTAACAATCTATCAATGACTAGGTTCCACAGCAGAGGTAAGAGAACTTCTCCCTGTGGACAACCGCCGACCATCCTGGATGCAAGTGTCTGGTCAGCAAATACAGTATATACCATCCTTTGTCTTAGCATGCAGTCAATCCAACTGCACTTAGTTTCCTTCAATGTGTTATCAAATACGCCATCTATATCTAAGAAGGCAGCAAGTAGAATTTCTTTGTTTTCCAGAGCAGTTTCTGCACTCTTTGTTAGTCGGTTAAGAGCTGTCTCTGTAGATCGACCTGGACGGTAGGCATATTGATCTTGGAATAGTGGGAAAGTCACTTGTATCCCCTCTCTAATATAAGGGTAAGTTAAGGAGTACACTTTTGTAGCAAGTCAATAAACTGGCTTAATACATAGATTTTTGTGACATGTCTAGAGTACGTTAGAGTAAGGAATAAATTATTACGGTATATCAAGATTATCGTGCTTTATAATACAAAAACTAATATTAAGAAGTGAAATATTACGGTATGTCAAACCTACGCTGGTCAAATCCAGAAACTATTGTCATGGGACAAGAGTTTGCTAGATAAGGGAGTAGACTATTTAGGCATTACAAGAGTAATCTGATTTACTACACAAATTATTGTGATAGATCAAAAGTATGCTAGATTGAGGAATAAACTGTTAAGGCAAGCCAACATAATTTTTGAGGATGTAATAAACGATTCTGGCAGGTCTAACTAACGAAGGTAAGCATGATTTAATTTCAGTTTCTTCTATTTTCTCAAAAATATATGGAAACATTAACATTTTCTTCACAAATTTAGTGATTTATAAAAAAAGTACTAGTATTTCTATTCAATTTTTGTCAAGATATTAATACAAAGGTGCTATTTGTTGTCTAAGCGTTGCCTGAGTCACACTTTCACAACTCAAATATGTCGGTGGTTAAACAGCTGTCCCACTCAAACAAGATGCAACGTTTAGTCAATAGATTGCACCTTTATGCTAATATCTTGATTGACGGTTATCTCCAAAGTAAAACTCATTTTCCTGTCTCCAACTGCGCTACTATAAGATCCAAATTAGATCAAAACCTGTCCATGGCTATTGTTGACAGGGAACAATAATTTACAATTTTATTATAATAATTTTCATATAACTCCAGAAATACATTCCAGATCTAATTTTGTTGATAACTGTGAGCACCTTAGTAAATGTATGATAAGAAAAAATCAAAAGTGATGTAAAAATTGCGATTCATCTTTTCATTCAATGGTAAATTTCATGAATAATGTTTTCAACGGAAACATGCATTTTGGGATTCCTAGACACAATTTTAACAATTAAAAAAGTAAAAGTAATAATCAAAATGTAAAAACTACCAACAACCAACTACTTCTCGTACTAAAGCACCTCCAGGTATTGAATTACATTACTGTTAGTTGTCGTTACATGTCTGAAATTACATTCAGCACAATGTAACATTTTTGTAGTGTCATCGTTTCCCAACCACGTCATGAAATTGATATGACTATTCACTGACACGTGTTTTGCTGTATCAAAAAACGATATCACCACAAATGAAAAGCCTGCTCTTGGCATTTAAAAGTGTAAATTAAATTTACACAATTAAAAAAGTGTCTGTCCATGGGGGCTGTATCTCAAAATACCTCTAAAAATTTTCAATCGAAGGTATTCCGATCAGGTCCTGTTATTCTTCTCGAGTCACGCCGTAACGATTTTTCTAACCTGGTGATTACTAAACAAAGAATTCCTCAAACGCATCTTCTTCGTCCTTCAGCATCATCTTCGAGGAAGATGATTGAAATGAACAACTTTTACTATTATAACGTTTTTAATAAACAGTTGAAAGAAATGGCGTTAGGAATGAAACGTATGTCATAAAGAGACTTAAAACAAAACTGCAAAAGAAAGGCCACGATCTACATGCATATACGTTTATCATTATGGATAACATAGTATTAATCATCCTGGAAATTTCCAGAAAATGAGAAAAATTATCGAAAAATAGAAGATGGTGTAAAATTATAAATGCTGTAAGTCAATTACATTTACGCGCAAAAGAACAGATGTTAACTGGCATTATAATATTGATAACACTAATTTATATAAATTATGTGAAATAAAAGATCTTGGTGTAATATTCGATGTAAAGCTTACATTCATCGATCATATAAATTATGTCTGCAATAAAGCAACTAAAATGTTAGGGTACATTAAAAGAATGTCACATAAACTTAACCCCGTATCCTTTAAGATTGTCTATGTTGCCTTTGTACGTTCCCATGTTGAATATGCCACATGTATTTGGTCACCACATCAATTAATATTTAAGAATAAAATTGAAAATGTACAGAAAAGATTCTTAAAATCCCTATCTTTTAAATTGGGGAATAATGAAAATATAGATACTGTTAGGAATAGTTTTGGTCTTGATAATTTATGTTGCAGAAGATTTTATTTTGATGTATTGTTTTTTCATAAAATAATCAATGGTTCTACAATGTGCCCTGATATTCTGGCAAAAGTTGATTTTTATATTAAGGCAGATAATAAGTTAACTCGCCATCAACCATTATTTCGCATTCCATTCCATAGAACGAATTATGGTGTTAACGCCAGCTTAACACGTTTTATGCGTTATTCAAATTTTCTTTATTCGAATTATAATTTAGACTTATTCGCAATGTCGTATAGTGAAATATATAAAAAAATAAAACAAGTTGATTGTCAGCAATTAAATATTTATTGATTTATAATTATTGTATTTATGTTTTAGTTTAGTTAATTAAGATTTTTATTATTATTATTCTTTAGTTTTTAGTATTAGTATTATTGGATTATTTAAATTAATAATTATTGCATTTATTTTTTAGTTTAGTTAATTGATTTTTATTATTATTATTCTTTAGTTTTTAGTATTAGTATTATTGAATTATTTAAATTTTTGTAATGATGAATCCGTAAATAAACTTTATTTATTTATTTAAAGTAAAATTGCTAGAAACTCTAAAATGCCTCCAGGAATAAGTGGTAGAAAACTCTGGAGAAAATAGAAAGAAAACTGCTAAAAATACTAAAGTTAATATTTAATTAAGATGCTAATTATTGTACAAATTTCGTAAAAAATATTTATATATCTTCCGAGAAGCAGTTTTCTCTCTATTTCCTTGAGAGTTTTCTGCCATTTATTCATAAAATTTTCTTCGAAAGTTCTTGAGTTTTCAGCAATCTCTCTTACACCATTTATAATTTTTTGAGCACCTTGCTTCTATTTTTCGAGAATTAATAAAATGAATTACCAACCTAAAGAAATTATAATAAGTGGTTAAAATTTATCGAAAAGAAATATTGTTGAAAATATTTCTTTAAAATTTAGAGAGAATAAAGCAGAATATATACGAAACTATCGAGCAGGTAGCAAGAGAAGAATTAAAAGAAATGCAACCTTTTGATTGTGATGGCCCCATTTCTCCGGAATTTTTATGCTGATGCCTCAACAAATGAAAGCTATATATAAAAAACGCTACACTATTGAATCTGATCTTACTTGGAGATGCAAAAAATGTTTTACAGAAAATGTACTATTCAAGCATATAAAAATGAGGTACATTAAAATACACCTTAAACATCATCGACAGCTTAAAAACAATTCTCATAAAAGTGTTTTGGAATTTAAATCAAACATAGCTTGTATTCTGAAACAAATTAAAGCATCGTGGGAAAAATAACTATGCAGGCGTTCTTTGGTGTATTAAAAGATAGAAAAATAGTAAGGCAATCAATTTGTAAACGTTCTAGCTCGTTGAAGCCATCAAACCTTCAGTTAGGATTCATGATCTTTTAGATTTTAAAACAGAAATGTGACTGTACAAGTAAAACGTGCGAAATATAAATCAGAATTTTAGTTCTCATCACCTTCTTATTCTTGCTTTTCGTCGAACCCTGCATCTTCTTCTATGGCTTCTTGCTATTGCTGGTATTCAAAGACAGTCATTCATGTTAGATTTGGCTCCAGTAAATTTTATCTGGTTAATGCCCTCACCTGTGTACCAATGTAAGAAAGCCTTATGCCTTAACACAGCGATAAATTGTTTGGATGAGCTTGAACAACTCTTGCATGGCAATGAAGGATCCAATAAAGGTGGCGGATATCTTAAGACCTCTTGATTCAACGAAGTAGCTGCTATTTTTGTTTAAGGGTTTATTCGTCATCTTAAGGAAGTTATGAAGGCATAGTCATACGATATCTTCGAAACACGGCAGCACGGCAGCTACTGTGTCATGTCTTGGATCATGTTCTTATCATCGAACATATGTTGAGTATGTTCTGGAACGATGAGGGTTCTGTACTATTGGCTGCCTGTTAATGTGAGTGAAGAAAAGCCTGAAGATGTGGAAAATTGATAAACAACCAATTTGTCATTTAGTTGACCAGGGAATCAATGGTAGGTAGTAAAGCTAGATACTACGGTGGAGGGTTCTATTTCGATTTATATTTTGGATATTTATTAAAATACTTGAAAACACTTAAATGTATTAATTATTGACTGCAGTTTTGTAACAGCGTACTACTCTCAACTTTGAATTATGAATGGCAAAGTGAGTTGCCGAACTTGCAGTCAATAAATAACAGATTAATCAAAGGAAAAAACATATACATCTTATTGCCAGCTGCAAAATTATGTCAGCATTAACGCTGGAATGCTACGAAGCCTTGGAAGAAGCGGCTGGCGACAACAGGGTGATCCTATGCTGGGTAAAAGGACACAACAACGGCAGAGATAACAGAATGCAGATGGTTTGGCGAGGAAGGAAGGCTGTCTGCTGTCCTCCCTGCTAGACCTGAATACCCTACTGAAAACTGCACATGTCAGGTGCCACAAGAAGCGATGGAACAACACATCTGGCTGTAGAGTCTCAAAAAACTTCATCGCAATGAACACCAAAACGGCCAGGTACTGTATGCAACTGACCAGAGAAAACCTATGGAGGGTCGTAGGGCTTCTAACAGGACACTGCAATTTACGATCACACCTGAAAAAACTGGGACTACAATCTAGTCCTATCTGCAGAGGGTGTGAAGCGGAAGAGGAAACCGCGGAGCATGTACTTCTAGACTGCCCCGTAATATCCAACCTTCGTGAATCCATATTGGGAGAGGGATGTCTAAAGACATGCGACATCCTAAGAGTCCCTCTTGCTGCAGTTCAGGCGTTTGCCAATGCTTTGGGTTGGCTTGACCGTAGCAAGGAATGAGGACTCAGATGGGAGGACGCACAAAGGGCCCACTGGGGCCTACGTGCGGCTGAACTCTCTGCCCTCGCATCGATTTAATTTTTTTTAATTCATTTGATTCTTCACACCTTCCTTTAAATTTCTGGTATTGTTTGCTTGATGATTTTGTATATTTCCTACTCCATTCTCTCGAAAAAGTTCACCAGAAAATCATGATCATGATAATTTATCATTACTTTTGATATTCTGTTATTAGAGATGACAATCTTCTTTCGTTCTTCCTTCAATACAAATGAATATTGAATGCTGAACGATTTCAATTCTTAAAAATATTATACGATATATTCCCAATTCTTTTAATTTATCAGGAGTTTTTAAATAAAATTACGTATATTTAATTACAATCGCTTTTGTAATTCTTGGGGTAAATCATTCACCCCCTTTACTTGCATCATCGCCTAGAGCTATTTTTTGCAAAATTTACTTTTATTTGCACCAGGATAGACAAACAAAGCATCAACAATCACCGTGAATAACGAGTATTTGAACATTCCTAATTTTCTAGATGCTTGACTAAATGATAATAGTTCATTTAGATTTTGTAAAGACATGTCTTGATTAACCTAATTATTTCCTCTGGATTTGTATGTCTTACTTCTATTTATAATTGTTTGTTGTTGTATTCTTGCAGGTTTATGGATGATTTTTGTCACAAATTCTAAGGAGTTTTCAAATGGAATACATTTTTATCCAGGTGCATTGAACCAGGGAAGTTTAGAAACTTTGTTGATATACAGGATGACTGGCGAAAAACCTTTGGTGCTGTATCTTGCTTATTTTTGATCCGATTTTAATAAATAAAACATCAAATTAAATCAGGACTTTAATATGAACTGAACTGATATTTTTTCTTGTATCCAGTTTTTAACAAATGACGATCAACTATTTTTTTTTCAAATTGCACTGTATATATATTTATATATTTTGTATTGATCCGCAAGGAGATTTTTTTCTGAATATAAAATTGTAAACGTTTTTATTTATATTCACTTGCTCCTTGAGGTGAGTGAAGCAGAGTCTAGCGAGGCATGGGAATATAACCATGTTTGCAGCCAGTTTACAGATCAACATTCAGTTGACCTGGGAATCGCTGACAGGTGGTACAACGAGACATTGTGAGTGATACTAAATGGTTAAGATCTCCTTAGGCAGATATAATGGACTTTATTGTCTTGAAGCAAATGCCGTAGAAAGCTTCATTATCAATAATAAGTTCCATCTATGTTTTCAACATGTACAACAGGGTAGGGTTGTACTGCTTGGCCACAATGCATCTTACCTTTGGTTCTTTGGTTGGATATTTCTCATAAATTCATTGTGTCTTTGCCAACACTCATCGTATATCTTAATGTGTATTAACCACAGTTAATTCAAGTGGAATTTTGTACTTGCTAATGTTAATCATCCAATTCTAAGCGCTTACTTTCTTCGAAATTTCAACATTGTTGTTGATACCGCGAATTAACGCCTTACTTTGAATGCACACAACCCATTAGAAAAGCCTACTATAAATTCCCTTTTCAAAATTTTATCATATTATAAATTACTGCAATAATTTCCAGACCTCATAACCACTTTTGATCTCACCAAATCAGCCAAACATAAAGTGTAACACCACATAACAAACATAACAATTTGTGGATCACATGTATCTTACAAACCACGGCGTTTACCACTTCATAAATTTAAAACTGCAAAAACGGACATAATGAATTATTGCAACTCAGTTTTGTGAGGAATTCTTAGAGCCCACAGACATCGCCATTACATCTTGTGTCTAAAATAGACGCCTCTTAAAGCCCATGTGGTAACTACTGTGGTTTGAACAAGGTTACTGTTCCAGACCGTTATCCTTTACCTATTATTCATTATTTCACTTATAATTGTCGTGGTTGTACGTTATATTCAAAAATCCATTTAGTAAATGAATATCACCAAAAATTTAAAAAAAAACAATCTTTAGAATGTCATTTGGATGATTTGGATATCCAAATGACATTCCAAAGACTGTAATAACAACACTTTTCGGTTTTTTTGAATATACAAGAGAGAGTATTGGATTGAGAAACGTTTCAAAGATTTATGGACTCAATATTATGCTGACCACCGTTTTGCTTCGCGTACATCGACATTTTGGTCTTCAGCAAGGATAAACAAGAACACGTTCATCTCTGACAGCGAGTTTCTTAACGCTTGGCATATTTTGGCATCAAAATTAACTACAACAAATGTGATTTCGGTGAAACTAAATTAGAATTTTTGGAAATTAAACCTCTTCAATCCAAAGTTGATGCAAGTTTGTCTTTTCACCACAACCTTCTGATCAAAAAGGATTAAGCTTGCAACAAATCTCCACGGAATAAACCACTAGTCTGGTCCCAACCCGCTTTTTAAATATTTAAAACAGTCAAAGCTGCGCAGGCTAACTGTGCTATTTCATCTATGTTTTTAACAAATTGGTAGGTTTACAGACAGAGTAGTGTTGTAGGGTTTGGCCACAGTGCTTGATACCTTAGGTTCTTTGGTTGGGCAATGACTGAGTATAATCTTTGGATATTCCTTATGAATTCATTCCGTATCCGATACTACCTCAAGGAGGTAGGCAATCACAGAACTTAGGCATCAAGGACTTGGACCAGTTGCTACCAGGGCCAGATTGTTCAAAGATAATGCGTTATGCAGAATTCTATTAACAATGAAAAAGAGGCTTAACGTCGTTGTGAATGTAACATACCATCTCTCCACTTTTGTTCACCTTAACGTCGTAATTCAATTGCTAGCCTTTGATTTTTAAAGCATCGTATTTCATTTCTTTCCCAGAACACTCATAATTTTTCCCTGGAATTTCTTCTCCCAGTGGAAAACTTTAAATCACGACGAAGACATAATTCTCGACTCAACCTATTATAGTTGACAACTGGTGATGATAGCAATATTTTTCCGATTTTCTGTGGTATTTAGGTCTAATTTTTGTAGACCTTATTTTATATGTTAATATGTCAATATGACATTTCACTTAATTAAAATATTCCTTTCTTCCTTAAAAAGTGAAGAAAGGAATATAACTGTGTTTTTAATTAAGTGATATTTAACCTTCACATACTCAAGTAACTACATTAAATATGACATTTATTATTATTATTTTCTTATGGTATGTTTAATCATTATTTTATTCCATTTTTTTAAATATTTCATGATATTTTTGAATTGAGGCATCCCTCTTGAAGTGCTACCTTTAGTCTCTGTTGTAATACATATTTTATTTAAATTTAGAAAATAATTTTGATAGTCTTCTTTGTTTTTCTTTTTATTTCTAATTCAGTGAAGTAAATCTATGAAAAAACACATAATTTAAAAATATTGTATTATGAAGAAAGTAGCACAAGAAGTATGTTAACTTTTTTCTAGTAGTAAGAATACGTTTAATAATATATTTACGATCATGAAATCAACAACACGTTTACCTCAAGCCATAAATAATGGATCTCTTGCGGTGTAAAAATGGTGCTCTTAATTATATCACAGAACAAAAATCGCATTAATTTTCTCG
This sequence comes from Ontholestes murinus, assembly GCA_963969525.1. Lineage (NCBI taxonomy): Eukaryota > Metazoa > Arthropoda > Insecta > Coleoptera > Staphylinidae > Ontholestes > Ontholestes murinus. The sequence continues at coordinate 34,436,791 of OZ018392.1, read as the reverse complement.
TCCGCTCACCAAGAAATCGCTCGCCGCGAAACGCAATTTATATTATATTAATTGTCGGCACAATTAATCATCTTTCAGATTTTGTTTTTTTTTTCATTTGATGTTTTATTTTCTTTTTGTGCGGCGGGCGGTAGGCCGTGAAGAACGTTTGAGTTGTGTTGTGTTGTGTGTGTGTGGTTGATGGTTACATTGAGAGTTCAATTTCTGCGGTCCAATTATAAAAGATAACGATAATTTCTTGGGATTGTAGATACTAAGACTTGCTCTTAGTTCTGTCGGATATTTACTAAGTTTAAAAATCTTAGCACAGAAACTGTTATATTTGGCCAGCTTCCAATTAACCAAGATCAAGATGTTCTACAGAAATTCTAAAAATCAGTTACAACCAAAGGGGTACAGACTTGAGCTTATTTAAAGGCAAGTGACTATCGATCGGTTTAGAAAATAAACGCAATTAAGATTTCAACTGAAATTATTTATAATTTTTTTTATAAATTTTCATACAATATTTTGATCACTTTACAATAATAATAACAATACTGTTTATTGGTGCACATAACAAGTTCGTTGTTTTCAGAACCAAAGAAGAACTATATTTATCAAATAATTAATAACCACGAAATAAAAGTTTCGCAATTAATGAAGAGTCGTTTAATTATGCAAGAGCTTATGAAGGAGCACCCGTAGGCACCTTCCTTGCACACACCGCAATAAACCTGAAGGATGCGTACGGATCGCGTCGTTTATTTTCCCTGCCCCCCTCGAGATGATTGATAGTGCCCCGGCCGGGCTCGATTAGAAGCAGCGGCGGCGGTAATTCGCGTGATAATCAATTGTTTTCACATATAAATTTTAAATTGGAAACGAACGCAATGAAGTAGGTGGAAAAAAATGGTAAAAAGTAATAAATCTAATAAAGGCCCCCGTTTTTTTTTTGTAATCCGCACCCGGGAGCCCCCGCTAGCCGTAATTAATCACGGGGACCATTAATTACATTTATACATGATTACTACGTCTACTACTATGCGGCGCTACGCATTGTGTCGGAGCGACTGAAAAATACCGCCGCCCACTTCTGTGCTATTTAACAAGATGGCCAACGGACAATAGCGCGCTCTTTGGTCCCCCATCGAATACGCTTTTCGGTTTATTTCATCTCAATTTACATTAAGAGAGCAATATGACTTTGTCAATTTTAATCAAATTTATTTAATTACCTTGAAAAAAATAAATAAAATTATTCCGCTAAATCATTATCTAGGTTAAAAAAAATATTATTTATTTACTACCGCTGGAAATAAATACAAAGCATGAATTATAGCTAAGATCAAAACATATATCCATTTAAAATTAAATGAGTATGCAGACCAAAATTAAAAACTTCTAAAATTCTTTATGAAGAACCTTATAATATTTCTGAGAGAGAAATGCAAAACATTAGCAGAATAAGGAAGAGAACAATAATGTTCAAGGAATTTGATACTTTTTTTCTCTAAAATTCTAGTTGTTCGAAAAAAACAATTAAAACAATTTCTAAATAAAAGTTTAGGTTCATTTTATTTAACAAATTCCCCAATAACATAAGGTTAAATTAAAGGCTCTTAGCTCATTGAGATATGTAAAGAGTACGCGAAACTAAAATGTTTTACGCTTATTCAAAAAAAGCTAAAGAACTGAAATTCTATTTCTAACTAAAATAAAAATTGTTCCTCTTTCCAATAGCGCAATAATAAATTTCTCCTTTTATTGCCGTTCACATATAATTGTTACATAAATCATAAGTTCTAATAAAAAGTAAACGGTTTGCATATGTTTACTTCTTGGAGGGTGGGATAGAGGCACCTTCCTATCCTATGTTTACTATTATGTTTTTACTACTAACTTTCATAACATTATCAACTGTTTTCAGTCGATTTAAACTGTTATACTTCGTTTTAAAGCAATTTTAAGCTATTATTTCCTACTATTTTAATTACTTTAATTATATAACCAGCGCACTCTTGACCTAACCCAATAAATTATATTTTAATCCAGATAGACATTCATAAATAATACCCGACGTACTTCCGACCTACCACAATATAAAATATACTGAGCTAGCGTTACCCTGACAAATCTTAATAAACCGTAAAGTAGGGAAGCTATACGGCAGACCACAAATGTTGCTAAAAAAATGAAAATACTGTAGAAATTCGGTAATCAAAACTAGTTATCTTAATGAGGTATAGAAAGGAAATGGAGATAATTTAAAAATTCAGCTGTATGATATCCAACTAGTTTTTAATTTTTTAATCAAAATAGAAATTATTATTTATTAATATAGAGTAGAGAAGAGATAATAAAAGCAGAAATTGAAATTAGAGAGAGAAAAAAAAAGAAATTATGAAAGCCAAGAGCAACAAACTGAAGAACACTTAAATATATATTGATAATGATATGACCACAACTGAGAGAGAGAAGTGCAAAAAGAAATTAGAATCATAGCCAGGGAGGAAAGAGACAAGAGATTAATAATAAATGGAGAACAATACACCTGGAATGAGCAGGAGAAAGGACTAGTAGCAGGGAGCCAGAAACATAGGCAATAAAACTAAAAGGAAACACAAAAACCCAAGCAGATAATAAGGACACATCTAAAAAAACAAAAACAAAGAAATACAATCACATGGAATGTACGAATGAAATGAAGAAATAGGGAAGAAAAAAACGAATTGAAGTCTTAAAGGAAAAGAAATAGAACTAATAGAGGAATGATAGAACACAAAGTCAAAATAATGAGAATAACAGAAACTAAAAAGAAAGGAAAAGGCATACAGAGAATACATAAAGGGTACTGGATAATCTGGTCAGGAGTGGAGGAAAAAGAGAGAGCTAAAGGAGGAGTAGGGTAATAGTAGCATCAGACAGGTTTAAAGACATTATAAAGGAAAGACAGATGAATGAAAGAAAAAAGACAAAGACAAGTTCTATGAGGATCTACAAAAATAAATAGACGATGGAACGGAGAACACTATAAACATAGAAGGCCTAAACGGAATAGTGGGCAAACAAAACGAAGGAATAGAAGAATACATGGGAAAAAAGGAGAAGCAACTAGGAACAATAATGGTGAAAGAATAATACAACTTTGCATAGAAAATAACTTAATAATCACAAACACAAAATTTAAACACAAAGATAGAAGAGAACGAAGCTAGGAACGAAAAATCCCTAATCGATTACTTATATAAGTAAAAATATATGGAAAATGGCGAAAAACGTAAAAATAACAAGACAAGCCGAAATAGGAAACAATCACTCATTACTCAAAATAGACATAGCAAGACAACAAGAACAAATTGGCAAGAGAGGGGAAATAATCAAGAACGCACAAGCTTAAAGAAGAACAGTACCGAAAGACATACCAAAAGATAATAAAAATAGAATTTTCAAAAGAAAAATATAATAAAGCCATTGAAGAAAAATGGACAATATTCAAAATATGATTGACAGAAGTAGCAAGGAAAAGTTAAGTTGCGGAACAACAAAGATAGGCAATAAAAATAGAAAGACACCATTCTGTTTTCTTTTTCCGAGAAAATAAAAGCAAAAATAAAAATGAAAGCTAGAAAAATATCTGAGTACGAACAAAAACTAAGATTGTGAAGAATACAAAAAGAGAAGAAAAGAAGTAAAAAATAGAGGTCCAAACAAAATTCATAGAAGGAATTTGGTATGAAGATGAGCGAAAATTATTATAGAAGACACAGTAAGAAAAACAGGGAAACAATATGATGAAACATGCGTTCTTTGATAAGAATTAAATACCTAAGGAAATGAAAACAGCAATATTAATAAAAAGTAATAAAACCTACGGTAACATATAGAAGTGAAACAATGTGGACAATGACGGAGCAACAAAATGGGAGAATTAACGCAACTGAGATGATATTTCTTAGGAAGATAGAATACAAGACGAGATAAAAAATGAGAAAATTAGATATAACCTAAACATCGAGCCAATTAATGAAAGAATAGCAAATGAAAACTGAAGAAACACGAAAATGGTAATAATTCATCAAGAGTACAAGGGAGGAACCAGAGAGGAAAACCGAGAAAAACATGGAATGTTGGAATCAGAGAGAGATGCAAAACAGCTAATACAAGACAGAAAGAAATTGAAAAAGATATACAGATTAAACGAATGGCAAGATTACTATGCATGAATATATAAGGCGTTACACCGAAAGATACAAAGGAGTAAGATTAAATAAATATTCTCTTTAAACTGATTAAAAAATTATTTTAAAAACAATTCAAAGTTTCCAAAAAAACAAGTGAAAATTTCCTAAAAGAGTTATCATAATTTAAAAGTATTGAAAAATATGACAAATTGAAATTTTATAAAAAATTAAAAGTTCAAAATATATTGTATGTATAATAAAAGAACGTTTGTATTTTTACCTCAAAACATTTAAAACAATTGAAATTTTACCAAAAACAATTGTAAATTTACAAGGCTATTCTTAAAAATCCATTTTTGTGTTTTGTTGATATTTAATTAAAATAAAACAATTTATTTATTATAATATAATATATTATATAACTTATCTTTTTAACTTTCGAAAGAAACAAATGAAAATATTCTATTAACAGACAGACAGACAATTCATCTATTAACAATACAATTGACAATAATTGACATTTAAAAATAGAAAAATAATATATTTTGTACGAAATAACTGACTTTTTACCAAAAACAAATAAAATTTTACTGAAAAGCTATTTTAAAAATAATACATTTGTTTAACCCTTAGCTGCACCTGGGGGTCCTGAGGGACCCCATCCTTTCTTAAAAGTACATTTTAATTATTTATGTTTATTTATGTCTTCATTGCTGTGGAATTTATTTTTTTATTAAAAAATATGCATTTTTTTACATGAAAAAATCATTTTTGCAAGAATAGTTTTTGAAAGAAGCCTTTGTACTGTATTTATTTTTTTGAAATATAGTATAAAATACACCATTACCTACAATTTCAAGTCTTCATATAACTAAATAAGAGTTTTACGAATTTTAGGAAAAATGCATTTTAAGAATTTTCCTAACTTATTTTCTCAATACTCGAGGGAAAAGGGTTAACTCTATAGTATGGCTGAGTTTTGTAGTCCATAATGTGCCAATTAACACTTCTGTACAGTTCTGTAGTCCTATATAGAGGATAGAAGAATTTTTTAAGCAATTTTTCAACATGGGGTCCTGGAAGACCCCATGTGGAGTTATGTTACAAAATTGAAGTGGTGTTGCTAAGGGTTAAGAAATCTACTTAGAAATCAGTTGAAAACCTTCATACCAAACAGTTGACATTTGACAAAAAAGCGAATATTTGAAAATTTATTTTTAAAAAAATTGGAATTTCACAAAAAATATATTTTGGTCAAATCAAATGAAATTTTAGCAAAAACAATTTAAAATGTACTGCATGTTATTTAAAAAAAAAGCAAATTTATTTAAAATAATTACAATATAATGACAAAAACACAGTAACTTATTTTTTAAGCTGTTCAAAAAAACATTTGAAAATTTCTATAAACAATTGAGTTTATCATAAATCATTAAAAAAAATTAGAAGAAAAAATATATTTTGCTCGAAATAATTGATTTTTTTAATTAAAATTTTACTAAAAATCTATTAGAATGAAACGTGGGAATAATTGTTTGTATCCCTAACCAGACATGTATATTCATTTGATGGTAAATACCCCCCCATTACCTAATCCTATCTAAGATTTTCGAAACGCTGCACATATTCACAATTCCTCCATCCTAAACTATCAATTTGGATTCTTACCCAACAAATCAACCACTCTTCCTCTAACTATCTAAGCCTCCAATATTCAAACAAACTTCGAAGGCCAATCGTTCGCCGTTGTCTTCTTAAATATTAAAAAAAAAACGTTTGACTCTGTTTGGCATCGAGGTTTGCTTTACAAATGACTACACTTAAATATGCCCCGTGACCTCATTATTTTAATCAACGAATTTCTAGCAAATCGCTTCTGCAAAGTAAAAACCCGCCGGTCACATTCTTTTGAAATCCAGCACGGTGTCCCTCAAGGTTCCCCCTTTCACCAATTTTATATAATTTACACTGTTCAGACATTTTTAACTCCGCACCTGATTTCTTTAATTCAAACGTATACCCATTCCTATTTGTACTCTTATCTCTTCAATAATCGCTTAATACCCTCGAAACATGGTTCCCCAAGTGCTGCATTGAAATAAATCTTTCACAATCCAAGCTTCTCATCCCTTTCTACAGAATAACTCCTTTATCGCCCAAAATCAAAATCCGTACCGAAGAAGTTTCCCCTTCACATACTTGTAAATACCTTGGAATAATATTAAAATATAAATCCCATGCTCTTTCTATTAAATCAAAACTCAAAGCAAGGGCGTGGCATTTCCGAACACTGCGTATAAAAACAAACAGCCGTCAATATATACAAAGCGATTTGTCGCCCCTTGCTTGATTATAGTGCAAACATCTTCTCCCAATGTTGCCCCTCAATTCTCCACCATTTCCTACTAGCACTTCGTACACTGGTCAAACTGCTACATCCTATAACCAACTTTAACAATCCAACCAATGAAGTACTTTATGAAGAAACCCAAACCACTCCGATTCCACAATTGCAATCTGAATAAATATTGTACTTCTTGCAATCCCAACAACAAATCTAAATACCATTATTCAACAAACACATTACATTTGTTCGTATCATCCCGATAGTTTTGTTTATAATTGTAATGATAGGGCAGAAAGAACTAAGACCTAAGGTCGAAAGCTCAGACAGATACGTACTAACTGTTGAAGAACAATTGAAAACTTGTTAAAAGCAGTTGAAAATTTATTTTAAAATCAATTGAGAGTTTACAAAATAAAACTAAAAATATCCTAAAATATTTTCAAACTATTGAAAATAAAACAAAATTTTGCTATAAACAATTAAAATTTAAAAAAAAAGAAATAAAAAAGGATGGAAAAAAACAATTATTTTGCACGAAAAAACTGAAATTTTATATTTGTTTCTCATTAATCACTTTATTTAATGTCTGAAATTTTACCAAAATTTACTAATAATCAAATTTATGAATAGTTTATTTTAATTTAATTTAAAATAAATGATACTTTACTTTAAAAAACAGTTGAAATTAATATATAAGAAAAGTGCTATCAAATTACTAAACTGCTGAGAAAAAAAAAACAATTGAATAAGTGAACATTTAGTTTAAAAACAATTGTATTTTCACAAAAAATAAGAATTTGAGTGGAAGATCTTTTGATGAAGAGAACTCCGCCCGTCCTTCTTTCGACAAAAATTGTGTGTATATTTTCATTTATTATAATATAAATTTTGTATTATTTTGTGAGAAACGAGTACAAAGATATTCATAAAATAATAAATAATAAAAACCAGTTGTAAAAAACATTACTAAGTGCTCGAAATAATTGAAATCGTTCTAAAAACAAATAAAATGTCGTTAGGAAATTCAATAAAAAAACAAACAATTTAAAATTCATTTAAAGCAGTAGCTATAAAGGTAATAATTTGCTGAAAAAACCAATTGAAATATTACTTGTTTCCTTAAAAACTGATTTAAACTGATATGATCCGACAGCCAACTATGGTTTCCATTTAAAAAATGTCAAATCTAATTGGAATTGATTCATTCTCGTGGCGGCCTCCCACTAGGAAAGACGCACGTAATATGACATAGCTGCACTGAGGAGCTGTGATACAGTGAAACACGTGTCTGCAGATGGTCATTGCATAACACTTTTCGTGGCTCAGTTAAAAAACGATAACACCACAAAAATGTTACATTGTGCTGAAAATGTTTTAACTGTTAGCTGGAGTTAGTGCCGAAATGCTCATAGAAATTAACTTTTCTCATTATTAATTTTATCATTATTAATACGGCTCTAGATATTCGATATTTAATTTACATAAATATTTATTACTTTTTACTTTTTTCAAAACATCTATTTACTCTTGACTTTTTTGAAAACTTTGAAAATGCAATTTTATTCGCCTCAATAAACTACACTTATTTCCCCATTTAACCTTTTTTTTTATTTCTTCTAATTTCCGAGATCCCCATAAATAACATCTAAAACAACTCACCCTTTATAGTAATATAACAAAGTAAATAATGTTTATTTAAATTTTATATAATCAAAATATACTACGAAGTAAAATCCTTCTGCATACACGATACTTAATTTTATTGATGCAATAAAATTCGTATTTTGTTTATCTTAACACAAAAAGAACTCATCCTGCTGAATTTTTACTTAGAATAATATAAACGTAATCGATTTCCCATATAAAAAAGGGTGTAAAAACTTACTTGTGATTAGCCAATTTTTTATTCAGCCTGGGTGCTTCGACATTGGATACCTCACCCCTGACGACCTTGGCGACCGTCGTCGGAGTCTCCCTCAGCCCGAAACTGGTGACGTAGTGTCCCAGGTTAACCGTCTTGAAGTTGAAAAACTCCCGCATTTTCACCGGATAGCTATTGTAGAACCTCGACCAAGTGGAATAAGCTGCGCAAAACAACCGGGTAACGATCTTTACGGCGCGAACGGAAAATACATGAGGGGTCGGAGGGTAGGTAGACTATATATATATAAATCATGACGGTCAAGTTTCGCACATTAGTCTGGTAAACTGATGGTGTGGCTGGCATTTACTAGAGGCCACTCACTGGACCTGACGGACACAGAAATCCACTTGGTAGTTGTCAGGCGTCCGTCATGGCCGGCGGCGGCGAACGGCGTCGTCGCCCTCCACCCTCCTACACCCTAAACTCACGTTTTGTATGACCCGCCGTCCGTGTATACGTCCCTTTGGTAATTTAAACTTTCTTACCGAAACAGGCCGACTTGTGCAAGTCCTTGTCCTTGGCGAGGGCGGACTCGAAACGGCGCTGAAGGGCCGTGGCCGCCGTTTCCGGCTCCGGCTCCTCCATTAAATCGCAAAGATGCTTTAAGTACTCATCTGTATTGCGCTGTTTAAGGCTGAAACGATGAATTTATTTTCAGGAAAGTTTCCACCGAGCTCGTAAAATGCAGGTCATTTGAATTTCGAAAAACTTCGTGACTTACGTACATTTTGTAACGACCGAATGATATCGTTCGCTTAATGGATTCCTCATTTGGCCACTTGATATAACATTTTTAACAATAGTTTTTATTAGTCTATATGTATAAACGTACTCAACAAAGACAACTTTACTTTATATTAAGCCAGAAGTTGATGATGGCAACCCCTATTAAGTAATCAATTATCAAAGAAGCCCTTCAATCGGCAAAACTATATATTTGTATATTGCATTAAATTTAATTCGTTTAAAATAGTGTTTTATATTATGAATTACTACGTAGTAACATTCACAATCACAATTATGATTAAAAATAACTTAACCACTTACAAAACTTTTAAATCCCTCAAATGATTGATGAACTCCTGTTCTTCGTGGGTCAAGAATATGATGGCGGATCCAGATTTCCCGGCACGTCCGGTGCGTCCAACTCTGTAAACGCAAGATTTTTTTAAGACGCCCACACAGTTTTACAGTTTTTCCCCCTACCTGTGCAGATAATCCTCATCAGTTTGAGGACCAGTGTACTGAACGATACAGTCCGCTTCGGGTACATCTAATCCACGAGCAGCAACGTCCTATATTAAAATAATTGTAAATTAAGTAACCTATAAACATATATTGCATATAATTAGGATTTACCGTACAAATAAGAACCCCTCTAGAGGCACTTCTAAACCTATTAAACACATCCTTCCTCATCTTCTGATCCATATTACCGTGCAGCTTAAAGAATTCAATATCAAGCGCGACCTCTTCCTCATCCTCCTCCTCACTATCACTATCCCTCTCTACTAGGGCGACATTGCCAATTTTAGTCTTTCCGCGATTCACCGGCATATTTATCAGGTACTTGGTGAACAAGTCGTAGTGATACTCCACCATCTGTGTGCTGGCCATGAAAACGAAAATTTTCGAGTCCTTCTTCTTCGACTTGGCGATTAACAGCGCGGACAGCGTAAAGAGACGGTGTTTCACGTATGTGAGCACGAATTCTTGTTTGACGGTGGATGGGATTATGAAACCCTGCGGCGTTTTGTCTGCAGTGTCATCAAGGGCGTCGACGTATGTGTGATCTTTCATGGTAAACTCTGCCAGTTCGCTGACGCCGTTGTTCAGGGTCGCGGAGAGAAGGATTGTCTGGCGTTCTTTACTGTTAGGGTTTTTGAGAGGAGCCATAGATTCGTCGATTTCGTCTGGTGTTGTATCATTAGTTTTCTGGTTTTGTTTAATCATCGCCATCGGGTCATACTCTGAATTAGATTTTGCCTTGTCCAATTCTTCAACTAAACTGTTGTGAAAAAAATATGTTACATATTTAAATACAAATTTTCGTCAGTTATAATAGTAATAAAACTAACAAAAATGTTTTTTTTAATTTAAGAAAATGATAATTGTTCAATTTTTTATTATTATAAATGAATTACATCTCTTACGATTGCTATACAATTATAAATACACTCTTTGTATATTTTCCAAAGTATTATTTACTACTCTACGACTTCCTAAACCAAATAAATTTTGACTTATTTTTTGAATACGTAAAATTTATTTCTGACTATTGAACTGTTTTAATATAATTAACACAATTTAGATCAATTTTTCAAAATATTTTTTATCATTTCAAACGCTTTGTGAAAGTCATTTTTTATAATTTCAAAAATTCTCTTTCTATACTTTTCATTTTTAATGAAATTGTTCAATTTTTAAAAAAGAAGTTAATTACAAACTGGTTATAATAATTTGAATTTTTTATAATTAATTGAATTAATCAATTGTTTTTGTGGGTGTCTATTGCAATTGATTTTTTACTTAATTTTTAATGTTATTAACGCTTCGGTTAATTTTCAATTGTTTTGGTTAATTCTGAACAGCCGTCAGTCATTGCGGTCGTGTTTTCACAAAAGTCAAGGACATTTTGGAAAAAAGAAAGATTATGTAACTTAATACATTCGCGACTCGTCACACGTTACGACAAATGCTTAAATTTGCGAGGTGACTCTGTAGATAGTATTTACCAATTTGACAGAGTACTTATTATTCAAGGATTATTTATAATTTTGCACTCACCTAATTATATCCTTCCTAAATCCCATATCCAACAATCTGTCGGCCTCATCCAGTACCAAACACCTGACTTTGTCTACTTTCAAAGCCGCGGTATGAAGCACATGGTCCAGTAGTCGTCCAGGTGTCCCAATTAGTACATTCAATCCCTTCCTAATCCTGTCCTTCTCCGACTTCCTATTTTCCCCACCGCACAAATGCCCAACGACCACCCATTGGAAAGTCTACCCATTCAACCAGAAAATTATATTACATTTTAATGCTTATACATTGATTAATGCATTGTACCAGAAATCGTGGAAAAGGTTAAAAATTAAATAAATTGATTATTCCAAGTTTAACATTTAAGTAAATTTACAATTCCTAAGCGTTTAATCAAACATAGACTCACGTTTATTTTGCTGAATAATTCATGGGTCTGCAGGGCTAATTCGCGTGTTGGCACCACGATAATTGCTTGTACCCCGTCACCTCGTTTCAGCCGGGGGCTAATTCCTTGCAGGGCGTCGATTATCGGAACGGCGTAAGCCAGCGTTTTCCCCGAGCCGGTCTGCGAGCGAATCTTAAATGTCGCGAAATGAAAAATCGACGATTAATTCACCGCTGTTTTGTAATCATTTGAATATTAATAAACGGGCGGCGGCGGCAATTTGTAAACCGAGGAGGGGAAATCGCCCGGCGGCGCCGCCATAAATCAATTGGTGGCGTTATTGAAAAAAAAGGAAATAAAAAGAAAACGAAAATAATAATTAAATGAAACCATTAGGGAATTCTAGAAGGACATCGATTAATTCAGCTAATTAGCGTCCGTAACATAAGCCAAATAAAACTTTATATTTATGGCACATAAGAATTAAGATAAGACTGATCTGAAAATATATGAGTAAAATAGTTGCGATAAGAAAAAATAAATCCACATATAAATAAAGTAGATTAAAACTAATCTGTAGAAGTAAAATAGTTAAAGAAAAAAAAAATAAATAATATGTAAATTAAAGTAGGCTTTAAATTTTTAACTAGTTTTAACATTTAAAATTATCAACAGGTACAATAATTAATACAGCATTACCAACATATTTTCAAAAAAATCACTCTAATTACTGAAATATAATTATGGATTTATCCAATACACAAGTTTTTATTTATTTGTGATAACATTTAAAAACTTTTGAAGTAATATATTTTCAAAAAATCATAAAATTAAAAAACAAAAATGATGCACATCTTGACTAATACAAAACAAATATAGTTCTATATTATATGACAATGACATTTTATATTACACAGGGTGAGTTTTTTTCGATGTTCTCTATGGGGATCTCGGAAACTATAAGAGATAGAGAAACGGTTAAATGGGGAAAGAAGTGTAGATTTACGAGACGAATAAAATTCCACTTTCAAAGTTTTCAAAAAAGTCAAGGGTAACTAGATATTTTTAAAAAAGTAAAAAGTGTCAATTTTTTCAAATCAATATATCTCGGTTATTATAACAGATAGAAAAAAACTGTTGACAAAGTTTTAGATAATTTTATGTAAATTAATAAAAAATAATCAGAAAATTTTTATCGCCATTATTTTCCGAGATATGATGCAAACTTACATTTTTTTAAATGGAAACCATAGTTGGCTATGACCTCATTCAAAAGGTAATTTTTTTCTCTTTAATCCAATATGACATACGACATAGTTATTTCTAAAAATAAGTGAGTTATAGTCATTTTAAATTTTATTATAAATAAAAAATGGGTAGCCATGAAAAAGGTGAAAGTAAAACAATTGCAGTTGTTTACAATAATAGCAATGTTGTAATTATTAGTTCTACAAAGTTAAATAAAAATGAAAAACCAGCATAAGAATAATAATTTTGTAATTATCAAATGGCCTTCTGTATGTGGTATAAACCCATTTATCAAGAGGATAATACGTTTCTTACAAAAATATTATGAACAGATGAATCGCGTTTCACTAATTGTGGTATTTTTAATCGCCACAATGAACATAGATGAACTTAAGAGAATCCACGAGAAGCTTCACAGAGAAAACTACAAATTAAATTTGGGTTTAATCCATGGTGTGTTTGGATTAATAATTTTCGGTCCATATATTTTTGAAAGCTCATTAAGTGAAACTGATTACTTTCATTTTCTTCAGAAAACATTTGAATATACGCTCGATTGTTTAAATTTATCATTACAAGCAAGATTAAAATGGTTCCAATATGACGGTGTTCCACCTCATAACATGTTGGCTTTACAAATTATTTCAATGATGCTTTTCCTAACTCATAAGTGGGAAGAAATAAACCAATCCCAGGGCCACCTAGATCTCCCGATCTGCGCGATTTAGAATTTTTTCTGTGGGGTTATGTAAAAAACAAAGTATATGAAAACTCACATCAATCTGTGGAGGATCATAAACTAGTTGTTATTGAAACATTTAATTCAATTTACATGAGAATAGTCAAAAAGCCATAAATTCAATTTTAAAAAGATATAATTTATGTCATAATAGTATTAATAGTGGACTCTTTGACCATATTTTTTTTAAATTAAAATTTCTCTCCCATTGATATATTGATAATTACAGAATTACTTTATACAGTTGTTTCAGTTTTGTTTATCTCTGTAAAACTAATAATTACAATATTGCTAATATTATAAGCAACTGCAATTGTTTTACTTTCACCTTTTTCATGGCTACCCATTTTTTATTTATAATAAAATTTAAAATGACTATAACTCACTCATTTTTAGAAATAACTATGTCATATTCCATATTGGAATAAAGAGAATAAAATTACCTTTTGAATGAAGTTACAGCCAACTATGGTTTCCATTTAAAAAAATGTAAGTTTGTGTCATATCTCGGAAAATAATGGCGATAAATATTTTCTGATTATTTTTTATTAATGTGCATAAAATTATGTAAAACTTTGTCCTTTACAGTTTTTTTCTATCTGTTATAATAACCGAGATATATTGATTTGAAAAAATTGACACTTTTTACTTTTTTCAAAATATCTAGTTACCCTTGACTTTTTTGAAAACTTTGAAAGTGGAATTTTATTCGTCTCGTAAATCTACACTTCATTCCCCATTTAACCGTTTCTCTATCTCTTATAGTTTCCGAGATCCCCATAGAGAACATCGAAAAAAACTCACCCTGTATATTATAACCTCAACCTATAAATTATATCTAAACATACTATGTAGCATAACCTAAAATTTTAATAGTATTGGAAAAAGCCACCTCCTATAATTTTAAATTTATTAAATTCTAATAATGAAATGATTAATAATAAAGAAAATTTAAAACATTACTCTAAATTACAATAATCAAATAAATAAGGATTAAAAAAAAACTCACCAAAGTATTCTTCCCTGACATAACGACAGGTATAGCCTTCTTCTGCACGTTGGTCAGTTTGGAGAAACCAATCTTCTCCAAATTAGACACTAGATGCCTGTGCACTTCCAAATCATTAAAAGAACCACTGGCGAAAACTTTTTCAGACACAGACTTTCCCGACGATGTGTTCGCATACAATTCCTTCGGCTTCACATTAAACAATGAGTAATTCTTCTGATGATTCTGCCCAACAACCGTATCAACTTGTTTACCCTCTTGTGCAAGCTGTTTCGAAAGCAGTTTATCCTTTTTGTGTTTCCTCTTAATATTACCTTCACTGCTTGGAAAGTCTGCGTTTTGTTTATTTTTAAATTTGTTGCCTTTTTGAAAATCACTCGTATCTTTTGTTTTATTATTATTATTATTTTCTATAATATTTTCAACAACTTGTTTATTATTTGTATTTTTAGTTTTTTCTAAATTATTTCCAAAAATTTGTTTGTTATTAGTATTTTTATCGGTAGGTTTATTAAATGTTTGTTTTTTGTTTTTAAAATCATTATTAGAGCCCTGTCCATTATCATTGAATATCTTCTTCGGTGGACTTGAGACGCTTTCCTGTGGTTTAATTTTCGATGGTTGGGACGGTTGTTTACGTTTCTTGGCAAACACTTTACCCGCTTTCGGCTTTTTTGTTGAATCCCATTTGAAGTTGAATGAGGGGTTCACGTTTTGTTGATCGGTTGCCATGACGATTTTTTAAACTTTATATACTGATATTCTATGTAACTGTAAAAATATTTTTAAATGCATTAGATAGACTGTATTTTGTTTCAGAGTACATTGTATTTACATTATTATACTCTACTATATGATAAGACACAATCGACATATCAATCCTACGATCGACCATTTAATCTGTCCCAAAGGATATAAATGAAATTTTAAACAAACTATAATTTCTGATAGTTATATCATTAATACATCAATGTTTTCAAGTATTACGACTTTAATTATTAAGACTGCAAAAATTATGATGAATTAGTTTCTCACTTAACCTGTGGTGAAACATTTTTGTATTAATTTGATTGAATTAAAACACTTGTTATAACAAGTGAAATCATACCAAGTGTTCTGCAAAAATTAACTTATGAACTCTCAATTTTCTCTTGTATTTTACTTTCGTATTACTCCAATACACGAATCAGGTTCACTTACCTATAAACACTATGCAACACACAATATACTACTTTAACAGTGTTTTAAATAATTAAATTACACATTGAAGAAGCTGTGTAGAGTTTTAGGTTATGTTATTGTCAACATTGCAACCATGCGGTGTTATCATTTCACATAATTTTCACTAGGTATAATTTTGCTTTCACACATAATTATTCAATATTAAATTTAAATCAATCATGTTTAGTACGTAATATAATGCGTTTAAAATAACATAAAGTCATTTTTTATTTTACTTTTTTGTAAGGTGTACACTTTTTAAAAGGATTTTTAACGTTTTTTATTTCTTCCAATATTCACTTTTCCTAAAAAGCCCCACTCGCAAACCCGTAGTAAGCGTAAACAAATATTTAATTTAGTTTTGATTGTGGTTAGAGAAATATACATTTTATTTTCTTATTTATTAATTTAAGAATTATCATTCATGAGTTAATGTTTATGTAATAAAAGATATTTGCCGTTATAAATGAAGCAACTTGAAATTTCAGTGCTTAGGCAACTCTATATACACGTCTGTTCTAAAGTCAATGGCGGCTCTTGTTAAAATACACGAGCCGCCAGGATGCAGGTTACTAATAGATATAAATAATTTATGTACGTAAAATAAGACTAAAGCGCCGAGATATGAGTGGTAAATAGAACATAGACAACTGTTTTGTTTTTCAACTTCGCAATTTTCAATTTTAATTTATTTTTAATTTTTAATGTTTCCATATCTTTTTTAACAATTCTACTGTTTTTAAGTAAATTTATGTTTTAACTATTAATTTTTAAGTCGTAAGTTACATGCATCTTCCCAAGTGAAAGACCGCCACGAGAAAAAAATCAATGCTAAATTATATTGAAATGTTTCGGCGCCTTGAAATTCTCTTCCTTATGAAACGTTAAATGCAGATATAATTGAATGGATTAAGTTGAAGGTTATAACACTTATCTCGAGAGGTATTAAAATGTCATAATTTTTAAGAATACTATGATTTAATACCAACAGTACTTGCTGATGTAAATCATTCAATTTTAGGCGCAGATTTCCTTCGATATTTAGAAAATCTATAGAAAAGCCCAATATAAATTCCTTTTTAAAAATTTCACCATATTCAAAATAACTGCAACAACTTCAGAGACCTCATAACTTCTTTTAATCTCATCAATTTAGTTAAGCATAGTGTGTAACACCTTATTGTATCTTCTGGACCGGTATCTTCCAAACCACGGCGTGTACCACCTCACAAACTTCAAATGTGAATATGATCGGTATTTCATTAACATTTAAAAATAAGAAAAACATCAGATTTATAAATTTGTATTGTAGTCCCAACATAACAATTAACAAATCCTCTCGGATCTCCTTCTTCAGGAATATCCAGGGGTCATTTTTAGTTGGTGATTTTAATTGCCACCATTTAGCATCAACCCCTCATGCAAAAATAAATGTCAAGGGAATTAATTTGTTAGATTCAATCGAATAGTCTTTAATTTATTTAAATGACGGCTCACCAACACGTTTTAAATGATTTAACCCCGAACTGTCAGCTATTGACCTCACTATTAGTACTCCAGATATTGCGTTATTATCAATTTAAAACTTGTCATTAAACAATACTTTATGTTCGGATCATTATGTTATTAAAATTTCAATAAACATCAGTCCTTGTATAAAAAAATCCAAAATAGTAGAAAGTGGAACTTTAGCACATGCATGCACAAACTTACCGCATCATCTATTCGTACTGTAATAATGACATTTCATATTCACAGTTTTTAACAAATATTAATCAAGCGAGTGAGACGTCCATCCCAAAATATAGACAAATGTTACTTATGATGAGTTAAGTATGAATCTAAAAAACAACCGGAATGGATGGAACTACTTATACCATGATCAATAAGTTACCCATGAATGCTAAATAACAACTTATAGAAATTTTCGACTCAGGATGCATTAGATACTCTTATTACAGACATCCAGATTAGTTTCTCAAAAAATAATCTGTGTATGGGATTTTTGTTGTTATCTATCTAGTGCATATGATAGCGTATACCTCCTTCTACTATGTCTGAAACTACAGAAATTAGGATTGCCTAACTCTATTATTAAATTAATAATAAGTATGTTTAGTGACAGGAGCTTGTCTTTACATGTAAAGTATTTGGCCCTCATGTGTCAAATGTTGGTCTACCTCAAGGTAGTATTATAAGCCCACTTATATATGCCCTATTTCTGTTTAATTTGGAAACTTTTTTTAGTCCCTCAATAAAAATTATATAGTATGCAGATAGCACCTACAAGCTCACAAAACTGCATTAAATTCCTTTGCCTTTATGACTCGGCAAATATTTTTCACCCACGAAACCGGCACATAAAATTTTCTTGGATGTCTTCGAAAATCATCAGAAGCACGCCAGTCAAACCGACCAGTTTATTCTAAAAGGAAGAAGGAAGAAAGAATCGCACTACAGGAAATTACCCCAGCTCTCCAAGAAGAAAACACCCTGGACATGCTATACGCAATGATTCACCACGACATCAAAAACAAACTACCGAGATCACCAATCTCAACATTCGAGGCATTTATCGATCTAGTGAGAGATTCGGGATTCACCGAAAATATCAAAATCAAGAAAGCGCCTCCGCCGAACTCCGACGCAGTAACAAAATAAACGTTCTGTAGAAAAACGAATCACACTTGGGAAGAATCATATACTTTAGCTTCAACACTCCAGAAGTAGTTAGGAATCAATGTACGAAATGCAACCCTGTACGGTCAATCATGATAATATACCACGCTGATAGGAAAACGGAAGCTCCAAAAGTACGACTATACATAGAAGATCTAGAGAATAGCTATCCTAGACACCGGGTCGCAAATCACTCTACTCTCTCAGAAAATATACGCCGCCCTTTTACGAAGAGGAACCAATTTCCAAACGAAAACGGGATACATCACCCTAGCCGACGGTGTTTCCCGAGCACAGCAAATTAAAACCACGATGATTCGGATAAACATCCAGGGACACTTCATAAAAAAGGAAGTAGGAGAGCTACCAAGAACCTGAACCACCGAAACAATTCTAGGGATGGATTTCCTACGAGAAGCAGGAATCCAAATAGATGCCGCTCAAGGGACATGGCAATTTTACAAATAAACTGCGAGCTACTATTATGAAAATCCCAGGATTTGACACGCCATTCCTGCGAAAAATGAAACAGAGGAAGCTGAACTATTTCCGGAACCAGCGAGACAAACATATTCAAGCGACCCCGAGAACTACGGACCACCACCTCCCTACAAACGGAAATATCAGCTCCGATCCGTTCAAATTAAATTGGGTGAGGACGAATGCCCCAATAATAATAGCTAATACTTTGCCTAAATGGCAAAAATACTTTGCTGAAAATGAATTCCATCTTCATCTGAAGAAGAAGAAGGGTCCAGAGTGGAAGAACACATGATGAACTCCTCCCGCAAGACCAAAATTTCTATTTTATCTTAATAAAATATATAAGTCCTTTACGTTGTAGAAGTATTAGCTAGAGAAGTAGTTGTTTCAAAAGTGATTTGTTCTTGTAGTCTTAATAAGACTCATTTGTTGTAGATTTTACGAAAATATTTTCGTGTTTTTTCTACTTATTTATCTTTTGTGTACATTATTTTAATAGAATCTTGTAAAGTAAATATAAATAAATAAATAAATTGAACAAGAGCGAACGCTTTCAAATAGAAGATATACTACAGGACTTCCAGGATATATTTAACGAGGATGGACCATCCACAGACATCATAGAGCACCGCAGATAACCCACCAATACAATAAAAACTCTATCAACTGTCACCGCTAAGAAAGTAGAAGTTAAAAAGACAACTAGAGGAACTAAGGTCAGCATCGGTAGTGATGGTTCCCAAAAAAACGGCGAAACACGACTATGTGTCGATTACAGAAAACTAAATGCCATAAGAATTCCGGATGCCTAGGATCAACGATCTACTCCAAATCACCGAAGGAAATCAGTGGATCACTACGTTAGACCTAAGATCAGGTTATTGACTAGTTCCCGTTCACAACGATGACAGAAAAAGGACAACGTTCGTGTGTTGTTACGGAACATACGAATTTACCAGGATGCCCTTTGGCCTAAGGAACGCACCATCGACATTTCAACAAATGATGGACAGACTATGCCAGGAATTGCCTGACATCAAAGCATTCGCATACTTGGATGACGTAATTGTGCTGTCTCAGACACTGCGACAACATATCAACAACGACTTGAAAGCAATATTTTCAGCATTCCGAAAGTATAAGCTTAATGTCGGACAATTAAAAGTACCGTTCTTTGGCACGTTATCACGCTGCAAGGGATAGAAGTCGATTCAGCATAGGTAGCGACCATCACAAACTTGAAAACACCAAACAATAAAAAAGAGATGTTTATCAATCGCTCAAATGGTTGCTAAGTTTGGAATCCTCAACCTGGCGTTTAGCGAGATAGGTACTACAAATCGTCCCGTACTGCTCCAAGATCCAGTACATAAGTGGGAAAATAAATGTTGTCGCCGACGCCCTTTCAAGGCTGCTATCACAACTTATTAATGAAGTCTGTTCCAGCAACCGAGTTGATCAAGAAACAGACTCAGATCTGAAGAAAAAAATCACCATCTTAGAGACACAGCCAGGAAACGAGGACACCATTTACTGGATAAATAAGGGATACGTTCTTGAAAAGGGAACGAAGAAATCGGGATATGAAGACAGCTAACTTCGTGTCCACTCGATGTGAAGGATCGACATGATTCATGGCCTTGCCAGATGCCCATGATTCGCTTCGCCCTTAATACTACAATTTATCAAACTACGAAACAATCCACAGCATTCTTAACCTTTGGTCGTGAACTACGCACCCCGAACGAGCACACCCACGATCTAAGAGAAGTGACATCCTCCAAAAATATCGTGACGGAACTCACCCCAAAATTACATCAGCTAGCAGGCACAATGGACCAAATTCGTCAGTTATGACACCGCCTAAGATACTCGTAAGCAGTATGTGGACAAAAATAGACGTCCTTGCCCTCAATACCAGATTGAAAATCTCTTATTGGTAAAAAATCATCTGCTCAGCCAAAAGAAGAAAAAGTTTACTGCGAAACTCGCGCCTAAGCAAGATAGACAATACCGCATCACTCGAAGACATGGAACAGCCAGTTTCGAGGTGTCCTCCAACATTTCTCCACATGCTATTGAAGGAGTATACCATGCCTCCGATTTGCGACCCTTCCAAGAAGGAGACATACCTCAGGAAGCCCCAAGACATCCCATCCGGAAAAGAGGACGACCAAGGAAACAACCAGCTGGCCATCTCGCCGAGACGTCTTTAATGCCAGATGGGGAGTCTGTGTTGTACACCAAAAATTAAATATTCCACGGCCTGGTCCGACTCGAGCTAAGGGATCCGCAGGTAGCCGTCCGCGCGCTAGTAGGTACTCGAGAGCGACACCAAAGGAGACCGCCTGAACCCTGATGCCGCGGAGAATGAAGACGACAGAAACTCGCCCCTACCCAAAAAGAAGGCAGCATGAACCAAACAGCCCCATAAATACCGGATACAGGACCAGGAAACGGCAGATTCATTCTGAGTCCTCTGCAAGCTGGACATTCGCTCAAAGATACCAAGTGAATCTTCCCAAACAAACAATAACACTCAACGAGGAGTATCCTCACACATCACCAGGACCAAAGCCAGCCGACGCCGTGGACATCCACCACGTCGATCGTCATCTATGCTTTACTGCTCCTGATCAACATTTGTTGCGCTTTGACCACTCCACGACCCGTAACCGAGCAATATAATAACCTAAGCAACCTGTAAATTTATGTGAATACATTCTAATTTAGAAAAACTACCAACCTTGTTCTCAACAACCTTCAAGATACTTAAATTATTCTGACATGTTTACAATATTAAATAATCACCTAGACGGGGAATTGAACCAATATTAGGAGAACAGAAGTAAGTAATATTAATTAATATGGAAAATAAATACATTATGTTAGCTAATAGTTACAAAACGAAAGTCAGGCAAAAGCCGAATTTAATATAAAAAAATAATTAAAAAAACATTAAAAAAATTGGTAAATTTACAACAATGAGTCTCATCATACAAATCACTTATTGAAACAACTACCTCTCTGGCTAATACCTCGACAGACCTTGAATGATACAAAAGTAATTTGTCTGTTACAAATAGCAGGGCCATCAAAGCAACACTAGTTTGGACGTATTTATTTTTGTGAAATAAACTAAACGTATAAAATGTACTTAAAACAGCTTGTGTGCGAAAATGATATGACAAATTTAGAACAATAAATAAATTTACATTGATGTGATTAAAAGATTTACAGAATCGGTATTACGAGTACATTCATTTTGTTCGCGTTCGTCATCTTCCTTGAAATACTATGTAGAGAGAATAATATCTTCTTCTTGAAAAGTCATATGTACATTTAAAAAGATGTAATACATGTGATATACTACAAGTTGGCGCAAAAGTAATGTCATAGTTTGAATTGGCCGCCATTTTTGCAGATGGCGCCAAATGCCAGTGTGCTTCGACATTTATGATGTAGATATATAGTGAATTAGTTCTCAACAAGTCATGGAGCGATACACACCTCAAGATCGTGGATTAATTGTTACTGCTTATTTGACAAATTTTAAGTCTGTTGTTTTAACGGAACGTGAATTTCGTCGTCGTTTTTTTTGTGTTTCTAGGGCACATAGAATCTTCATGTAATGCAAGAAGATTGCATCCTCTCAAAGTGACTCTTTGGTGCGGCATTTGCAGTGAAAAAGTGATAGGTCCTTATTTTTTTGATGACGCCGATGGCGCCGCCGCAACCTTAAATGGCGAGCGTTATAGACATATGTTAAACAGGTTTTTTTTGGTCGCAAGTTGCTGCATTGGGTCTCGATCATTGTTGGTTTCAACAGGATGGAGCAACCGTTCACACAGCTCGGGTAACTATGGAGATTTTGAGACACCAATTTACAGGTCGAGTGATATCCCGTTTTGGAGATTTGAATTGGCCGTCCAGATCGCCAGATCTAACCGCACCAGACTTCTTCCTTGGGGCTTTTTAAAATCTTGCGTTTACCACAAAAATCACGAACCTTGCAAGACTTAAAAACAAACATTGAAAAAGAAATTGCGAATTTGGAGCCAGGTGTTTTGCAACCAACAATACAAAATGCCGCAAAACGAGCGCAATTATGCATCAACTCGGGTGGAGTAAGCGGTATAATTTTTTCCAAGTAATGTAACCAATATTACGCTTTCAAATAAATTTTTGATGAAAACAGAGCTCTTCTTTTTTCATTTATTTCATTTATAACAATTCACCTATTGAATCATCCCTTGGAGGGGCAGGGAGGTTTTGTCGAAAGAATTGAACCAGTCAATTACTGTACTATGAAAGTCATCGTTGATTTTTGAAACGTCTTCTTACTGTTATGCAAATGCTTTCGCTATTGATATATCGTCTGTCAGTGATGAACAGTCAGTTGGGTCTTTTATACAACCTTTGACAATAAAGTTTGGTGGTAAATAGTCTTGTAACATTAACCTAGATGAAATGTTAACGAAAGTGCTCTTTTTGTTCTTCGAAATAGTCACCTCCTATAACTATGCACTGCTTAGATCTGCTTTATATGTCCTGGAAACTTTTCAAGAAGACTTCTCTTGGGATGGAGTTCAATATCCTCATCACGTTTCATTGGATATCATAAAATATCACCAATGTTGCAAGGTACATTGAAATTATGAACCGTTTCATGAAATATGGATGTTCTGTTATTGATAACCTTATTAATATTGCAATGATGTAAATAATAATAATAATAATAACAATAATATATTTATTGCCCATACAGGAAACGAATCCCATTTACAAGACAAATCATAAAAATATACAAAATAAACAAATATTCATAATACAAAAAAATAAATATTAATACAATATAAATTACTGTGTACGGTCAAATGTCACAATGTGGCGCTATATGATTAAAATTATTACAAATAATGTTTAAAGGAAATTTCAGCCCATAATTTGTTCAATGGCACACAATATTAAAAGTTGGCTTCTGTCTGCTACTAAAGGGTGGTACATACAGCCGAACTTTGCCTAATATGTCGGATGAGTCAACAAAACCATGCAATAACTTATAGAAAAAACTAAAACCTGTCTTTTGTCGTCGGAATTAAAATAAAATAATTTAAGTAATTCATTGTGATCAAAACCTCTTATTGGGTAATAACCTACTAACTTGAAATGTAAAAATTTTAAGAATTTTCGTCGGACACTCTCTAGAAGTTGGGACTGTTGCTGATTTTGGGGAGACCACATCAATACTCCGCAAATATGATTGGGTTTTGCAAATTTGTTGAATTCCGACAAATAAAGTCAAGAGATTTAAAAGCATCATTAACAATAGCCTCAACATGATTATTAAATAATAGTTTGTAGTCAAAATATACGCCAAGGTCCTTGAAATGTGTGACTCTTTGTATTAGAGTGGTATTGATACAATAATTAAACTGAATTGGATTGGATTTCCTAGTAAAAGACATAGATTTATATTTACCAACATTCAGTTCCAGTCTATTTTCTTGACACCAAATAGAAACTTTATCTAAGTTACTTTGTAAATTCTGACAATCGCTCATGTTATTTACATTAGAATAAATTTTTAGGTCATCTGCGTAAAGAAGATGTTCACAGTTCAAATTTTCAGATAGATCACTTATAAAAATATTAAATAACAGCGGGCCTAATATTTAACCTTATGGCACACCTGACGTTGGGAAGTAGGAATTAGATTTAAAGCTGTTAAAAGTCACATAGGTTTCACACTCATGTATATAGGAATTCATTAATAATTTTGGTGATATGCAAAAACCAAAATTACTCAACTTTTGTAAAAGAATATTTTGATCGACTTAAGATAAGTCTGTGTAAACAACATCTAATTGTCCAGCAGAATCAAGTGTTTCAGCAATACTTTGTGTAAACATAAATAAATTACTCACTGTTGAGCGACCAGGTACAAAACCATGTTGTTTAACAGATATAAACGGTTTAATGTGGTTATAGATTTGATCATACCAAGCCCTCTCAAATACTTTCGGAATGTGTGGTAGGATTGAAATAGAACGGAAATTGTTAACGTTAACTAAGGGCGAGGATGGTTTAGGTATAGGACATACAGATGCAATTTTCTTTTGCAAATTTACAAGTTTTAATTGACAAGTTAAATAACATAGTAAGTGGTTCACAAAGTAAGACAGCACAATCCTTTAGAAGAAATGCAGGTTATAATCGCCACCGAAATTGTTATTTGGGAGCTTTTTAAGAAGTATAAAAAGTTAATCAGTCGGAAAAAATTAAAGGAAGGTATATCATTGGGTTTAGCAGGCTAAATATTTTTAGATAAAGGGGTATGTACAAATTCAAAGAACTCACGAAAACCATTTACTATAGCATGAGGATTATCAAGATACTTATCACCATGTATCAGATATGTCGAAATCATTTCATTTCATTTCATTTCATTTCATTTATTTCACATATGCCACAATATACAAACTATACAATAAATTGATTTACATATAAATTTGATGCGGATGTGTTGTGTCAGTATAAGTAATAGTAGTAATAAAATAATAAACAATAAATAAATATTACATTTACAGTCTATACATTAAAACAATTTAAAAAACAATAAATAAATATTACACTTACAGTCTACACATTAAAATAATTAAAAATAACTTTCAAGTAAATTATTAAGTTAGAATAACGTCACAGATAAAATAAAATAAGCGAAACCGATGTTTGATAACAGCTAGGGTAAATTACACACTAAAGGCCTATATACTATGTCTAATTCATAAAATCTGAGAATTTATATAAACACTTATTTATGAGAATATTATTAAGTTTTGTCTTAAAAGTGTTTATATTCTCATACTTTTTAATTTCCTCAGGTAGTTTGTTATACACCACCGAACACATATATAGTGCAGTTTTCGCGTACATAGAGGTATTGTGCGGAGTTGCGCGTATATCAGTACCGTGTCGCGTTTGATAGTTGTGTGCATTATTATTTTTCACAAATAAGTGCTCATTTCTCTTAACAAATAATGCACATTTGTATATAAAGAGACTTGTCAGTGTAAGAATTTTGCAGTTAATAAAGGCAGTGCGACAGGTCTCTGTTCTCTGGAGACCGACAATAAGTCGAATAATTCGTTTTTGCGCAGCAAACACACGTGTTGTGTTTGCTTTTCCCCATAATAAGATGTTATACGCTAAATGTGGGTAAGCTAATGCATAGTATGCCTCTATTAGTGCTTTTCTATTGAATTTAGGTTTAAGTTTCATGATAGCATAATAAGCACTGTTTAACTTGGATAGTACATGGTCAACTTGCTGATTCCAGGATAGTCTAGCATCTATGTAAATCCCCAAATATTTAACAGACTCGCAGTTTTTTCCAACGTTGTATTCTGGAGGTTTCCTGTTATAAAATGATAAGATGGCTGTTTTATTTTCATTCAATAATATATTATTTTTATTGCACCATTGTTTCATTTCGTCATTAATTTTGTTAATATTTGATTGCAATTCATTTGGGGTTTTGGCAGACACTATAATAGCCGTATCATCCGCAAAATTGACCATGCACCCAGAGCTGACGTTTTCGCTTAGATCATTGATAAAGAGCAGAAAGAGTAGTGGGCCTAATGTTGATCCCTGCACGACGCCCTTCTTTAAGTCGCACTTTTTTGAAACACTATCATTAATTTTCACAAATATCTCCCTGTCCGATAAAAATGACTGGATGAGCTCCGACACTTTACCACGCAGCCCAAGCGCATGTAACTTATCCCGCACAAATTCTACTTCTACGGTATCGAACGCCCGCGAAAAGTCATAAAAAAGACCCGACACGCACATTCCTTTGTCCACATTTTTCGCAATTTCCTGGACTAATTTGACGCTAGCAGTCTCCGTCGAGCGATGGGCCCGGAATCCATGCTGTGTATCTTTCAGTAGTTGTGACCCCTCCAGGAATTGATTTAATTTATTAACCATAAGCTTTTCAAAAATTTTTGAAAATGTATCTAGAAGTGCTACAGGACGATAGTTACCCAAGTCGGTTTTGCTTCCATTTTTGTGTATTGGGATAATTTTTGATGTTTTTAAGGCGGACGGAAATATTCCAGTGGTAAATGATAAATTTATTATATATTTCATTGGTTCCATAATATCCATTATAAGCCGTTTTATTACTTTTGAAGGAATTCCGTCTTGCCCTGAACTTTCTTTATTTTTCAAGTGCATGACAGCATTATATATTTCGGTTTCGGTGACCGGTGTAAGAAACATGGTATGCGCATTGAACTTAGATGTTGTGCAGGTTTTTGATTCCTTGCCCTTAAAATGTTTCTGAACTGTTTCGTCTGTGATCGTGGAGAAATATTCAGCAAACGTGTTTGCGACATCTAGGGAGTTGTTTACTAATTGACCACATTTGTTTGTTACACTCATGTTCGTAGAATGCTTATTTTCACCCTTTAATTCTTCTCCTACTAATTTCCACAATTCCTTTTTTTTATTGGATGCATTTGTTATTCGCTTTTCGTAATAATTTCATTCTTGTACTTTTCGCGTAAATGTTCTGACTGGGTTTCTATCATATGAGTGAAAGTCGTTTTTAGCTTTTGGCTTGAAATTTTTATTTCATTATTAACCCAGCTTTTTTTCATTTTCGCGCTTCGTTTTCTTAATATTGGACATGCAATATTGTAAGAATGTAGGAATTCTTTTAAAAATAATTCAAAGGATGTATCCACATTCCCAGATTTAATAAAGTCCCAGTTCGTTGATTTCAGATAATACTGTAACTCATTATCCTGGAGTTGTCTAACATTTCTATATATTGGAGTCTGTTCGATTTCCATGCTCTTAGAGTTAAATTTTATTTTCATAATTTGTGCATGATGGTCTGATAGATGCAAGTTCACGTTAGCACATTTCCAGTTGTGCTGCGGTATGTTAGTGACCATGTAGTCGATTTGTGTTTTTGCAACCCATCTATCTGTTATTTGTATGCGACTTGGTTCATCTAATGTGCATATTAATTTAAAAGCAGATAATATATCATGCAAAAGTGCCCTCCCTGCAGTATTTGATAGGTACTCTATGTTTAGATCTCCACACATAACAATCTGGTTATGTGTTTCATATACATGACTTAAGAGGTCAGTAACATTTTCCAAAAATATGTCCATATTCCCTGTAGGTGGTCTATATACACATATTATCGCAATTCTGGTTTCACCAATTTTTAATGAACATCCTGCACATTCTATATCACATTCTTTACTATAATTAGAAATATGATTAAGTTTTACGAATTTATATGAGTTGTCAACAAAAATCACACATCCACCATGTTGGCTTTGCTTGCGCGTAAAATCATCTATTTTAGTGTATCCATTAAAATGGATATAATTTATATTATTTTTGTTACACCACGTCTCAGTGAAGCACAATATATTGACTTTATGGTGTTCTATTGCCGCTATTATTTCGTCAGTTTTATTTATTATGCTTCTTATATTCTGATGTATGATTTTTAATTGGTTGTCAGTTTGATTTTCACGTGATATATTAGAATCGATTATTTCTGTTGCTATTTTTGTATTTGTTGCTTGGTCGAAACGATGTTTTCCGAAAAAACTTATATTGCGATATATTAATTCCTTCGGGCCATAAGTTTGGATCCTCTAAAAGGTTACCATACTCTTCTGGGACGCCGATTTTAAAGCATTTATACTTGTCGTTAGTACCTCGGTCAATATGTTCAATCGTTTCAATTGAACACTGTATTCCGCGTAGTTTTGTGGTCAATAATGAATTTATTTTATCCTCTGAGTAGTCTTTAGTATATTTGCCAACATAAAACCATTTTTTAGTTTGTGGTTTGTATACTACTCCGTCTATACAGGGTGTCCCATTTTAATCCGCCAGTAGCGATAATTCTGAAACTTTGCATTGAATCAAAAAGTGTTTCAAATGAAAAGTTAATGGTTCTGAGGGGGACATCTGATGCCGTAGACTTTGCCCCCCCAGCCCCCCTTGGGGGGCTGGGGGAGGCAAAGTCTACGGCATCAGATGTCCCCCTCAGAACCATTAACTTTTCATTTGGAACACTTTTTGATTCAATGCAAAGTTTCAGAATTATCGCTACTGGCGGATTAAAATGGGACACCCTGTATCTTTCTTCTTTCCGGCAATAGTTATTTTATCATTCGTGTTATTTTGTATTGTTTTATTGGAATTAATTTCCATATTAACTTGCGAGTCGTTCTTTGTTTCCTTATTTCTAGTTCCGTTTGTTGACCTCTCATTTTGATCATATGTTTTTGGTAATTTACACTGAGGAAATTTTTCCGTTTGTTTTTCTGCGGGCGTTTTTTTTGAAACTGTCTCGCCAGACTGTCTGTCGTCGACCATCGTATTGTTCTTATTATTACTCATTAATAGGCTGTTGATGCCATCTATTTTTGTAGTTGGTGATTTGCTTACAGTACTCTGCATTAATATAATCTGATTTAGGGACCTTATTTGTTCTTGTAAGAAGGACACGTTATTATTGAGATTACAGATAAGTACTTCCTTCGATTTCAGTAAATATCTTAGATATTTTACCTCCATTTCTGCACTACTTTGAATAACCGTATCTCCGCTGTTGAAAGATGCGTCGGGATCGTCCACCATATCCGTCTCGTCTCAGTCACGTACGTCCACTTTTTCGGAACAACAGATTATAGTATCACTATCCACTTGCACAATGTTCTTTAAGTACTTAACGCACCCAGGATGTATTTGTACATAGCATACTTTGCACTTCGGTCCACTTTGGGCTATATTATGGCACCATTTGCACTTACTATTAAGAGCCTTTTCACTAACGTCTACACTGTTTGTCGCCATCTTCAATTTCTTCTTCTTCAATCTCCTAGATTTATTTGCCTTTTTGGAGTTTACGTAGTTCCAAAATTGTTTTGGATTAGACATAATCTGATTTTCTGTTGATAATATATAATTTCGATAAGCCCATTTTATTTTGCCCTTAATTAGTGATCTTAAGTTTCTAAATTTTGTTAACTCAGCCGATGAATGTTTAAGTTTCTTTCTGATTAGGTTTTTTTCTTTAATAAGTTTAATAATTTCGTGATTAAACCAAGGCGGATATTAATTTTTTTCTTTTACTTTAAAAATTGGAATATACTGCATGATTAAGTTGTTTAAGGTATTACAAAACTCCTCAAAAGCCTGATCAACATCAGTAAACCCAGAAAGAGTGTCCCAATTAATACTGCCTAAATGCTCATAAAGTCTTGGATAGTTGCCTCTCTTGTATTTAAATTTAATAGCATTATTATTTATTGGAGATAATTTAGGAGTACCTGATAATGAAAATGTAAGTGGCGGATGATATGAATCCTCTACAACTAATGCATGTGACTCTCTTTGGACTTGACATATAACATTAGAAGATTGCCAGAAATGTTTTTTATTGCATTATATTGCTTAAGGCCTAAAAAGTTACAAAAATTAGAAGTAACACATGATTTATTAATACAGTTATTAGAGCTAGAGGCAGAATTTGGGCAGTTAAAATCTTCTACAAAAATTACTGTATTATTTTGAAAATCAATTTCAGTTAATAGATCAAAGAATATCGTTAAATCATTAATAGTAACATCAGGAGGAATATATACAAGTATAATATAAATCCAGTTAGATTTAAGCTTACATTTACATATTAATATGTCAATTGAATGCACTTGAAATTTAATGTGGTCAGTAGTAATTATTTCAATTCAAAAATTATTGCGGACGACAATCAGTACTCCACCACCTTTTGATTTACCGGACAGTATAGGAGTATGATATCATAATCACCAACACTAACATTATTGTAGAAAGATTCAGTTTTCGTATTTAACCTATGGACGTTTTGGTAATAAGCGTTGATGTTTCCATTGGGCACAAATTCTCATGAAGCAGTTGTATTTGTTACAACCTGGGGTATACCTTTAATAAATCTAATAGTCAGGTTTACTTCGCTTTTTCGTCGCTTCTCTTTCAGTAGAGTACGAGCTTCTTTAAGTAACTTACTTTGCATTGGAGTACGGTCTGGTTCCACACGAATAGTGTTTAAATTCAATCCGCTAGCATCATCTCTGCTATTAAAGTGTAGTTTAATGGACCTAGGACGTTCACCAATCTTACCTGTTCTAAACAAAGAACTCTCCGGAACAGCACTCATAGCATCGTTGTTAGTACTTAAGGCATGTTTGAGGTATTCACAATCATCGCGCTGCCTAGATTTAGGATCGGATTTATTTGATTCAGGGATATTATAAATCATGGCATTGTAGGCTCTTTTTATTCTATCTTTAACTTCAAAAATAATATTTTCCGGCGAACTTGGTGAATTTTTATTACACATAGAATCAATCTCCTTTTTAAGAGAGAATTTTCCGCTTTCAACTCATTAACTTGTTCAGAAAGTTGTACAAGTGATTCAGTACATGCATTTACTTGCTGTTTAATTTCTTCAGAAAAGGGTACGAAGTAGTTCTTTAATATTTCGTCGATGGCTGCAATAATTTCAGATTTTGATTAACGTCAAGTTCGTTGGAAGTTGAATTAGGCGGAATATTCCAAGACTGACGACACGTAGAAGAAATTTTTCAGGGGATTTTAAACAATTTTTGATTTTATTTGGTGGAATGAATAGGTTACATAAAACACAATTGGGCATACTGAACGATTTTTTAATAAAGCAAATGGCAAAATAGGATAAACAGGGACACTCGCTTCGCACTACAGGGCCAATTACAATGACTAATTGAATAAAACAATTCAGGAGGGCCACGGAATGGTTTAAGCACAAATAAATAAGAAATTAGGGAATTGAACAGAAAATATTGTTAATATGTGCCGTTTGGTTGATACACCACTGGGATACCACGAGCACCATTCACGCTCGCAGCGCCAAATTTAATTATATATCTAATACAAAATATTAATTAATATTTTCAAATTTTACTATTTTTGGCAAAATAAATTATTACTGAGAAAAAGTTATGTACTTGGCCACCCACTTATCCTATAATATCTATTGAATCTTTAATTAAAACACTTATGATGCCATAAGAAAAACAAAAGATAGCGTTAATAACCTGGATACAAATACGAAAATTAAAATTGGCAAATTTTGGTTATTTCAGAACAAAAAAGTTAATTGAATTTAAAATGCGATTTGTTATGAGCACTGATTTCTGCAAAACATTTCTCATTTAACCGCTGCTCTATCTATTCTAATAACAGAAAATGGTGAGCATCTAAATTGGAACATAGTGTATATGTGAGGGGTCTCTTCTAAACAGTTTTCAATAGAGGAATCGTCTGTAATGTAGAAATAACTAGAAGGTGGAACAGAGGCAGTCCGCCCACCCAACATATGTTAATAAAATGAAATTCCATTGGATAATTTATTATTATTATTTATAATATAAAAAAGTGTTGTATTATATGTAAAAATAATTGTAAGGTAGTATTGATGCTACTCACATATACATTTAAATATTAAATAAAACATTTCATTTTCTAATAATTTGAAAATACGAAAACATTTCGAAAATCTACAACACTGAGTCTTACTAAGACTTACAATATTAATTTTATCTTTTCTTAAAAAGCCTCCCGTGCACTATTTTCACATTCTAAAGAAATCAGAACTGTTCACCAAAGTCTACCTACATATCAACACCCTTGTTTCTTGGATTTAACCCACCTAACCAAACCTTAAAATATTACGAAATACTAGTTTATCCAATTTTTTTCGTTAATAAAATCTCAAAAAAAAAATCTATTCCAATTAAATTTCGAATACTAAACAACACCTCGTCGTATCGCTAATCAATCAGCGCGCCGACGTGCTATCCACTACAAAAATCCCAGCGATCAAGTAAATCGGATTATTAATTTATATTACACAATATCGAGATAATTAAATTCTAAACAGAGGAAAAAAACGGATGCTGGATAATTCTGGCCAACGGTAGCCTTCTCTATCCAGTGTCGGTGGCCGGGCAACAAAGAGTTCCGGCGTTATTAATAGATCCCTTCATAAAAAGTAACAAATTAATATTTTCCAAAGTCCGGAGTAAAGAATAAAAAAAAAATAGAAAACGTGCATCGTCCAAAAAGGCCACACGCTAATGATCCTGCGCGAGCGTTTAAAAAATTCTTCAGTTAATGAACGGCGATGCCGCCTATTCGAAATCCATCGAGACCATTCATGGATCTTAATTGAAAATTAAGCCTTTTTGTGTGAAAATTAAAGAGTAAAACATATTTAGATGAAACGCTTGTCGTACACGAAAATCATAGGCAAATGAGTTCAAATTATTTATATTTATATTGACATTTTATATAGAAATAATAATTTTTTCTATTAATGGTCCTTTTTCGAAATTTTAACGAAAATAAAAGTTTATTTTGCTATTATAATAATAATCTTTTTGTAGCCACACTGCTTTATAATACAATTGTTAAAAATTGATATTAAGTAATTGTTTAAACAATTGTTGTAGATTTACGAAATGTTTTCGTTGTTGTTAATTTTCTGCAACGACCTAAGGATTTAATGCATTTCATTAAATAACTTAATTTAAATATTTTTATTTATTTGTATCACGAAGTAAGTGCCGCTAACTTCAATCAGTTTAATATATTTTTAATTTTTAAAGTTAAATGATATTAACCTAATGGAATACAGGAATCTGATTATCGTTAAAACGACAAATACGTTAATTCTCGGTTGCAGAAGGAAATCCGCGTGTATTAAAACAAATTTTATGCCCGGGTTTAATTGCAGACCATTATCATCCGTACTCTTATTAGAAGCAAAGGAATGGATATTTTATGCGGAAACGAACATTCCGAACATTTCCCTCCCTGCGTTTTAACTTAATTGAAATCCTCGTTTCATCTTTGGCTTCTTCTGCGCTGCTCGTTTAAAGCTGTGTTATTATTTAAATTCTTCGCATGTCGCCTCTAATAATTAATGATTACACTAATTACTTTTTTGAGTGATTTCTTGTAAAACGTAATTCTCTATCGTTTGATAATAATTGTTTATGTAAGTTATAATTAATAACGAATTTAAATCAGGACAAATTAATAATTAAGAAAACCTAATTTTGAATAAATCACCTGCTTATTTATCCATTTATAGGAATTCCTAAAAATGTAGCATATGTTTTAATCATTGCTGGGTTGGTTAGAGGCCGCCCACCCACCTTACATATCTATTTTCCTTACATTTTCAATTTCAGCTTTGATTTAAAGAAGAATAATAAGAGTGGTGTAAATTTTTAGATTGTAATTAACAACAAAATTTTAGCTTGAGTTTAAATTATATGTAGGGAGAATGGATATCTATTATCTTACCTTCAAATATTATAACATAAGTAATAGTTGTAAGTAAATGTGCCCAAAGAAATATATTTACGCAATAAATAATATTTTGTACTTTTTATGTTTAGGTTCATGCAAAAAATATTGAGTTTATTTTAATTATTGGAGGGTGGGATCGAGACCACCTACCTAGCCTACATATACATTTACACTCCAATCAACTTTTCAATAGATTTTTCTTAGGAAAGAAATGTTTCTTTTGTCTAATCCTGTTTTAAGAAATTTTGAAAAAAAAATTCTATTCCTATACAAATTTTAAACTTTTTTATTTCAAATTTATAATAGATATAGAACAGTTCTTTGCTTTTTCTTCTTGGAAAAAAGTTCTTTTTCTTAAAGTTTTTAGCTGTTTTGTTAATTTTTTCTTAACTATGTTTAATTCCTTCTTTTAGGAAAGTCCAATATTCATTAAATAAGATTAAAAGTCTTTTTTAAAGTTTACAGTTTATACGTGTTAAACATATTTTCAATTTTAAGACTTTTTTATAGAACATATCTAATATCTTATTTTTTAATAATATTTTTTGTGTAAAAGCTTCAGTTACTTTCAAATAAATTATTATACTTTTTATAAATATTTTACACCATTTTTCTTGGCAAATTTATTTTTATTTCTTCTTAGAGATTTTTTTTAAGAAATCATAATCATTTTTCTCCTTATACCCACTACTTCTAAGCAAAGCAAAGCTAAAAGATTGCCTTCGTAATAGGATACTTTTTTAAGGTATAAAAAACGTACCACCTTGCACTAAAAAATGCCAAAATGGCAGCTAACCTCAATTTTTAAATAAGTCCAATTACACACCAAAGTCAATGTGGAAAATAATTAATTTTAGTCAAAATAAAAACAAACCTGTAACTACTTGTGATGTAGAGCGAAGTGATTTCAAAATCTTTTTTAATAATATTGCTGAGACTTATAAATAGCTTACCCCAATCAAACACTGACCCAATAAAAAAACATGTTGCAATGTAAAATACCTAAAAACACAGAGTATTTCACCGATTATGATATGTACGGAATTGGCGTGGACTTAATAAAATATAGTGCTACTAAAATAATATCACCTTTAACAAATTTTCTAAATACATCAATAAAATTAAGCATTTTTCCAAAGTCTTTGAAAAGAGCTTGCATTATTCCCATACATAAAAAGGGATCTGTATCTGATATAAATAACTATCGTCCAATTTCTTTGCTTTCTATAATAGCAAAAGTATTAGAAAAAGTACTAGCTATACAGATCGGTGAGTATTTTGAGTCGAATAAATGATTCGCTGAAGAACAGTTTGACTTTCGTAGGGGGAGGTTCACATGTAGAGCGGTTGTGAGTTTTGTTGAGGAAATTCTAGCTGCATTTGAAAACGGCATGTACACTGTCGCCTCATTTCTTGACCTCAGCAAAGCTTTCGATTGCGTCTCTCATGACATACTCTTGCGAAAACTATACTGTTACAACCATTGCCATCTAGCTGCAATCTTGTAAACTCTTACCTCACTCATCGTGAACAAAAGGGGGTATTTGATGATAAGAGCTCATCGAATTTGTCAATATACAACTGGGTTCCTCAAGGGTCTATTCTTGGCTCATTGCTGTTTTTGATCTGCCAAATATTTATAATAACTCCTCGGTGACATTTTATGCTGATGACACTAGTAGCAAAACCGCGTCCAGTAACTTACAAACAGTATTGGACCTGGATACATCTGCTAATAACACCACTAGATAATGAATGCTTGCTCAAAAATTAACATGATAATAAATCGGACAATGTCACATTTGGGCTGAGAACACATGCTTTTAAGTTTTTAGGCGTTTCGACAGATTGATTTGGCAAAAATATATATTTATTAAGAAGACTTAGCGGTTCTTTGCCTTTAATAGCTCTAAAAATAGTTTATTTTGGTTTGTGCCAATCACACCTTTCATATTATATTCTTACATGGGGACATTCTGGTATGGCAGTGAGAATATTCAAACTATAAAGAAGATCTATTCGGGCAATATGTAATTTACCATATAGAGACGACTGCAAATCAAATTTCATTTCTCTTAAAATCCTTACTGTGTCATGCATTTTTGCCTTGGAAAGCATGTTATATGTAAAAAAAATATATAAGCAATTATCTAACTCATGATCAAATTCACAGTCATGATACGAGACAAGCCTACAAAAGTTACCCTCGCTGTCTACGACTGTCAAAAACACAAAATGGAATAAACTATTATGGGCCTAATTTAGACAACAAACTTCCATATAGAATTCAAAATTTATATTTCCGAAAATTTAAAA
Organism: Ontholestes murinus; assembly: GCA_963969525.1. Taxonomy (NCBI): domain Eukaryota; kingdom Metazoa; phylum Arthropoda; class Insecta; order Coleoptera; family Staphylinidae; genus Ontholestes; species Ontholestes murinus. Next base: position 34,400,064 of record OZ018392.1, on the reverse strand, counting down.
ATGTTATAAAACACTTTATAATTTCCAAAGCTTATTATAGAATTCAGGAAATATTATCGAGTGATTTTGGTGAATTAGATAACAATTTATCTTAATTAATTTTATTATATGAGTTGTATTGTAGTGTACTGTTTTGATTTTTTTTAGACCATATATTTTAGATTACCATAGTCATGTATATTTATGTTTTATTATTTATATATTTTACATTTAGATTTTAACGTGTTTTTTACTGTCACTCTAATTTATATGATCGTATTTTATTGTATTGTTTTTATTTTAAATTTAGACTGTTGTACTTGACTTATACTTTTAATTCTGAATATTTATTTTATTTTATCATTTCAATTTTAACGTGTTTTGTATTGTCCCAATAATTTTTAACCTGTACTTTATTTATTTATTCATTTTTATTGTTTTCAAATGTTTTTATTAATTACGTTAAACTTGTTCGCATCCTACAACCTCTCATAAACATCACTATACCATTGTTAATATTATTGTTTAGTATATTCAATTTTATTTGACATGTGTAAACTGTATGTACTAGCACGAAATACATATTATTATTATTATTATTAATTTTAATTTTTATTAACACTTTCAAATATGTCTTTTAAGAAAACTTTTTAAGTAAGTTTTAAAGCATGTTTCTAAATTGGAGAATTGTAACTATTTAAATTTGTTTCTTCAGTTACCTTAAATAGACGAATTAAACAAATTAAAATTATACATTTGAATTTTATAAACGTTTTTAACTGTTTTGTAATAAATTCTCAAATGTTTTCTAAAAAAATTATAGAAAATATTTTTAGAATGTTTTCAATTGTGTTTAATAGATTCCTAATTATTTTTTTTAAATTAAATTTCAGATACTTTGAAATATATTATTTTCTAGAATTTTTTTTCCTGTTTTGTAATTATTTTAAAAAGATAAATTAATTGTTTATTTTTGTGAATTTCTATTGATTTTGGAACTAATTTAGCGCAAGATTATGTTTTTGCAGTTATTTTTTAAATACATTTTCATTATTTTAGTTTAAATTCTTTTGTTTCTTATAATAATAATAATTCTTTATTAATGCGTTAACATAAAATGTTTTACACACGTCACATAAGATAAGGATAATCCAGATTAAAAATTAAAAATCTTGATAAAGAACGGAAATTGTTTTAAGAGATTTTTAAATAGAATAGTTTTGACATATATTTTAAATTTGTTCAGTTTTTTTAATATTCTAATGTAATTTTCATTATTTTAGTTTCGATTGCGAGCATTTCTGTTTTGTTTCTTGGCGAAGAAAGTCAATTGTTTTAAATAATACTTTAAATAACATAATTATGAAATTTAATTTATGGATTTAGAAACAAAATCATCGCTAGATTATATTTTTACATTTATTAAAAATTTCCTTATGTAGTTTTTTTAAATTTTAGTTCAAATTTTAAGCGTTGTTAATAATTTGGAACAAATTTGTTGGCGGAATATTAATTTTTATTTTTTCTTAATATCCTGATGTAATTTTGAATATTCTAGTTCAAATTTTAAGCGTTGTTGTTTTGTTTATGGATAAATGATGGCAACTATTTTAAAGTACATATTATTAAAAACATATAAATTTTAATTGAAATATATGGCTTTTGGAACAAATTCAGCTTCAGATTATGTTTTTATATTTTTTTAACTTTAATGTAATTTTTATTATTTTCTTTTAAATTCCAAACGTTTCTGTTGTGTTTCTAGTTGAAAAACGGTAATTATTTTGAAATATTATTAAAGAACACAGTTTTGAAATATAAGCTGTGGGTTTTTGATATTTATTACTTCAAATATCAAGCGTCGTTGTTTTGTTTGTAAATGAAAGGCGGCCATTGTTTTAAAGTATCAAAAACCATACTTTTGAAATAAGATTTTGGAACACATTCATCGCCAAATTATTTTTTGCATTTTTTAATACCCTAATGTAATTTATATTATTTTCTTTTATATTCCAAATGTTTTTGTTTTATTTCTACATGAATAAATGCAATTGTTTTTTTAAAGTTTGTGTAAAAAAAAACATAGCAAATTCATTGCCAGATTTTTTTACATATTTCTAAATATCCTAATCAAATTTTTAATATTTTAGTTCAAATGTCAAGCGTTGTTGTTTTGTTAATAGATAGATGAATAATAACAATGGTTTTAACAGAAAAAATGTTTAACTTTTTTGTACTACTTTTTATGTAAAAAAAAATTCTGTTATTAATTGAAAATGTACTACAAAGTAAACGTCTCCAAAATTCAAAATTTAATAATTGTTTTAAAGCATTTTTAATGAACATACTTTCGAAATATGATCTGTGCATTTTGTAACAAATTATTTTTTACTTTCTTTCTTACTTACACCCCTTCCATTTGCCCTTTCGAACGTCGGATTTCGGCTGTATGGCTTTTCATTCACCCATATTTTCCATTCTTTTTCTATTTCTAATCATCATTTTCATTTCATTATTTTTTTCCCTCTTGTTTTCCCTGCCTCTGCTATTTGCCCATTTTTCTTTTTGGTCTTCCTCTTTTTCTTTTTAAACTCTTCGAATATTATTTTTGTTAAACTTTTCGTTTGCTTTCTCATCATATGTCCATTCAGTTTAATTGCATCTTTATTATTTTTCTTATTTTCAATTCCTGCTTAATTGACTGTCTGATTTCTCCGTTGGTAAGTCAGTCCCATTTGGCCCTTCAAGCTATCCTTCTTAGGTGTCTCATTTCCATTGCATTTATTTTGCTGTCATGTTTCTTCTGTATTGTCCAGTTTTTAAGTTTTTATTTGCGTAGATTTTTGTCAGTACTACGTTTGTTTTCTATATTCTTAATTTCCTTTGTTGAATAGTTTTTAACTTTCCTAATGCTACAGAGAGTGCATGTATAGTTTGTTGGATTTTTTTGCTCTATTTGCAAAATCTAGAGCAATTGTTCCGTTATTTGTTATAATAGTACTGAAGTATTTAAACTAATATCAGTTACGCATCCTTGCATTTTATAATGATGTGGTTGTCTTCATTTTTGTTTAAACGCATTTTTTTTATTTCTGTGTTGATTTCCATTTTTAGTTCTTCTATCTGCTCCACCCATATATTGACTAACTTTTGAATTTTACTTTTCTTTTGTACTTACTATTAATACTATATTGTCCGCATACATTAGTGCTTCAATTTTTACTATTTGTAGTCTGTGATACCTTTTTAATGTTTGTGGTTGGTCTTCTCTTGCTCTTGTGTTGATAATTACTTCATTTATAACTATTATGGACACCAGCGAACTAAGACTTCTTCCGATCTTTTTCCTGCTATTTGTACTCTTCCCTTTGCTGTCCTATAGACACTTTTTACTATTTTTATTTGTTTTCTAGGCACCTATAATTTCTTCAAGTATTTCCATATTATGCCAATTTCAAGGGGTGGAAACAAGAGGCCAACTGATAAAAGTAGTCACAAGCACAATTTCGAAGAAACGGACTAAATATGCGGCGGCTAATTGGTTCGACGAAGTGTGTGGGAGAATAAAGAGTAACGTGAGGGGGCCAGTATGTGAATGGAGAATGGGATGAGGGTCAAAGAATAAGATAAAAGAAGCAGAAACTGAATACCAAAGGGTGTGCAAGGTTAAGAAGGAGTTAGGAAGAGATGGGTAAAGTGAAGAAAAAACAAAAAAAACAGGTGAGAGGGTTGAGATAGCCAAGTGGAAAGAGTATTTCGAAGTGCTTCTAGGTTCCACAAGTGGTGAAGAGGCGGATATGAGCACAAGAAGTACAAGCTGCGAAGAAGAAATTTTTTCTATGTGGGAGCTGGAGAGGGCATTACAGTGCATGAAGAAAGGTAAAGCAGCCGGTCCGGGCGGGATTAAGGTGGAGGCGTGGCAGTGTTGTGGCAAGGAAGGACAATGTCGAATGTTTGAGAAAAAAAGGCGTGTCGGAATGACTGGTGAATTGGATACAAGAAGTTTATAGAGAAACTTGGTGTAAGGTGAGAGTTGGAGAGAATGTGTCTGAACGATTTAGAGTAAGTCAAGGACTAAGGCAAGGCTGCCCCTTAAGTCCCTTATTATTCAATCTATATGTGGCAGATATGGAGAGAGTGTTAGAATTAGGACAGTCAGAGGGAGTCGTAATAGGAATATCCAAAATTTGGAGCTTAGCCTACGCAGATGACGTGGTAGTGTTAGCTAAATCGTTTAGTGAACTGTAAGAGATGAGTAAAAGACTTGAAAGGTACTTTGACAGGAGAAAACTAATTATGAATGTGAAGAAAACGAAATGGATGATGTATCAGAATGCGGGAAGAAGAGGGAAAGTAGAAGAATTGTTATGGAAGGGTGAGCATGTGGAAAGAGTGAAAGAGTTCAAATACCTAGTCTTTATATTCTTGGAAACGGGTAGTAAAGCTTAGCATTTTGAGTATGTTTGTAAGAAAGCGAGAGTGGCGGTGGAGCGGTTGAGAATAACGTGGGAAGATGTGTTAGGAAATAATCTGAGAATGCAAATAATTTGGTGGGATGCATGCGTTAGAACCGTGCTACTATATAGAGCAGAAATGTGGGGTATAAGTGCAGAGGTAAAGATCGAAAGGTTGCAACTGCAGTACTTGGTGCTGCAGGAATGCAACAGAATGTCTGTGATGTGCATGGCAGCAAAGCGAGTGGTGAAGTTTGAAAGGAGGTTAAGTGGAATGGAGAATGTAAGATTAATGCAAGAAATTTGGAAAGTGTGCTATAGGGAATGGGAACGAAAGCACGGGTGTAGGAAATGGATGCAAAAGAGTATGAAAGAGCTAGAATGTCTGTGTGTGTGTATGTAGAGGAAAAGCTAGGGCGGGGTCAGAAGTTAGAAGGAGAAGTAGTTTTAAGAATAAGAGTGTAAATAAGGTGTTGTGTGAGAGTGGAAAGGGAATTGAAAAATGTAGAGAATTGATGAGGTCAGTGAGGTGTAGCTAGAAGTAGCTAAACGAAAGTGCTTAAGAATGATTAATTGTTTTATTTATTCTGGTCGCATTTCTTTTTAGTTTTACTATTATTTCATTGTTTTAGTTTATGGTATTGTATAAGTTTAGAGCCTGTAATATTGTAGTGTGCCAAATAAAGGTTATACAACGTGTCCACGTAAGTATGCATCATATGGGAAACTTTTTTTTAATTAATTTTTCAGAAAATTTTATTCTTTATAAAAGTTAGTGGTTGATATTAAACATTTAAAAAAAAACAAAACAAATGACATGCGGTTTTAATCAACAAAAAAATGATTTTTTTTTAAATTAACAACCATAACGATATTATTCATTGAATAAAAATCACTCGATGCGATCCCCTTCCCTCTCAATACATAAATTTGTTCTTCTGTTAAAATCTCTGATTACATTTTCAAAAATATTGAAATATTTCTATTTTATTTTCCAAATTGCGAGCAGGCTATGGAAATCTTGAATGTCTTCCAGTCCATTTCTCACTAAATTATTCATTTAAATATTCAACTACGATACGAACACTATGGTATATAGTATATGCATAAAACAAAGAGAATTTCTTGTAGCCAAAGATAACATGTTAAATTAATTTTCCAATTCCATATTTAAAAATTTTATCTATTTCTGTTTATTTATTTTTTGAGAATATTGATTTTTGCAGATAATTCGGAATGTTGTATTTTCTGTTGGCCAGATAACAAATCTTCTTAGGAAATGTTCTATCAATTTCTATTTCACCTTGTACCATGAGACAAAATTCAGAACGATTGTCATAATAATGTTCTTGCAAAGTCTTAACATATCTTGGTTTAAATACTTTAAACTTATTCGCCGTAAGTACCACATAAACAGTTGATTTCCCCAATCCTAAACTCCTGGCACATTTTCGAACAGATATTTGAGGATTTTCAACCATGCTTTGTAAAATATCCAACGATTTCTCCACATTTCTTACGTTCTTTTTTTATTTTTTATTAACACCAACTCTACTCTGTCTTATAAAGTTAATTGCTCTGCCATAATTTAGAAGACAATAACTATTAATAAATTACTAATTAATTATTTGTTAATAATAAATATTAATAACAGATACGCCAAAACTAAGAATATTTGATAAAATTCGCTTAAAAAGTGCAAAAGTTATAAAAATTGTTCATTATCTTGCTAATATAGAGTCGAATGCCATTTGTTTTGTTTTTTTGTATGTTCTCGATCAAGCACCAACTTTTTGTTCAAATTACGAGATTTGTTTAAATATGATGGACGGTAATTGTTTTAGAGAATAACCAAAAAGTTTATATTTGAAATATAATCTATTTTTTGGAATATTTTTGAAATATCCTAATTTAATTTTTATTACTTCAATTCAAATTCCATGTTTTGTTCATTTGTATCTAGATAAAGAACGGCAATTGTTTTAGAGTATTATTAAAAAATATAATTTTCAAAAAAGGTTAAATGAAAATAATAAATAATAGTGGTATAAAAACTTAAAAATTATTTTCATTTAACCTTTTTTAAAATGAACTACCACATAGTAACGGTCGCTACCATCATTTTTTTTATAATTTTCAAATATAATCTATAAATTTTGTAACAAATTGAGCGTTAGATTATGTTTTTGCAGTTTTTTTTAATAACCTAATATAATTTTCATTATTGTTGTTTGGAAATAGAGACTATAAATATAGTTATTTAATTAAAGATTGATTATAGTACCATTAAAGCCAACACGCATTTTGGAAGTTTGTAATTTGTCGTTGAACAAGAAAAATAGATTTACTTAATTGAAAACTACTTAATGATTTTTTTCACCTCTTTGAAAGTAGCTAGATGGCACTGACTTCAGAATTGAAGGCAAAATTTGCGTTGGGGTTGAGAATAAATGCGGATACGAAGTACGACGAAATATAACTGTATGCAGGTTCAATATACACCTCCAATGACGGGAAGACTAGCTTGACGCTATTTGCTATTCTTTGCCACCATATAAAGTTTTTTTGGCCATGATATCCCCAGCAGGATCTTTCTTAATCTTGTCAGAACAAGATAGTAGCACAAGATATGCTCCCTCGGCTTTTCTTCCTCGTTGCACCATCTGCAGTTGAGACCTTCAGCAACTCCTAATTCATAGAGGTGTTTCTTGAACTAACAATGTCCAGTTAGGATACCAGTCAGGAATTTTAGTTTTGACCTGGATAAATTAACACTCTCTAATGCTTTTTCTAAAGTATCCATCTAATCTTTCCTTCTCGGGTTTGAGTGTGCCTTAAATCAGGATAGGGCAATACTGTAATCTTTAAACGCCATCTTAAGTGCCACAACACAATCATTTGCCAGTCTATATAAGACCTCAAAATGTGCTAAAATGGCAAGACAAGTCTTACTGTCTATGTAGATGCATATTAATTATAGTAGCATTAAACCAATACGCACTTTTAAAGTTTGTGTTAAGATGCTAATTTTGTCACTATCGCAGAGATCTATGGAGATTTGAAAACTGTTTAAGAGTAAATTTAGCTCTTAGAAAGTAGCTCAGTGACTTTAGAATTGAAGTCAAAATTATTGTTCTAGCTGAGGATGAACAAAAACAGAAAATATGGACAACAACAAAATTTTTATTCAGAAAAATTCCCCGGTAAAATTACCCTAATCATTATCGTTAACTATAGAAAATCTCGAACATCAAGTGGATATAATGTATGGTATTATATTGTAATATAAAAAAGCAAAAAACGTTATTTTACCTATGTCAGTTGTAAGTAAATTATAAAATAGAAAAGTTTGGTAGCGCTTCATTTATAATCAATGCGGCAGTGGCAAATTGCACACCAAAAAATACGAAATCATGTTTTTGGAACATTTTTGAAGAATTCTGCGCCGATAAAAGCTATCACTTGTTAGCAACTATTTCAATAGAAACTCTTGTCACGAATTTGTAAAACTGGGCACAGTCGTGGAATAGTCTGTCCAAATACCATTCGTGATGATAATTAACTCGGAATATTTTTTTTAGTACATTCAAATTTTTTGCTTATTCGCGATTTTAATTCGAGCAACAAACTTTCAAGAAAAAACAAAATTTATTCGAGCAAATTGCCATCTCTTATGGTATTTTGTGTGAATATACAATCTCTTTTGGTAACTCAAACTTTACATGCTTTGGCGGAAAAGAATAGAAAGCAAACCATACGCAACAGAAATATCGAACCGACAACCAAAGTAGACTAGTCAGAAATAAATAGAAAGCAAAAATATAGGGAAAATAAACCAGTGGTTATTGGATGTAACTCGAAATTACAGGTAACTTCCCTTTAGACCTAATTAGGCCTAATTGGAAGGACTAAAAATGATTTTACAGAAGAGATGGTATAAATATCACTTCCACTTCCTTACTGTTAATGGTAAAGAAATACAAACAAGAAATAATACTATCTTTACTGACCTGCTCAAAACGTTTACTGCCAACTACGAAATAACTCGTAAGTTGTTTACCTGCCCAGGACGTCAACTACAAGTTATCTCGCATCTTCTTTTTAAATCGATTTTGTACAGCTACGACAAGGTCATAAAATAATACCATAAATATGAATAATTTGCCTCTGGGAAGAGAAGAAAAATTAAGGTTGGCCTAACTGAAAAGAATGACATGACATAGAATTGTACAACATGAATTCAAAAATCGAGTTTTAAATAATTTGACTTCTGGTGCCTTCCTTAAAAGTGCGTGACAGTTCAAGTGTTAATAAATGCTATTTTCACAACCGAAACATTTCCATCTATTCAATAACAAGCAAAATCATAGCAATTTTAAAAAATGTCAGGAACTATAGGCTTATTTTTATTGTACCAAATGTCTAAAATTATGAAAGTAGATCTTTATAATCGTATTCTTTGTCATATGAAGCAATATAACTTATTTTATATACACAAGTATGGTTTTAGAAAAGGACTAAGCACATCTGATGCTATATATATATAAGTTACCTGTCGTCCACAAAATACGATCCATTGTTTATAATAAATTAATTTCATTATTCAATTATGTATATTCCTATATTATGTTTAGTTGCTTATTTTATGCTTATCTAATTTCCGCCAGATGTTCTTACGCTTAGCTGTTAGTTTTATAATTATATAAATAGGAGTAGCATTAATTCAATTCAATTAATAGTTAGATCATAATTCGAGTCGTTACTACGCCGGTCGGCATCATCATCATTATTATTGTGTTATTATCCAAATGTAACAATTAATTATAACAAGTCTAATCTAAATCGCTAAATGTACTATAGAATTCGGAAATAAACAGTTTTTAAAAACTCAAAGTTCGACCACGAAAATATAATTGGCGCAGTCGTTCGGATTTTTCCAAAGAGGGCCTGAGCGAATATCAAGCTCCTTTCGTTTCAACGATTAATTGGAAAGAAACCTACATCATCTCCGTCGCTTCCGCACCAAGGGGTCTTCCAGACATCGAAGAACACAGCTCCAAGGGCAGCAGCATCGAGAGACGGCATCACCAGTTCCACAGCATCCCTCAGGGCATATCAGGCAGATGGACAGAGTGATCATCCCGTGGTAAGACACATCTTTTTTAGAGGCTTTTGTTTCGCGATATTTTATGTACTACAGTGATTCGGATTCAGACTCAAGTTTTTCTCCCTTGATACTTTCTCCCGCGTGCGCTCTCCCGTAAATTTCCTTATAGACGAATTAATTAATAGAGTCGATAACTTAAATTTAAACGAAATGGAAAACGTTAATTATCATTTACTTAAATTGAACGTTGACACAATCCCTTCCTTCGATGGAAGTAACGAATTAGTAGAAATTTTTATTTCGCGGTGTGAAGCCGTATTAGCCCAGTTTAGGCCTTTAAATAATGAACTGATAAATACTTATTTAATAAACGCAATTGTAAGTAAACTAAAAGATCGCGCGTTGATTGCAATAGGTTCGCGCACAGAACTAAATACGTGGCCAGAAATTAGGAACCACCTTAGACAAAGGTTTGGCGACCTTCGTAGTTATGATTGTTTAGTACAAGATTTAATCAATTTGAAACCACTAAGAAATGAAAAATATCTCGATTTCGGCGAACGAATTCAAGTTTTGCGAAGTAGGCTAGTTTTAAAAATTAATTCCTTGTCCGCTATAGACATGCCAGACGCGACAAAACGCGTGCATATAAATAGTTACGATGAGTTGGCGTTAAAAACTTTCCTCCGTGGCATTCGCGGTAATATTCAGAGCGTTATAAGATTACGCGACCCGGCAACACTCGAAGAAGCTATTAATTATCTCATAGAGGAAAACAATTTCCAAAATTCTCTTGAACCTGTTAATGTTTTCAATTTCAATAATAATAATAATTTTAATCGCAATAATAATTTTAACAGACAAAATTTCCAACGATCAAATTTCCCAAATTTTAATAATAGACAAAACAATCAAACTCGGAATCAACAGAATTTCCCAAGTCAGCCAATCAATCTACAATTTCGATCACAAACGCAACAACAGTTTCCGACTAATAGACAAGTATTCGGTAAACCTCAAAAATTTAATAAGTCATTTAATAATAATTTTTCTCCAAATAAACGTCCGCGATACGATAATACTTTTAATCCTAATGTGCAAAGAAATTATAAACAATTTAATTCCAATTTCAATCAACCGCCTCAGCAAATTTCACAAAGGCTACCAGAGCCAACGCCAATGTCGGTCTCCACGACCTACACCAACACACCGAGGCTCTACAACCTTGATGAGCCCGGACATTCTCGCGCAGTAGACAATAATATTATTAATAATCAAAATAATGATAAACGTACGGATAATTTTTTAGAATAGATAGCCTCGGGAAAACACCAGTTAATTTTTTAGGAATAATTAATAACGCAAGCGCATTACCCTTTATTTTAGATCCCGAAAATAAACTGAAAATCATTATGGATTCCGGTAGTACGCGCTCTTTTATTAATTCCAGGTTAGCAAAAAAATTAAACAAAAATTTATTTAAAATTGACCCTTTCGAAGTTTCTAGTGCCCATGGTACTTCTCAAAAGACCTTTCGTGGTGTCGCCCGTCAGCGAATATGATGTGGTGTCACACCCACAAGGTACAAATAGTAAATTAAACACAAGACGCGATAAATATAGTAACTTTAATATGTATAACGCTGAAAAAATTAAATTCGACTTTTCTCTAATCAGATCAGGGCATATGAATGATGAAGAGAAAGCCGCAATAAAAAAATTAGTTTTTAAATACGCAGATATTTTTCATGCCAAAGAAAATGATCTAACCTTTACAAATAGAATCAAACATAAGATTATTACAACTGATGAGGTTCCGGTCTTTACAAAAACTTACCGCTACCCAGAAATTCACAAAGCCGAGGTGAGCAGACAAATAAATGATATGTTAGAACAAAATATTATAAGACCATCACATAGCCCATGGTCTTCCCCTATTTGGATTGTTCCAAACAAAAATGGACGCATCAGGCCAACGGAAATGGCGTGTCGTCTTCGATTACAGAAAGTTGAACGAAAAAACAGTAGGTGACCGTTATCCCCTTCCTAATATTAGTGACTTATTAGACAAATTAGGTAAATGTCAATATTTTACTACCCTGGATTTGGCCTCAGGGTTTCATCAAATCGAAATCGATGAACGGGACGTTCCTAAAACAGCATTTAATACAGAAAATGGCCATTACGAATTCTTAAGAATGCCTTTCGGGCTTAAAAATGCCCCTGCAACTTTCCAACGGGTTATGGACGATATTTTGAGAGGTATCCAGAATAAACATTGTCTCGTCTACATGGACGATATTATAGTATTTTCCACTAGCTTACAAGAACACATAGATCAATTGACAGAAGTTTTTAATCGATTAAGAGACGCGATCTCAAAATTCAATTAGACAAGTCAGAATTTTTAAAAAAGGAAGTCGCATACTTAGGACACATAATTACACCAGAAGGTGTCAAGCCCAATCCAGATAAGATAATAGCTATTCAAAATTATCCCATTCCGAAGACTCCAAAACAGATCAAAGGCTTCCTTGGACTTTTAGGGTATTACAGGAAATTTATAAAAAACCTTGCCGAACTGACCAAACCCATGACAAAATGTCTCAAAAAGAATGCAACCATTGACGTAAATAATTCCGATTATCAAAATTGCTTTAACTTGTGTAAAAACATTTTAACCAACCAACCCTTACTACAGTACCCCGACTTTTCTCGACCGTTTATTTTAACGACAGACGCTAGCAACCAAGCTCTTGGTGCCGTACTGTCTCAAGGCAACATCGGGTCAGACCTACCCATCGCGTACGCTAGTAGAACGCTTAACGATTCGGAAACCCGCTATTCAACCATAGAAAAAGAGTTACTCGCGATAGTTTGGGCCGTAAAGTACTTCCGCCCTTATTTATTCGGACGAAAATTTCAAATTGTAACAGATCACAGGCCACTCCAATGGTTGATGTCCATTAAGGAACCTAATTCGAAATTAGTTAGGTGGAGACTTAAACTCTCCGAATTTGACTATACTATCGTTTATAAAAAAGGAACATTAAATAGAAATGCAGATGCTTTGTCCCGAATTGAATTAAATATTAATGAAGAATATGCACCCAACCTTGAAAACTACTTAAAAAATTTTGAAGATTTAAAAAACGAACCGTTAAACCAAATTGTTGATGATAATCCATCATCCCTAATAGTAGAACCCGCAGAAAACACGCACGTACATATTGACGAAAATGATGGCGCAACCATACATTCCAGCTTAGAACACCCAATAGTAAATATACCCATTTCGGATAAACCGGCCAACGTAGGCGACAATCAAATAATAATCACAGAAGTAGAGCATTCACCATCTCGACCAAAAATCACTAATCTATTCAATAATAAAAAAATGAGAATCAATGTTCAATTTTCGAAAAACAATTTTGCTAATGAAATAATTGACTTCATAAAAGAATATATTGTACCCAAAGTAAATTACTACTTATATTTCAAAAGCCCAATATATGAAACGTTTAGTAGTGTCCTCCAAAAATATTTCAAAAATTCTGAGATAAAAATGACAAAATGCAATAACTTTCTTACGGATATTGAAGACCATAACGATATGTTAGAAATCATCCAAAATTATCACGAGGGTAAAACCAACCACCGTGGAATTGACGAAACAGAATCAAAGCTAAAAAGAATATATTATTGGCCTAGCATGAGAAAGTCTATTCAAGATTACATAAATAACTGTGAAGTTTGCTTAGTCTCAAAATATGATCGAAAACCCCTAAAATTAAAATTCAGTAATACTCCTACAGCCATGAGACCATTTGAAATAGTCCATATAGATTGTATCGCACTAGAAAATATAAAATTCCTTACCATCATCGATTCATTCTCAAAATATACTCAATTATATAAACTAAATTCATACCAGGCCATTGAAATAGCAACAAATCTAATTAAATTCTTCTGCCATCATGGCATCCCGGACCTAATCGTTTCAGATAATCATCTTGAGTTTAAAAATACAGTAATTAGGGAACTCCTGGAGGTATACAAAATTAAATTGCACTTTATCAGCTCACAACACCCCGAATCCAACGGAATTGTCGAACGTGTACATTCGACAATAATCGAACATATAAGACTGTTAAATAATCAAACCTTATTCAAAAATGAACCCATCGAAATTAAAGTCCTTTATGCCATCCTCGCTTATAACAACTCTATACACTCCACCACTAAACTAAAACCCTCCGAAATTATTTCTGGACACATAGACAATAAATCAATGTTAGACGTTAATTTAGAAACTATCCTTATAAATAATTATGTTCAAGTACATAGAAATAAAGTAAAATTATTATATGAAAAGATTAATGAAACTATTAATTTAAATAAAAGTCAAGCTATTGAAAAACGTAATGTAACCCGTGAAGAGGTTCCCCAAATTCCCGAAGATATCTTCATTATGAACAAACAAAAACAAGCAAAGACCAAAAATAAATATAAAAAAGAAAAGATTAAAATTGTAAATCCTAATTATAGAACGGCAGAAATAGAAACCACACATCACAATCAAGTAAGCAAAGTCCACTTGTCAAACGTTAAGAGACCTAGGATCAAAAAATCGAATTCTCTAAATATTCTAAATTTTGATAATTTCATTGACCAATTAAAAAATAAAGTAATCATTAAAAACGAAAACGTCATAGAAGTAAATGATAACCTATTTCAAGCCCCATTAGACTTTTCACTTGCGCATTGTGTAAGCCAAGATCTTAAAATGAATGCAGGCATAGCACAAGATTTCAAATTAAGATTTGGACGTGTTCGAGAACTCTACAAACAAAACCCACAATTATATTCGTTAGTTTACTTAAAAGAAGATGATAGACATATTCTTTACTTAATAACAAAACCAAATTATTTCGACAAACCAACTATAAAATGCCTTTTTCAAACTTTAATTAATTTAAAACGGTTCTGTTTAGATAAACAAATAACTAAGCTAGCAATTCCAAAATTAGGCTGCGGTCTTGATAAATTGAATTATGAAACCGTAAAAACAATGATAAAGTACATTTTTTAAAATTCCAATATAAAAATAAATATTTATCTCGGTGAAACGAAATTAGATGATTCGGAACCAGGAACTTCAAAAATACTAATATAATTCTATTCTATCAATTGCAGGCTACTCTTCGTCACTTCTGTGACTTCCTTTCAAATCAGAAATATTACGGAAAATGTAGGGTTATTACCCATAAAATTAGGACCAGCTAAATTAGAAAAAACGAAACACACATTTGTACATCATTATGATTTGAATAATATTTATGAAGAAGTAGATAGATTAAATTTTCAATATGAGTTTCTGAGAAGAACCATGAGTAACGTATCTGAATTTAAAAGAGAATTTCAAAATTACGAAAAATATTGAATTACTCCCGGAATGACATAATCGCTAAAATTGAAACGATACAACTGAGTGTTAAACCAAAACGTATAAAAAGAGGTCTAATCGACGGCTTAGGCACAATAATTAAAACCATTAGCGGAAACATGGATGCCCGTGATAGTAAAAGAATTGATGAAATCTTGAGACATTTGGCAAATAATCAAAATAACTTACAAAATCAACTCAAATTTGGATTCAGCGTTAGTACCAAAATTATTCAAAATTTTAATACAACACTACAAAATATTGCTCACAACCAAAATTTATTACGATCCAGAATATTACAATTACATTCAATTTATAAAGAAACTATTGACCACCAACACGTTCTGTTTGTGAAAGACCTATACAATCAACTCGCCTTACTTTTCGGCATAATTAGAAATGTATTACAAAGAATTTTGAATTCGTTAACCTTCTGTAAATTAAAGGTTCTAAACCCGGATATAATAAGGCCTCAAGATTTATTTGAAGAATTGCGTAAAATCTCTATTCATTACAACGAAATGTTACCTTTTGAACTAAAATCGGTAAATATATTAGACTTTGAATCAATAATAACAATTAATTGTAAAATCGAAGAAACGAAAATTCATTACTTCTTGTCCTTGCCTATCAATTACGAACAATCTTTTGACCTCTACACAATGTATCCCATTCCGTTAAAACATGAGTCCGAATATTTTACTATCATTCCGAATGTTAAAACGTTACTCAAGTCGAAAGTAGACTCTAAAGTTTTGCCTCTAAATGATATGTGTTTGGGCGTTAATCAACGATATCAATGCAGTGATAATCTGCTTATCAACTATAAAGCAGACTGCGAAACCGAACTACTAAAGAATGGATCGAGCAAAAATTGTAAATTCACAAAATTAGAAATTCAAAATAACCACCTGGAGAAAGTGCCCGATACCAATCAATTCCTTGCTGTATTTACCACAAGTGAAGGAATTAAGATCACCTGTCCTGACCGAGAAGAATCACGGAACCTGCAAGGGATTTTCCTGATCCAGCCCGACAAATGTGACCTGACCTTTCGGAACTACATAATACCGAAAATCGAGGAAACTTTCGGAAGCCCCGTCCTCATCAGAGCAGTGAAGCCACTCTTAGACAATTTTAATGTGAAAAACTTCTCTGTTCAGCTGAAAAGACTAAAATTGGACGAAATCCCTGTGTTTGCCCAAAACTATATAGTGCCGGAACAAGTGATTCCCCTAAAACCCAGTGCATGGACGCTCTTTCTATACTTCCTAATTTTCGCGAGTGCAGTGACCTTAGTGTCCAAATATCTTAGACTAAAATACTTCATCCCCGGAAACGCTATCGATTCTTCCCCTACGAGTCGAATCTAAGGAGGGAGGAGTTACCTGTCGTCCACAAAAGACAATCCATTGTTTATAATAAATTAATTTCATTATTCAATTATGTATATTCTTATATTATGTTTAGTTGCTTATTTTATGCTTATCTAATTTCCGCCAGATGTTCTTACGCTTAGCTGTTAGTTTTATAATTATATAAATAGGAGTAGCATTAATTCAATTCAATTAATAGTTAGATCATAATTCGAGTCGTTACTACGCCGGTCGGCATCATCATCATTATTATTGTGTTATTATCCCAAATGTAACAATTAATTATAACAAGTCTAATCTAAATCGCTAAATGTACTATAGAATTCGGAAATAAACAGTTTTTAAAAACTCAAAGTTCGACCACGAAAATATAATTTATATATATATAGGTTATGTTCAAATTTTGTAGACTGTTTTGAAACAAACAACTAAACTCAAGTACATCTG
The DNA here is from genome assembly GCA_963969525.1 of Ontholestes murinus. NCBI lineage: Eukaryota > Metazoa > Arthropoda > Insecta > Coleoptera > Staphylinidae > Ontholestes > Ontholestes murinus. Next base: position 34,383,256 of record OZ018392.1, on the reverse strand, counting down.
ATGCTATAAATATATATATATATAGGTTATGTTCAAATTTTGTAGACTGTTTTGAAACAAGCAACTAAATTCAAGTAAATTTTTGTTGAAATCTTCCGACTGTATAATACACTATATCCTGTTTTTAAAATGATTGACGTATAGATTCGACGAATCCATCCATAATTTCAATAATAAAGTCCTATTTAGAAAACAGAACTCAATCTGTCTATCATGGTGAATTATTTTCCAGCGCCAAAGACAATAAATATCCGTGTAACTTAAGGGTCTATTTTTTGATCTATCCTTTTTATTATTCACATTAATGATTTATTTGAATATATCCCGTTACTCTAAACAGTACTAAATGCTGATGATGCAACCTTACTTTGCTCAAATACAAACATGGTTGATCTAAGTATCACATCTGATGCATCATTGGGAAGACTTCATGGCGTACAGGAAATGGTTTAACTTTAAATGACAGCGAAACGAAATCAATAATATTCTCCAAAAAAACTGATATGGTATACATATATTTGTACTCAGGCAATTTAATAGTATCGTGAACGAAGACATTTTTAAGATATGTAATGATTTTTTAGGGCAATACAATCACAGCTGCCCGAATATTTACCATCCAACGAAAAAGCAGTAAGGGTTCTCGCAGATCTCTCTTGCTCGGGGCCGTAACGCTCGAAGTGCAGAAGATGCGGCGAAGAAGGACACAAGGAGAGGGTTTGCGAAGCAAAGTGTGGCCTGCACCAGAATGCAGAAAAGAACGCGAAGTACTTTACGGGTAGTGTGCAGCCTGCTCCTGCTTGCATAAGGAGGTTGAGAAGAAAAAGGCCGAGAAGAACTCTGACCAGGTGGGACGCAGCAACAGCAGAGACAGGGAGTGACTGTACAAGCAACAGGAAGGTGAGTGAAAAAGGATCACGGAGCACATTAAAATCAGTGCGGAAAACTCTAAAGCCCTACACTGTTAATTAGTACTGTTAGACCGCCGAGGAGAAATGCTCCTGGACACAATGGCATAGCTCAGCCAACATAGGAAACTCCGCAAAGTTTAGAAGGAACAGCTCGGAGTCAGTACTGGATGTGACCCTAGTAACATTCGATCACTTGGACAGCCTGCGGGTCTGGAAGGTTGCTGCTGCAAGCCGCCAGGCTGTACCAGCATGGGCAAATGCGACGAGGTGTAGAAGAACGAGGAACCCTAAGAACCGGCACCATCAGAGTGTCCAGAGGGTATTTCACGATTTCCACCAAGACCGCCGAAGTTTTGGCCTCATCAGTCCCTCCGGACTTGGAGATCATGGCGACAGAAGAAGTATGTGTGGCAATGAAGAGCTGAACGGCCAAGAGCGCTGCGAAACGCAACGCCTAGCGGAGGTTGATGGACCAGTGGCAGGAGCGATGGGACGCCAACAATGAGAAAGGCGACATCCCAGCGTTGGAGCCATAGGCGACCAGGAGACACAGCGAGATGTCGTAAAACATGACACATGAAATTCTGTCAGAACACGGATGCTTTGGCAAGTACCATTAAAAATCGGGAAAGCCTCTGGGGAGAAATACTCTTGATGGAACGACTTTACTGTTTTTAAATATTTAATATTTCTTTTAATGTTTAGTACTAATTACTCTATAATCTACAGTGTACTTTTTGGGATATATTAGATATATAGATTAGATAAATAAAATATTATTATTAAGTAATTTTGTCAGTTTTGGGCATTATATTTTCACATATTAAAATATTCTAAAAATAAAAATTACTTTCCATTGTGTATAAATTTTCCAATTATCATGATTTCATCTAAAATCAATATGAACAGCAATTCCTCTCCTTTATATTTATCTTAACGATCCGACGACGGTGATGTGGCAATTTTCGATTTCGCAAAACCAATTGCGACGCAACCGGCGTAAATGCGGATTACGAGACGTGTTTATCTCACGATCGTTCACATTTTCGCCTGACATTTATCAATTCGAAATTGGATTCGCGCACACGGCTAATAACAGTTTCGCCATTTGAATCCGGCAAAGTAAATGGGTTTGTGCGATAAGGGGGTAAAAGGTAATGCGGTGTCATAATGGAGTGACAACTGGTTGATTGATGGGACGCCCGTGTAATTAGAGTTGAATTTTTTATGAGTGTAATAACCAATAAGTACGGGTGGGAAGGTGCCCTATCAAATATTCATCGTGCAATTTTTGATGTTTTAATTAATCGCCGCCGCGGAGATGATTTATTAGACGAGAGGCGAGATTGGACGATCGCTTTAAGATGTTAATGGTATCGTATTCGTAATTATCGTTGCAAACTGTTTTAATTAGTCCTAATGATCAATATTTTTTAGGTTTAATTATAGTTTATTATCTATTTTCTTTAATAAAAGAGTGGTAATATAAAATCAAATGTGTGGTCGGTGCGTATCCTAGTAGATCCTTTAAGTTAATAGCAGTTAAACGATCGTGTATGTTAAGTTCATCACCGCTTCTTCAGCCCAAATCATCCTGTGTTGTTCAATTAGTCGATTCACGGTGTAATTCATTGGATGTGTTTGTGTGTGTGTGTATCGCTTCGATCGCATTCCTTCCCACTGATGAAAATGAGTTTAATTTAGTCTGTATCGCGCCGGAGTGTTTTGTGCGTCGACGTTAATTAATTACGGTGAACTCGAGTCCATCCGTCCGTCCATTGTGCCCTGATGAGGGCCTAATAGTCCGCGGCTCCCGCGCGGCAACACAAAGCCCCCTCGATGCCAAAGTAGCCGCCACTCCAAACATCATTACGCCGCCATTGTCTAAACTAATCTGGAGGTGCAGCATGGGAGCTGAAAATAAATGCGAAGGAATCGCGTTTCGCATCAAGCTCCAAACAACCCTAAAAATAAATTAAAATTAAATATAGAAATATATTCATTAAACTAATCGTTCTAACACAATAAAGGATTGAATTAAGTTGTAACATTATTGTCCCCTAATAATTTAAAAATAAATCATAAGTTATCACTAATTTATAATTAATGAACGCGTTGTTTAATTAAAGCCGGGTCCGATGCTTAATTTCATTGCTTTCCATTTATCATCTAGCCGCTGCCGCAATGGTATTAATGACGACGCCGCCGAATTTCAGGTAGCTTACGAACAATTAAAACGGAAGGGCTTAATTATGAACGCGTAATGGATTATTCTTATGTATGTGGCCGGGCGAATATTTCCAATGGTTTTTTCGTCTTTACATCGATACGAGTCTAATGAGTAAATGGCGTGTCAAAACAATGGCGGGGTCATAAGGCTTCGGGGATTTGTAAATACGGGATTTCTAATACCTGTAGAAGTGTTTCCCATTATTCAATTAATCTACACTTCGTGTGCGTAAAACCAGTTTGTTCTTTTTAATTGATTTTAGTTTAAATATAAGGCTATATCTTAGTAGTAGATAAATGTTAATTTATATATAATTTCCTAACTTGTAATTTAAATTGTCTAGTATTTGGTGTATACTGTTAGGCAATAAAGGTATGATTACATTTTTTAGAATATTCCGCATTCTTTTTACTTCGTTTATAATTTTTGTCAGAATTGTAAAATTTTTTCAAAATTGCAAAAATTTTCATCTAGAGTTCTATAATTTTTCCTAAAATTTTTGAGCAATTTTTCTTCAAGATTTAAAATTTTTCAGGATTTGATCCATGTGTTGGGAATTCTAATCCATTTTTTTATGAATTTTTAAACCTTTTTATATTTTCTATAAAAATGGATCAAATAGAAATAAAGAAAAAAATTTATCGCAGTGATATTACACTAATACCCTAGTGTATATTTTAATAATTAGAGGGTGGGATAGCGAACACCCACCCATCCTACATATACATTTTAACTTTAACAATTAAAACATTATGAATGTACGTAATGCCAATATTTACATCAACAAGGCAATTTAAATTTCAAGACCTATTCACGTTTTTATTTTGTTTATTAATCTGGACGAAATTGTCAGAAAATATTTTTCCAGATTATCAGAATTTTCATCTAGAGTTCTAGAATTATTCAACACATTTTCTTTAAGATTTATAAAATTTTTAGGTATTTTTTACAGATATTCAAAAATTTTCAAGATTTTTTCATATTTCAAAAATTTTAATCCATTTTTGTGAATTTTTCAGGACCTCTTAATCTTGCTATCATTGTGCTGAATATTTAAGTTATAAAACTGTTTTTAATTAAAATATTTAATGTATATGTAAGGTGGATGGGTGGCACCTATCATACAATCCAAACTTGATTAAATAATTAATATAAACTGACTGATTCAGAGAATAACATCTTTATTAGAACATACAGATATATACAGAATTAAAACATTTACGAATGATACATAATGGTTAGTCTGTCCGTTTGGGCTATCGACCATCGGTCTTTCTGCCCTGTCTTGACTAATTGTGTGTAAAAAAAATAAATAACTTTGCTAGCTAGCTTAACTGTCTGGGTGATTCGCACTAATGAATTGATGTAGGGTGATTGATGGGTGTTTATATTTAGGTGGGATATTAAGATTTCGGGGAATGCAAAATTTGTTGAGAAGGGATACATTAAAAGGATTGTTGGCAAATTTAAGACTTAGGCTATGTATTCGTTGGGATATAGGAGTAACTTGGGTGTATTCGTAAAGGAGCACGTTTGAGGGATTATGGAGCGGGTTAATTGGGTGTCTGAGTTTGGTGAGGGTTCGTAGGGCTGATCTTTCGGCGACGTTAAAGTGGTGGAGAGTGGAAGGACGGATTTGGTTGAAAAGGATTGCACCGTAGTCTATAAGAGGTCGACAAATGGCTTTATATATTGTCACTGCAGTTTTGGTAAAAATAACCTCATTTTTGTAAGTTAAAGCTCGAAAATGTCGGGCTCTAATCTTTACCTTTATAGCTTGTGCATGGGCTTTGAAGGAGAGATGGGAATCAAGCCTGGATCCCAGCAGAACCCTCGGACCCTAGTACGATCCTGAAGATCATTCAGGTGAGCAACCCCACGCTACCCACCAAAGATTGGAGCGTGGCCAAAACAAGCGAGGTAAGGGGTAACACGAGGCAGGCGATTGTCGTACTGAACGAGGAATCCCTAACCTTGCTTGAGGATTGCAAAGGGGTGATAAGTTACGGCTTCGGCTCTATCACCCTGAGCATCTATAAAAAAGATCAACTGACTTCCTCCAAGAAGGAGGAGACATCTCAAGAAGCGATGGAAACCCATCATTCCTCTGTGTCGGACAGCGACACCCCATCGGACCTAGGTAGGCTATTCCGCCCCTTGGGCTTGGATGAGGAGAGCGAACCGGACATGAATCCGTCGCTCTCCTCTGACATCGAAGACGAAAACGATAAGACGGTCGTCGAGGTGTCATGTAAGCATCCGGCCCAAGATGGCGGGGGTAGTGCAAATTAACCTCCACCACTCCAAGGCAGCTTCTGCTGCTCTGCTCCTTCGCCTAGCACACAGAGGGGAGGGCATCGCCCTTATCCAAGAACCCTGGATAGTGGGGAACAGGATCTGTGGACTAGGCTCCAAAGAAAATAGTCTATATTCTTTGGAGCCTAGTCCACAGATCCTGTTCCCCACTATCCAGGGTTCTTGGATAAGGGCGATGCCCTCCCCTCTGTATGCTAGGCGAAGGAGCAGAGCAGCAGAAGCTGCCTTGGAGTGGGAGGTTAATTTGCACCGATCCCTGCATTTCATAACAAGTTCTCCTCCCAGATCCCTACCAAGGAGGACTGGGCGGTGGACAAAGAAAATGAAGCAGGGACACTACACGTCTTCACGGACGGTTCTAAGCAGGACACAAAAGTTGGGGGAGCAGTCTTCTCCGAAGACCTGAAGATCCAACTATCCTTCAGACTACCAGACTACTGTAGTGTACTACAGGCAGAAGTAATCGCCATAAATACTGCAGTAGAATGGCTAAGGATCAATAGGACAAACGCAAACCGGGTCCACTTTTACACTGATAGCCAAGCGGCAATCAGGGCTCTAACAGGTGTGAGTAGCACCTCAAAAGTGGTATCTGATTGCCGGAAATCACTAAATGAACTGGCAACACAGACAAACGCTCAACTCATCTGGGTGCCTAGCCACAGCAACAACCCGGGCAATGACACAGCGGATGAGCTGGCTAAGAATGGAACGAAGCTTCACTCGTCCTCAATAAATCATCACCCAGGAATTCCCTTAGCGACTTGCAAGGAAATCCTAAGCAATATCATCCTAAACCTAACAAACAAAAGGTGGATGAATGAGAGCAGCTGTAGCACAGCAAGGCAGATTTGGCCACGCTGCAACAGCAAAAGAAGCGATGGCATCATCTCATTAAAGAGACATGACATTGCGCTAACAGTGGGAGTCATCACGGGACACTGTCCCATTGGCAAACACGCAGAAAGGTTAGGAATAGCCCACAACGACTTTTGTAGAGGGTGCCTTGACGAAGAGGAGGAGGAAAACGTACTCCACTACCTCTGTCAATGTCCCGCGCTGGCCGGAATAAGAGATTCCTCCCTAGGCCGTTCCTTTATGAATGAGCTCTCCGACATCGAGACAACCGATGCCAGAAGCATAGCCAGATTCATAAATGGCTCCAAATGGTTCCCATAAGAACTCAGGATAGGGAAATTGGTATCACAACGGGCCTATCTAGGCCTAAGTGTGCACCTCTTCGTGGTGCTGCCACACCAACCTAACCTAACCTAATGTCAACCACTGTCAACTACTGTCAACTACTGTCAATCACTGTCAACTATTGTCAACTTCTGTCAACTACTGTCAACCATTGTCAACCAATGTCAACCAATGTCAACTACTGTCAACCACTGTCAACTACTGTAACTATTGTCAACTACTGTTAACCACTGTCAAACATTGTCAAGTATTCTAGAAATATTCAGCACATTTTCTATTAGTAATTGTAATTTTTCAGTATTTTTTTTCAGATATTTGTAATTTTCCAGTATTTTTAAAATTTATCTGTTTAACCTTGTTATTAATCTTGTCGAAATTGTCAATTTTCTGCAAGATATTACTAATTATTCGAGAATTTAAATTTATTATTTGTGAATTTTCAGGACATTTTTAATTTTCTATAAAGATTTTGCATTAAATGAAATATTTACTCATCCTCCACCCACATTAACAATAAAACAATTTGATCTCTACAGAAACTGTATCAAATCAAAAAACAAATTTAAAAAGGTGAATTTTTGCCTCACTGATTGTATTTGTATACAGGGTGACTGACGAAAAACCTTTGGTGCTGTATCTCGCTTATTTTTTATCCGATTATAATAAATAAAACATTAAATTAAATCATTACACGACAAATGATAAAAATGCAAATGAACTATGTCATTTATTCGAAAGCTATGGTTTACGAAAATTATCTTCATTAGCCACTAGACGTAATGTATGCATTGATAATATATTCTCAAATAACGTAAATCTTATTGGAAAAACAGAGATAGTAGATGTTGGATTATCTGATCATTACGGATTAAAGGTAAAACTCTCATATACTGTAAATGATCAAGTCAAACCTAAAATCATCAGACCAATTACACAATAGGGTAAATTAATTTATTATAACTTTGCCCGAGAGGTATCTACTAGATTAAATACCCCTGAATCAATTACTCATTATAAACATCTGAGACAACAACTTAGACTGGAAATTAAACACGAAATGAAATCATCATTCAAACAGCTACTAGTCATTCTAAACGCCCAATAAAAGAGACACGCGCTAAGGAAACAACTGCTACCTCAGACGATTTTAATAACTTTTTCTCGTCCGTTGTAAAAACAATAATTAACACGTTGCCTAAAGGTAACAATGAACCTAAATTATCAATGGTTAATGCACAAAATATCAGAAATAACACACAATATTTTAAAATTGCAGAAGTATCTTGTGCCAAGGTTAGAGATGTCATTGTGAAACTAAAGCCATAATCCTCAAGTGACGTATATGGTTAAAATTTAAATGCAGTAAAATATAGTTATAGATATTCTTATTAGTGCAATTACAATTTTGATAAATAGGTGCTTTCGAGAAAATATTTTTCCTGATGCCCTAAAAAACGCCAAATACTTACCAATACTTCAAAAAAGAGACTCAAATGATTTAAATAACTTTAGGCCAATATGCATCTTGCCTGTTTTATCTGAAATTATTGAGGCTATTATTACAGAACAATTATCTGTATACCTTCAATTTAACAAAATGCTATGTGTTTCGCAGTTCGGGTTTAGACAAGGTATGTCAACAATAACGGCACTGAATAAGTTTATTAATTTCACCCTAGATGGCTTTGAAAATAATGATAGTGTAGCATGTAATCTATTAGATCTAAGTAAAGCATTTAATTGTGTTTCTCATTAAATACTTCTCAGAAAGCTTTACTTTTACACCATTTCATCCGAAGCAATTCGATTGCTTATATCCTATTTAAAAAATAGAAAGCAACTTGTAGAAGTCAATAATTGCAGATCAGAGCTCTCTGATATAACCTACAGAATAGCGCAAGGATCAATCTTAGGCCCACTTCTTTTCTTAATCTATATTAATGATCTTCCAAAGTATACACCACTCGTTATCAGTATTGTATGCTGATGAGACAACCCTAGCAGCTAGTGGTAAAACTCTCCAAAATGCATTCACAAAATTATATACTGATAGACAAACTGCTACAAATTGGTTTAAGGAAAATAGACTTACATTAAATAGCGAAAAAACTGTAGAGATGGTCTTATCTATCTAAGGGCAATCAACTTGCAGAAGTTAGTTCAGCAAAATTTCTTGGAATTTACATTGATAGCCGAATAACATGGGATCAACACAGTAAAGCGCTTACATCTTGCAAAAAATACATACTTTTCTTTCTGTCGCACAAATTTAATATACGGTATCATTTTATGGGGGCACTCGGCGATCATGCATGACGCATTCAGAATGCAAAGAAGAGCCGTCCGAATAGTAGCAGGCTTACCATATAGAGCCGACTGTCGAGGAGCTTTTAAATCTCTGGAAATACTAACAGCACCCTGTGTCTATATCCTAGAATGCCTACAGTATATTCGCAAGAACATTGGAATTTAGGACTCATAATGACATCCGTATTAATGCCCATCGTTTAACAAAGTCAAAGACCGGCACAAGATACTACTGCATAAAACTTTTTAACAGATTACCTTGTACTGTTCAAACGTTGCCAATTAAGCAGTTTAATGGATGCATTAAACAATACCTACTGTCGAAAGCATTTTATAATATTGATGAGTTTTTTAATAGTGACTGTGCAAGTATTTGTTTTAATTTTAATTTGTAAAAATGTCCTTTAAAATATAAATGTTTTTTTTTAAATATGTAAATGTATATTCTCTGTAATGCTATTTATTACTATTTTATCTCTACCTCTAGTTTTAATCGAGTAATGTAATTTTTATCATTATACTTAATTTTAGATTATATGCTATGTATATATATTTAATGTCATTTTATCTCTTAGAATGTGATGTATATTTTAATAATTCTATTTGTTATATGTGTCTATTTTTACACCCAATTTTAAATTTTAAATTCTGTGATGTTATCTGCTTTTAGCTTTTTTTATATACTTGATTATTAATGTATGAATATGCATGTATTTTAAAATTGTATTTATTGTTACTTTTAATTTTACACATAATTTTAAATTTTAAATTTAACTTTTACAATCTTAATAATATCTTTACTTAATCTTATTGCCTTTTACAATAATTAAGTCTAACTTTTAATGCCACACCTTCAACTTTGTTTTGGTCACTAACTGAAACGTATGTACAATCCTAAAAAACCTCAAGAGTTTAATAGCACCAATAAATTATTATTATATTACTATTATATACTGTCAACCACTGTCAATCACTGTCAACTACTGTCAACCAATGTCAACTACTGTCAACTACTGTCAACTGTTGTCAACTACTGTCAACTACTGTCAACCACTGTAAACTATTGTCAACTACTGTCAACTAATGTCAACTACCGTCAACTGTTGCCAACTATTATCAACCATTGTCAACAATTGTCAACTACTGTCAGCTACCGTCAACTACTGTCAACCAATGTCAACTACTGTCAACTTATTTCAACCACTGTCAATCACTGTCAACTACTGTCCACTTCTTTCAACCTATGTCAACAATGTAAAAGTGGACTCTCTGAATAATATCACCCAGAAAAATCAGTATTGATAAAACTTGTGAAACATCTTGTGTATATGTTAAGCATCTAAACACCTATATTATCTGTGTTTACCGCTCTCCGTCAGGAGATTTTAATATGTTTGTGAATTTACTTCCGTCTTTTCTGTCTAAAATCAAGTACCAATGTAGACATATCATTTTGGGATGAGATTTCAATAGACATTTTAATAAAAATGACAACAGAGAATTAGCATTAATTGACAATCTGAGAAGTTTTAATTTAAACAAATTAGTACATTTTAATACAAGAAAAAACAATTGCATGTATTTAGTAATGTAACACAATGCAACATTAATGTGTCAAGTATGGATACTGCTTTATCAGATCACCTAGGTATATGGGTTAGCATCGAATGCCCACCTGCTAACCGTACTACTGACACAAAAATATACAGACCTTACACTTTAAACGGGAAAATATCCTTTTTCTCCACGTACCAACAAATTAATTGGCGTTTTATTGAATTGACGAACAACGTAGATACTCAATGGTAACAAATAACTAACGAAATAAGTAGGGTAATTTTAACAGCATTTTCCTTAAAAAGAACTAAACAAAATTGTACAAGATCTCACCACCTTTAGTGGTATACTGCCGAACTCAAACAAATACGCGAATGTATGAAACTGATTCAAAGCGAGTACAATTTACACTCAAAAAACAAAGGAACTAAGGGACAGTTACAGACAGTTCTATAACAATGCCATCAAACTGAGCAAACAAAGTGCTACTGAACATTTTATAAAACAAAGTAATAATTAATCAAAATCTAAGCGACCACTTATAAATAACCAAAGAAATGTGTCCCGTGAAGAAGCCAATAATAACATTACCTACAATGAGTTTAATTCATACTTTGCTATGTACTATTGCCAAAGCTATTCACGATACATTACCATCATCTCAAACTAGTACTCACGACCTAATTCAAGTTGACCAAAATATCGAGTTTAATTTCGAGCAAACTACATACATCAAGGTACGAGATGCATTCTCTAAAGTAAAATCGAGTAAATCACGTGATATATATGGTTTCAGCGCCAACTTAATTAAGAGCGTAAAAGACTGTCTTGTGATACCACTTACCAAGCTTTTAAACAACATCATAGAAACAGGGCAATTTTCTAGTGCACTAAAACTTGCAAAAAATCATTCCTATCTTTAAAACAGGTAGTAAGAGTGATATTATTAATTACCGGCCAATAGCAATTCTGCCTGTTATTTCTAAAATATATATAATATATCTTCTACTTATTTATTATTAAACCTGACTTGATTTGACTTTTTTACTGTTTAAATAACTAGATCTATAAGATTATTTTAACTATTTAATTTTTCCAGATGACATTTTTTTAATTCCTATTTTAATATTGTATGAAGTTATTGTGTTGTATTTTATCTTTATTTGTGTCACTTAAAATGCCCTCATGTGTTCGGGTACTTGATTTTAGACATTGTTAGTTTTAGTATTGTTTTGTAATTACTGCTGCATATAATTAATTAGGTTAAGTAAGTTTATTTAGCATACTTTGTTATCTGACATGTGTAAAATGTATTATTATTCACAGAAAAATAAAATATAATACTGGTAATGGATAAAATAAAATAAATTCTGATATAGTTGTTCTTCTGTTCCTTGGCTATCGACAGGTGGTCTTTCAGCCCGATGTATTATTATTAGCACGAATAAATCAAATCAAACTACTGTAAACCGTTATCAACTACTATCAACTACTCTAGAAATATTCAGCACATATTCTATTAGTAATAGTAATTTTTCAGTATTTTTCCAGATATTTGTAATTTTTCAGTAATTTATCTGTTTAAATTGTCGAAATCGTCAATTTTTTTCAAGATATTAATTATTACAGAGTTTTCTTTACTGATAATCTTGTTTCTCTCTTGTACACTATATGCCAGGAAGGTAGGACAATGGTAGACATCATGGTATCTCTGGCAGATTCTACATTGTTTGTGGTTTTCTGGCATTCCGCTGGAGAATACTGGTCGATTCTATTCTAAGGACAGGAATCGTTTTTCTAGAAATGTCAGAACTTCGGACAGCTCGGGAATTTCGTGGGGAGACTCCATACCCTGGTCAAAGATTTTGTCCGTGTCATTTCCCCATCTTCTGATAATGATTCTACTGACGAATGGGCACCAGGAATCGGTGTCGTATCCCATGTTTTGGATGACTTGCAGACATTACATTGTTGTGTCATGTAACTGTTTTAGTTGTGCGGGAGAGTTTGACTCACATATTGGCTGATCTGTCAGTGTATCTGTTACACCGAATTTGTGAAATTGCCTATTACATGAAATAAGCAAAAACATTGTCTAATTCGTGTAATGCGCAAGTCCGTTGCTTAATTCATGAATTAGGCAAATAATCTGCCAAATTCGTGAATTCGGCATTATTTATTTGCTCATTTCGTGCATTGGGCAACGTAAACGGTAGTACTCTGGTGGTGTTTTTTGAAACCAAACAAAACGTCACTTCTGTGAACTGTCACCACTGCAACTTTTAAATTAAATTCTTAATAACCGGAATTCACCCATCAAGGTATACATTCTATTTCTAATGTTGATTCAACCAAATACAGAACTTGACTATTTTTAAGCAACGCCTCAGTTTATTTAACAACCGTTGTTGTTTGAAAGTTTCTTTTGTATAGCAAGTCAGGCGGTTTCGCAAGAATGGATAAAATCGAAATTCGCGCAGTGACAAAACACTTCTAGGGGTTCATAGCGGATCTACTCCATAACTTTTTATCATTAGCTTCTGGGTGAGCGAGTTCAAACATGACCGCATAAGCAGAAATGACGCCCAAAAACCGCTATCAACGATGAAATAATCGGAGAGATTCATGATGTCGTGTTAACCGATCGCCTATTGAAGCTAAAAGAGATAGCAGAGACAACAGTCTTCATAAAAGAATGCTGGCCTATCTTACACGAAATTTTGGAAATGAAAAAGCTTTCAGCGCGATGACTACCGCATTTGCTCATACCAGAGCAAAAACAAAAACGGATGAACATTTCGGAGGAGTATCTGGTCCGAGGAAATCCAAAGAATTTCTTCATGCATTTCGTAACCGTAGATGAGACTTGGATCTACTATTATATACCGAAGACCAAGGAACAGTCGAGCAGTGGACTGTTACGAGCGAAGCAGCTCCAAAGAAAGAAAAAAAAACGCCATTCCATGGGCCGGAAAGGTTTTGCCGACCATTTTTGGGACTTCCAAGGTGTTATCCTCATAAACTAATTGCAGGAGGGAAGGACGATCACGGGGCAATACTACCGCGATTTATTCACCCGATTCGATGTAGTATTGTAGGAAAACGGCCACGTTTGCAGCGAAAAAAAGTGCTATTTCAAAACGATAGTCGTGTCCAAATTAAATGAGTTGCGCTACGAATTAGACTCTCATCCTACATATTCACCAGGCCTAGACTCCAGCGACTTTTTCCCATTCCCAAACCTGAAAAAAACGTTATCAGGAAAGAGATTTGCCTTAAAAGAGGAGGTCATCGCCGCTACAGATGGTTATTTTGGAGACCTGGAAACTACTACTTTTCCGATAGCTTGAAGAGAGTATAGCGTCGTTTGAAAAGCTGTATTGATCTTCGGAGAAACTAAATCAAAATATTAAAATTAAAAAACACATCAATACCGTAATATTATGGTCGATTCCGGAAACATTTCAGGGCGCCCTCGTAATCATCACCACCAGAAGCATGTAATGAATATTTCTAAAATGGTAAATCCATATACATGTAAAAAAGTTACAGAGCACTTTGCTAATATACCAATGTCACTCTTAAAATTGTTATACAACAGTGTGAGAGAAGAAAAGACAAAAACGAGCTTTCAAGCAGGTATAGTTGTTCGCCCTATCACCGTTTCTGACTTAAATCAAAGAGGACAGGTGACAGGTGAACTTAGTAGATATTCAAAGTTTGTCTGACGGAGATTATAAATTTATTTTACATTATAAAGAACATTTAACAAAGTGCAGTTTTCTAAGTCACTTAAAGGGCGGCAGAATAAGCATAAAATGCCTCAGTATAATCTTGAACTTTGAGACCTCACATGTTCTACAATTGGGGTCTTTTTGGCCTGACTTGGTGTTCATCAATGGTAGACCATGATATCCACAAAGTCAAGGCTCTGTTGGAAGAAGCAATCAAACAAATAAAAGATTCTCTAATTGCTTGAATGCGCGACCATAATACTTCTATTGAGCAACAGGTCTGCTTTTCATTCAATGGAAAATGAATACAATTTATTATGAAGTTATAAAAATTGAACTATATAAAGCTCTATTCGCACAACTGGCTAAAATAATGATTTGTTTGAAAAAAGTATGGAAAATATCATTAATACTGATATTTTACTGAAAACAAAGATATAAATGCTTATATTAGGATTATTGATAATCCACAGATCAATAGGGAAAATTTGATTAAAGATCAATCCGCCAGAATTAATACGATCGATGCAACTGTACTATTATATCAAGATCTTATCAACAGACACATCTGGCCGTTGTATGTAGAAACATAGTAACTAAAAATTTGCTACTTCAAGCTAACCGAATGGTGGAAAAGTAGAAAAAGAAAATGCCCCCTCTGAATTGGCTGTATAGAACGGCGGTGATATCCATTGTCACCTATGCTGCCCTCGTGTGGTGGCCGAAGACCCAAAAACTAGACACGCAAAAGAAGCTGAGTAGGCTTCAACGTTTAGCATGTCTAAGCATCACAGGGACCATGCAAACGACCCCAACCGCGAGAATGGAGGCAATCATTGGTCTCACACATCTAGTGGTACAAAAAGAGGGACTTGTGGCAGCCCTCTGACTACACCAGAGGAAGAAAAAACTGCCGGGGGACTGGACAGGACACTTAGAAATACTGCAGCAAATCGACCCGGCCCTTCTGTCCAAACCGACGGACATTATGTCCAGGAAGCTCGAATTCGAATTACCGTTTAAGGTGTCGATTGAGGACCCCAAAACGGCTTTGATGAGAGTCAAGGAGTTTGGACGAGGGATATCAGCCTGGTACACGGATGGTGCCAAGAATACCAGAGGTACTGGAATAGGCATTTATGGGCCTAACCAAAACCACAGGAGCTTCGTGGCTCTGGGCACGACGCCCACGATTTTGCAAGCGGAAACGATTCCAATTGATATGTGTGCCAGAAAATGCTTGGATAGGCACCTAAATGGCGCGCATATATACATCTGCTCAGACAGCCAAGCCGCATTAAAGGCCGTTCGAGCCTATAGTCACGGCTCACGGACTGTCTGGGAATGTCGAAGATCCCTCTCGCAACTGGCGAAGAACAACTTGTTGACCCTCATGTGGGTCCCAGGGCACGAGGATATTAAAGGGAACAAAGTGGCCGATGAACTCGCAAAAAGAGATGCAAATGCCACTCCTATAGGACCAGAGCCGTTTTGTGGACTTCCCATGGCGCATAGAAGAGAGATGGTGCAAAAAT
Source organism: Ontholestes murinus (assembly GCA_963969525.1). Classification (NCBI taxonomy): domain Eukaryota; kingdom Metazoa; phylum Arthropoda; class Insecta; order Coleoptera; family Staphylinidae; genus Ontholestes; species Ontholestes murinus. The sequence goes on along the minus strand of OZ018392.1, from coordinate 34,367,463 downwards.
GGGAAGAGGACAGAAGACGTAAGTATTGGAACAATGTACCAGGTCTACGTCAATCAAAACGACTCCTGAAACTCGATCACAGTCACAAGGTGCTTGAACTCACAAGGAACGAGCTAAGAACTTTCACCGGACTCAGGACAGGGCATTGTGCCCTCCGATACCATTTGCGGAAAATGGGAAAAGAGGAAAATGGAAACTGCAGATTGTGTGATTCGGCAGATGAAACTACCGAGCACATACTATGCACTTGTGTCGCGATTGCTCACAAGCGTTTTTCACACTTCGGCAGGGACCAATTATCCCCCGAAGAAGTGAGCATTATCACCCCCAAGATAGTTACCAGGTTCATGGTGGACGTGGGACTGCTTGGGAAGTGATTGGTTAAGGGTAGAACAATAGATCTGTTAGGTCGCAGTTCTCGAGAGGCTAACACACCTCACTAAGACCCTACTTAACCTGTAACCTATATAATGCCCCCTCTGAAAAAAAGTGATAATGTTTTAGTTGGCATTAGTCAGTTTAATAAGGGCAAGGGAGACTCTAGCAATTTAAATGGAATGATAGATATAAAGTAGGGACGAAACATAGAATCATTGAGAATCTATTAGAGAAAAACAGTGAGCAGACAACAAAATACTTGAAGCTAAAAATATGCGAAGAAGAAAAATCTGTTAGGAAATTAGTTAGTCTTAACTCTGTGGGGAGTGGTCAGGGATACCAAAGGTATCAATATACTCAGGGCTGCGAAACCGTACGATACGAGTGTGATATTCTGTCTGTCATGGTGGAAGATGCTGTAAAAATATTAATTAGTATTTTGAAGTTAATTTACATCATATATTTAGTTAACATCGTTGAAAAAAAGTAAATACTTAATTCTAAAATTTCTTTCCTATTTTGATTTAATTTCATAACCATGTCCTATTATTTATATAGTAAGTACAATGTGATGTAAGTTGTATAATTTTTAAAATAAATAAGGTTACTTATTGTTAAAAAATGCTGATACTTCGCTAATAAAATACGCAGACCCTAAGAGACAACATCCTAGATTAAAGCCTTATTAATATAATAAAATCTGTAACTCGGCTTGTTATTCATTCGGAATTACCCATAATTATATTTCAATATCAAAATCTGTCAAACTTGACGTCCAATCATCAGAACACCAAACTGAATGGACCAACTATCGGCATTTTGTTTAAAATAATAATTCTACTGATCCTATTCTAAAGTAGACTATCTTATTTTTTAAGTTAATTATTTAATTTGATATATAAATATTTTATTATAATTGTTAATTTTTTTATATAGTGCCTAATTCATACATTCGGCAGATAATTTGCCTAATTCATAAACAACGCAACGGGCTTGCATTTTTTATGAATTATGCAAATTTCTGATTATTTCATGAAATTGGCAATTACACGAATTCGGCGTAACATATCGATTTTCTGTGCCAATAACAGCCGTTTGTTATCGTACCGTCGTTTAAGTGTGTCCCAGGCTGTCGTGTAGTTGGCACTGGTCATCGGTAGGTGAGATATTAATTTCGAAGCTTCTCCACGTACGTAATCATTCAGATATTTTAGTTTTTCAATATCCGATAAGTGGAGATTATTCTGAATAGCTTGATCATATAAGCTTTGAAACTTGGTCCATTTGACGTATTCACCTTCAAATGTCGGTATGTTTTTTATTGGTAATTGGGCGTTGGCAAATGGGCCTTCGCTTCGATGGTTTGATTGAACTTCCAGTGATACCTTTGTTGATCTTCATTGGTCATTACATTAAGAACAGAAAGATAAATTCTGAATATTTCATTCCAGAACTGCTCTATACTCGTGATCCACATTTCCATCCCGTCTTGGCTTATATTTGATATCAGGAGAGCGTTGTTTAACGTTCTTTCAAAAAATTGCATATTCTGTCGGAACTTGATGACTTCATGATCTGGTATTGACACTGATGTTTGTCTCGTTGTTTACTCTTCTTGAGATATACTTTCCAGGACGACATTTGTGATTACCTCGGGGAATTTTGCACGCAGTTTGTCTAGGTTTTTACCTTGGTGATACGGACGGTCTGGTATTTTAAACGTTTGGCACTTTTCATCCAATTGTTTCACTTGATCCAAAATTTTCTTGGCATCGGAAGCGAATTTACTTCGAAGGCGTGCTGTCGCTGGCTTCTTAACCTCCACCAGAATTGTTTGCCTAATGCCTCCATCTGTTTGGCTAGCTCATTCAGTTTTTCCATTTTCAAACTGGTATGCTGCTGGGCCTATATATTTGGTGTTGTCTTCGTCGGAGAGGACGCAGATGTGATCGGTTGGGGCCGGTCGAATTTGTGATGACCTGGCTTGGAGTGGTAACACTGGGAGTGCCGTCACGCCGGGTCGTTTTTTGTTTGTTTTTCAGTCAAAACACTCGGTACTCGATCCCCAAGTGCTAAGACGACAATCCGTATCCTTTGGTTGGAGCGGAGTAGATTTCGTCGTCTAGGTTGGACTTGGTGAAGTTGATAGCTCCAAGGTACTGATTACTGTTGATGATAGTTTACGCTGGTTGTAAGGCAGCGGAGAGTTTACTTATTTTAAATGAGAATTGTACTCGAAGGTTTTTAGGCTCTTCGTGAGATACAAGTAGCTCGCAGTGAAACTTGGTTAACTCTGATTTATTTCCTAAATTTTACACTATTTATATACAATTCTTATTTACATAAATGCCTAATATACATGGTATATAAACAAGAGACGATGCGCTGTCGCTGGTGAGCTCCGTTGCCGCTGGTGAGTCACGTCCGGTGAGTGCGCCTTTGGACGATCGATAACGCTTATCTGTCATACGCCGAGCCGCTTGTGTTGATAATCGTATCTGTTCAATTTGTTGAATTGGTCAATAGTAGTCTGTAGTAGACAGTAGTTGTCACTAGTTGACAGTAGTTGACAACAGTTGACAGTGGTTGACAATAGTTGACAGTGGTTGACAGTAGTTGACAATGGTTGACAATAGTTGACAGTGATTGACAGTAGTTGACAAAAGTTGACAATAGTTGAAAATAGTTGACAGTAGTTGACAGTGGTTGACAGTGGTTGACAGTAGTTAACAGTAGTTGACAATTATTGACAATGGTTGACAGTGGTTGACAATAGTTGACAGTAATTGACAGTAGTTGACAACAGTTAACAATAGTTGACAATAGTTGACAGTAGTTTACAGTGATTGACAGTAGTTGACAATGGTTGACAATGATTGACAGTGACTGACAGTAGTTGACATTAGTTGATAATTGTTGACAATGGTTGACAGTGGTTGACAATAGTTGACAGTGATTGACAGTAATTGACAGTAGTTTACAACAGTTGACAATAGTTGACAATAGTTGACAATAGATGACAGTAGTTTACAGTGATTGACAGTAGTTGACAATGGTTGACAATGATTGACAGTGATTGACAGTAGTTGACATTAGTTGACAATTGTTGATAATAGTTGACAATAGTTAACAATAGTTGACAATGATTGACAATAGTTGACAATAGTTGACAAAAGTTGACAATAGTTGACAATAGTTGACAATAGTTGACAATAGTTGACAGAGGTTGACAATAGTTGACAGAGGTTGACAGTGGTTGACAATAGTTGACAGTAGTTGACAGCAGTTGACAATAGTTGACAGTGGTGGACAGTACCTGACAGCTGTTGGCAACAGTTGACAATAGTTGATAGTAGTTGACAGTAGTTGACGACAGTTGACAATAGTTGACAGTAGTTGACAACAGTTGACAATACTTGACAGTAGTTAACAACAGTTGACAATAGTTGACAGTGATTGACAGTAGTTGAAAATGGTTCACATTAGTTGACAGTGATTACCAATAGTTCTCAGTAGTTGACAGTGGTTGACAATGATTGACAGATGTTGGCAGTGATTGACAATGGTTGACAGTAGTTGACAATAGTTCACAGTAGTTGACAGTGATTGACACTAGTTAAGAATAGTTGACAGTGGTTGACAGTAGTTGACAATAGTTGACATTAGTCGACAGTGGTTGACAGTGGTTGACAGTGGTTGACAGTAATTGAAAGTAGTTGGCAACAGTTGACAGTAAATTACAGTAGTTGACAGTGGCTGATAGTGATTGACTGTGGTTGGCAGTAGTTGAGAGTGGTTGACAGTAGTTGAGAGTAGTTGATAACAGTTGACAGGAGTTGACCGTGTTTGACAGTAGTTGACAATAGTTGACGGCGGTTGACAGTAGTTGACACTAGTCGACAGTAGTTGACAGTTGACAGATGACGACAAATAAGAAGTTTAGAAATATAAGATAACAATTAATATATTTTATCTACGATCGTACAGAAAGTAGACGCTTTTTGCATCATTTTTCATGGTAAAAGTGGCTTTTTAAAGCACTAGTGCTTTTTTACGTTTTTATTGCACGGTAATGTCAAACTGTTTTTATTGCACAGAAATGTCAAATTTGACAGATATATTATAGCACAGATTTTCGACGAAAAACTTATTTTTTTATTAATTGATACAAATAACTAATAAACTATAAATAAAATATATAATACAAACCAAATGGCAGATTTAAGAACTCTAAGATTTCATTTAATGCAAGTCGAAGCGATTACAATAAAGCGAACATTTATTTCATAAATAAAAATGGCGGCCGACATTTGTGCATGTTGTTTACTGGTTGCTAAGTGGGTAAAATATGTTTTCATTAATTGAATTATTGAAATGACATTAAAATATTACTCATAAGAATATATTCTTTGAAATCGTTTACGATCGAAGATAAAATTTTGTAAGGCACACGTGTAAAAAGTTTCTTTTCGTTCCTCGCTCGTGTTTTTAAACGCCAGTTCGTGCAATAAAGTATCACTTTTTACACTTGTACCTTAAATAACTATTAAATATCAGGTTATTGAGATTGAGATTGACAGTGATTGACAGTAGTTGACAATAGTTGACAGTGGTTGACAGTAGTTGACAGCTGTTGACAACAGTTGACAATAGTTGACAATAGTTGACAATAGTTGACAGTAGTTGACAATAGTTGACAGTGATTGACAGTAGTTGACAGTAGTTGACAACAGTTGACAACAGTTGACAATAGTTGACAATACAACCATTAAGTCGCTACGTTCTTGTTCTATATTTTTAATTGTTTTGCCCATTAGGCGAGTTATTTAAAACTTTATATTCTACTGTAATTTATATTTATACAACGGGCACAGTGTTCCTTTTATTGGTGACCATTGTACTGCGTTAGTAATCAATTTAAACTTACTTTTTAATTGTTGTCAGTGTAAACAAACAACATAACCTATAGAATACTTTTTCCTTTTCACTCCGTGGTCTGCCTTGCCTGTTTCGTCTTATTTAAGTCAACACGAAGGACCCCGTGGTTGTGAAGAGTGTGTCCACTGTTTTTCCTTTTTTTACCTTTGTTCCTTTTCGTATTTATTTTACACCTTCGTTATAATTTTAATTGTGAATCATGAACAACAGTTGTTATCGCTGCAAAATGAAACTCGATTCCGGTGTATTTTGCAAAGATTGTAATACTTGGTTTCATCGCAGTTGTTTGAAACGCTATAAGGGTTTCTACGATTGTGATGAGGGGGAGTTTATAAATCAGGGCCCTTGCTGCATTAAATCGGCCAAGAGCGCCAAATCATCATCGGCAACTCTACATATACGGGCTAGTATCAGCGAGACCGCATGCGATCCGGACGCCTGCGCTCACGCCTCCGAGCTGCAAATACTCAAGATGGAAATATTTTCACTAAAAATTGTCTACTATTGTCAACTATTGTCAACTATTGTCAACTATTGTCAACTATTGTCAACTATTGTCAACTATTGTCAACTATTGTCAACTATTGTCAACTATTGTCAACTATTGTCAACTATTGTCAACTGTTGTCAACTACTGTCAATCACTGTCAACTATTGTCAACCTCTGTCAACTATTGTCAACTACTGTCAATCACTGTCAACTATTGTCAACTATTGTCAACTGTTGTCAACTGTTGTCAACAGCTGTCAACTACTGTCAACCACAGTCAACTATTGTCAACTACTGTCAATCTCAATCTCAATAATCTGATATTTAAAATATATTAATTGTTATCTTATATTTCTAAACTTATTTGTCGTCATCTGTCAACTACTGTCGACTAGTGTCAACTACTGTCAACCACCGTCAACTATTGTCAACTACTGTCAAACACGGTAAACTACCGTCAATTGTTGTCAACTGCTGTCAAGTACTTTCAACTACTGTCAACCACAGTCAATCACTATCAGCCACTGTCAACTACTGTAATTTACTGTCAACTGTTGTCAACTACTGTCTACTACAGTCTACTACTCTCAACCACTGTCATCCACTGTCTACTACTGTCAACCACTGTCAACCATTGTCAATAATTGTCAACTACTGTCAACCACTGTCAACTACTGTCAACTACTGTCAACTACTGTCTATTACTGTCAACTATTGTCAACTATTGTCAAATATTGTCAACTATTGTCAACTATTGTTAACTATTGTCAACTACTGTCAACCACAGTCAACTATTGTCAACTACTGTCAATCTCAATTTCAATAATCTAATATTTAAAATATATTAATTGTTATCTTATATTTCTAAACTTCTTATTTGTCGTCATCTGTCAACTGTCAACTTTGAACAACTGTCAACTACTGTCAACCACCGTAAACTATTGTCAACTACTGTCAATCACTGTCAACTATTGTCAACTATTGTCAACTATTGTCAACTATTGTCAACTACTGTCAATCACTGTCAACTATTGTGAACTGTTGTCAACTAATGTCAATCACTGTCAACTATTGTCAACCTCTGTCAACTATTGTCAACTACTGTCAATCACTGTCAACTATTGTCAACTATTGTCAACGGTTGTCAACTACTGTCAACCACTGTCAACCATTGTCAACTGTTGTCAACGGCTGTCAACTACTGTCAACCACTGTCAACTATTGTCAACTATTGTCAACTACTGTCAATCACTGTCAACTATTGTCAACCACTGTCCACCATTGTCAACTACTGTCATCTATTGTCAACTGTTGTCAACTACTGTCAATCACTGTCAACCATTGTCAACTACTGTCATCTATTGTCAACGGTTGTCAAGTACTGTCAATTACTGTCAATCACTGTCAACTATTGTCAACCACTGTCAACCATTGTCAACTATTGTCAACTACTGTTAATCTCAATCTCAATAATCTGATATTTAAAATATATTAATTGTTATCTTATATTTTTAAACTTCTTATTTGTCGTCATCTGTCAACTGTCAACTACTGTCGACTAGTGTCAATTACTGTCAACCACCGTCAACTATTGTCAACTACTGTCAATCATTGTCAACAATTGTCAACCACTGTCAACTATTGTCAACTATTGTCAACTACTGTCAATTATTGTCAACAACTGTCAATCACTGTCAACTATTGTCAACCACTGTCAACTATTGTCAACTACTGTCAATCACAGTCAATTATTGTCAACTATTGTCAACTATTGTCAACTATTGTCAACTATTGTCAACTATTGTCAACTATTGTCAACTATTGTCAACTATTGTCAACTATTGTCAACTATTGTTAACTATTGTCAACTACTGTCAACCACCGTCAACTATTGTCAACTACTGTCAATCATTGTCAACAATTGTCAACCACTGTCAACTATTGTCAACTATTGTCAACTACTGTCAATTATTGTCAACAACTGTCAATCACTGTCAACTATTGTCAACCACTGTCAACTATTGTCAACTACTGTCAATCACAGTCAATTATTGTCAACTATTGTCAACTATTGTCAACTATTGTCAACTATTGTCAACTATTGTCAACTATTGTTAACTATTGTCAACTACTGTCAACCACATTTAACTATTGTCAACTACTGTCAATCTCATTTTCAATAATCTAATATTTAAAATATATTAATTGTTATCTTATATTTCTAAACTTCTTATTTGTCGTCATCTGTCAACTGTCAACTTTGAACAACTGTCAACTACTGTCGACTAGTGTCAACTACTGTCAACCACCGTAAACAACTGTCAACTACTGTCAATCACTGTCAACTATTGTCAACCTCTGTCAACTATTGTCAACTACTGTCAATCACTGTCAACTATTGTCAACTATTGTCAACGGTTGTCAACTACTGTCAACCACTGTCAACTATTGTCAACTATTGTCAACCACTGTCAATCAATGTCAACTATTGTTAACCTCTGTCAACTATTGTCAACTATTGTCAACCACTGTCAACTATTGTCAACTACTGTCAATCACTGTCAACTATTGTCAACTGTTGTCAACGGCTGTCAACTACTGTCAACCACTGTCAACTATTGTCATTCACAGTCAACTACTGTCAACTGTTGTCAGCTACTGTCAACTATTGTCAACCAATGTCAACCATTACAACTACTGTCAATCACTGTCAACTGTTGTCAACGGCTGTCAACTACTGTCAGCTTCTGTCAACAATTGTCAACTACTGTCAATCACTGTCAACTATTAGCAAATACTGTCAATCACTGTCAACTATTGTCAACTATTGTCAACTATTGTCAACTACTGTCAATCACTGTCAACTATTGTCAACCACTGTCCACCATTGTCAACTACTGTCATCTATTGTCAACTGTTGTCAACTACTGTCAATCACTGTCAACCATTGTCAACTACTGTCATCTATTGTCAACGGTTGTCAAGTACTGTCAATTACTGTCAATCACTGTCAATTATTGTCAACTATTATCAACTATTGTCAACTATTGTCAACTATCGTCAACTATTGTCAACTATTGTCAACTATTGTCAACCACTGTCAACTATTGTCAACTATTGTCAACTGTTGTCAACGGCTGTCAACTATTGTCAATCACTTTCAACTACTGTCAACTGTTGTCAGCTACTGTCAACTATTGTTAACCACTGTCAACTATTGTTAACTAGTGTCAATCACTGTCAACTATTGTCAGCTATTATCAACTATTGTCAACTATTGTCAACCACTGTCAACTATTGTCAACTACAGTCAATCACTGTCAACTATTGTTAACTATTGTCAACTGTTGTCAACTACTGTCAATCACTGTTAACTATTGTCAACCTCTGTCAACTATTGTCAACTACTGTCAATCACTGTCAACTATTGTCAACTATTGTCAACTATTGTCAATCACTCTCAGCCACTGTCAACTACTGTAATTCACTGTCAACTGTTGTCAACTACTGTCTACTACAGTCTTCTACTCTCAACCACTGTCATCCACTGTCTACTACTGTCAACCACTGTCAACCATTGTAATAATTGTCAACTACTGTCAACCACTGTCAACTACTGTCAATCATTGTCAACCATTGTTAACTACTCTCAATCACTGTCAACTACTGTCAACTATTGTCAACTGTTGTCAACTACTGTCAATCACTGTCAACTATTTTCAACCACTGTCAACAATTGGCAACTACTGTCAATCACTTTCAACTATTGTCAACTATTGTCAAGTGTTGTCAACGGCTGTCAACTACTGTCAACCACTGTCAACCACTGTCAATAACTGTCAACTACTGTCAACTGTTGTCAGCTACAGTCAACTATTGTCAACAATTGTCAACCACTGTCAAGTAGTGTCAACTACTGTCAATCACTGTCAGCTACTCTCAACTACTGTCAACTACTGTCAACTACTGTCAACTGATGTCAGCTACTGTCAACTATTGTCAACAATTGTCAACTGTTGTCAACTACTGTCAATCACTGTCAACTATTGTCAACCTCTGTCAACTATTGTCAACTACTGTCAATCACTGTCAACTATTGTCAACTATTGCCAACTGTTGTCAACAGCTGTCAAGTACTGTCAACCACAGTCAACTATTGTCAACTAGTGTCAATCTCAATCTCAATAATCTGATATTTAAAATATATTAATTGTTATCTTATATTTCTAAACTTCTTATTTGTCGTCATCTGTCAACTGTCAACTTTGAACAACTGTCAACTACTGTCGACTAGTGTCAACTACTGTCAACCACCGTCAACTATTGTCAACTACTGTCAAACACGGTCAACTACCGTCAATTGTTGTCAACTACTGCCAACCACAGTCAATCACTATCAGCCACTGTCAACTACTGTAATTTACTGTCAACTGTTGTCAACTACTGTCTACTACAGTCTACTACTCTCAACCACTGTCATCCACTGTCTACTACTGTCAACCACTGTCAACTACTGTCAACTACTGTCAATTACTGTCAACTACTGTCAACTACTGTCAACTACTGTCAACTACTGTCAACTACTGTCAACTACTGTCAACTGTTGTCAGCTACTGTCAATCATTGTCAACCATTGTCAACTACTCTCAGTCACTGTCAACTACTGTCAACTGTTGTCAACTACTGTCAACTATTGTCAACCACTGTCAACTATTGGCAACTACTGTCAACTGTTGTCAACGGCTGTCAGCTACTGTCAACCACTGTCAACTATTGTCAACCACTGTCAACTATTGGCAACTACTGTCAATTACTGTCAACTAATGCTAACCATTGTCAACTACTGTCAATCACTGTCAACTATTGTCAACTGTTGTCAACGGCTGTTAACTACTGTCAACCGCCGTCATAAGTCATTTATTAGTAAAAGCAAATTCTGCCTTAACAAACATGGCGAATCAGGTAGATGTTTGTTTATTTTGTAACACTAAAGTAGTGAACGATAACATAAAAATGAAGTGCGTGTCCTGTGACAATGTGTGCCATAGAGGATGTGCTACAAATAAAAAAAGAAAACATACGAAAATAATCAACGAAACATCCCTAATTTGTTGTGTTTCTGGATCAGTTAGCGACTCTAACCTATAAGAGAAGAACCCGTTACCGACTTCTGCATTATCTGAAGAATTAAATGAAGGTAATGTGGAAATTAAATATTTGAAAGATCTATTGCATCATAAAGATATAATCATTGAAGAGCTTAAGGATAAGGCAAATGTTATGAAGCAACATATTGCATTATTACAGTTTTCTTTATCCAATACTACTACTACCCTCAATCAACAGAAATCTGTTATCATATTTAATGAACCCGCGCCATCTACTAATGCGGGGTCAAGTCTAGGAAAAATATTAACCTCGGCAAATCCTGCAACTAACACCGCGATCCTTTCTCCTAAGAATAACATGCGCTCGGACGTATTTGATGTAGCGCGAAATGGTCCCGTGGAAACAAAAACCCCAGTGACTGAAACAAAAACGCAGAAGCAATCGACTATTCGGAAAGTTTGAAAAAAACATTTCACGGAGATAAAAGTATTAACAAAGATTCCAACACCCACGAATTGAAAGATGAATCTGAGGATTTATTTAAAACTGTTACTTACAAACGTAACACTCTCAGAAAACACAGGAATCCACTACTATTGTGGGTACAAACGCATCGTCGACCCTGCATCTAGTCGCCGAGCCTAGTAAAGTATATGTATATATACCTAGGATCGGCTAAGATAATGAATCTTAGCTTCTAGGACAGTTTTCTCCCAACAGTGATCATGTGAATCGCAGCGGAAGGAAAATGATGTATTTTTCGAAAAGCCCATTCTTTCCATCGAATAGAACTTCTGGGAAACTTTCTTCTTTTTAATAGGTGAAGTTCCAATAAAATCCAAACCCTTGTTGATTCAAACAATAAACTGTATCGTAGCGTGCCGAGTACGGCTGATTACAAGCTTAGACACGATTGGGGGGGCGCACACTACACGACGCGCGCTATAAAATATTTAATATCTTCTGACTGAAAAGAGACCCCAATTTTTTCAAACATGGGTTTTTTAGATTAAAGAATAGCGAATACTTGGTATTTTTTTAAATTGTATACGTTTTGGGTAAAAGCATGAAAAAATCATTTGAACAATTAAATTGTTCAAACTGTTAACTGTCTAGTTTGATAATGACAAGTTAAAATTGTCGAAACTATAGTCACTAAATAAAGTCCGTGTTATACAAACAAAGTTAAAAAGTGTTTTATTTGTGAATTAAATTGTTATTATTTTATATTAAATGGGACTAAAAACATATTTTTCCAACTTCCCACGGCAAAGGTACGTGTGATGCCTTGGGTGGGACTTTGAAAAGGTGGCTGCTAGAAGTAGTCTTCAAAGAATAAGCAATCCAATCCAAACCCCGAAAGAGTTTCTCTCTAATATTTCATTAGCATTTGTAGAAAATAAAGAATATAATGAAGAAGAAATAAAATTAGAGGCAAGATTTAAAATGACCATAAAGGTGAAAGGGACGTTGACATACCATTGCATAAGACCGATCACAGAAAAAAAAGTAAAAGCAAAACGTTTTTTTGGACCGCAGTGTATATTCTATTCACATTCTGAATTAATAATATAATAGAAGAATTGTTCAAAAGCAACTGCATGCGTGCGTCGCGCGGCGGCGTTTGAAAGGGGCGCGCTACACGCCGCGCGCTAAATAATATTTAATATCTTCTGACTGAAAAGAGACCCCACTTTTTTCAAACATGGGTCTTTTAGATTAAGAAATAGCGAATACATGGTATTTTTTTAAATTGCATACGTTCTGGGTATCAGCATGAACACTTCATTTGAACAATTCAATTGTTATTATTTTATATTAAATGGGACTAAAAAAATACTGTCAAAATGCGACTAAAAAGCTAACATAACAAGGTATAAAATGGCGAATGAATGGGAATGATCCGTTCAGCAGAACCGGAGATAATGAATTTTTAATGTTGGTGAATCCAGCAAACTATCAAAATGCTAAATTTAAATATTTTGAAAAATACACATTTACAGACAAAATCCCGATATAGGGGTCGTTTAAATTAATAAGACGGTGCTGAAAAAAAAATTGTGTGTAATTTAAAAATGTGATAATTATTTTTTCAAATCCGTACGATTTATAAAAGAATGACCCATACGTAAATCGTGTGAAGAAGGATGTATCCATTGATGCAGTTAAGGAACACGTGCGTAATATTTTGTCGCACAATATTTTTTCATGCGAAATTGAAGATAAAGTATCATCATACAATGGATTTAAAATAAGCACACTCTTTGAAGATAAATCTAAACTTATGAATCCTTCTAACTGGCCTGAAAGGATCACTGCCAACAGATATATTTTTAGAAGGGACCCCAACAAATCGACAAGGGGGTGATACTTCATCCGAGTCAACATCCACCTATATGTTTTTAAATATACAAGGTTTAAATGGAAAATTAAATGAATTATCATGTCTTGTGTATTCCCATTATATCAGTGCATCATGTATATCCGAGCATTGGATGAAATCTAACGAATGCGATTTGCTTTGCATTAACAACCTTTACTTGCATAATTTTATAAATAAATCTGTTGAAATTCATTGTGAAATTGAGGCTATTCATTTAATCGATGATAACGTTCTCGTTCTCCTTTGGATGATTTTAACGTGTTTGTAAATGTAATTATCGATCTGCTAGAATGTATAGATGTATTGAATGCTAGAGTTGTGGTGGGTGGCGATTTCAATGTTCATTTTAATAATCGGAGTGACACTAACACAAATATATTATGCGATATGTTTAGTTCTTTTGGCTTAGAAAAGTCTGTTGAATTCCCCGCACGTTCAAATAATATCCTCGATAACGTATTCGTAAATTTTAACTAATACAATGTACATCCAATCGCTAGTGTCCCATCAGATCATATATGAATTGGTTTTGATATAAAATCTCCACGTAAATTCAACAAAGACAATAACTACTCTAAATTAATTAGGCCAATAACTAAGTCTGGTATGTTCTTATTATATCAAAGTGTGCTGTCAACTAAATGGGATAATATATTTGAAACTAGGGATCCCAATAAAAAGTATGAGACTTTTCATAACCAGTTTTCTGTATCATATAATAACGCGTTCCCGGAAAAGCGTATAAAATGCAAATCTAATGAAGTAAACAATGTACACTGGTTCAATAATCAACTTGTAGACATGAGAGAAAGGCTTTATTTTTACATTTACATTTACCATGAGCACAGGAATCAATACAGAGTAGCTATTATAAAAGCAAAACGTGATTCCAATGACAATATAATTCGTGATTCAAATAAAAAGAATAAAGCAATGTGGCAAATCATAAAATCTAACAGTTCAAACCCATCACTTAGATCTGAGGCAACTTGTATTACTCCAAACGACTTTAATGAACCCTTTCAAAATTCAATAAAACGAATAGTTGACTCCATTCCAACTAGTAATACGGATGCCTTAAAGTTTATGCCGCCCCGAAAACCTAATATTAGCTTTTCTTTTAAACTAGTATCTGTGGCACATGTCAGAGACATCATATGTCGCTTAAAATCTAGTAAAACCAAAGATATTTATGGGTGGTCTGTTGAACTTGTTAAGAGCTGCAAATTAATTCCTTTGACCCATATTTTTAACGCGTGTTTACGATCAAACTGCCTTCCTGACCTAATGAAGGTGTCATTGGTAGTGCCGGTTTTTCAGAAAGGGATCCTTTGAATTACAGACCAATTTCTATTGTTCCAGTATTCTCAAAAATACTCGAGTGTATAATGTACAATCAGATTATATACTAGAATGAACACCAATTTAGATTCAGAAAAGGACACTCAACAACTAATGCTATTCTCAAAATCACTAAAATTATAACGGATACGTTTGAGGAAGGAGATATGTCTATCGTTACCTTTATTGATTTGACAAGGGCATTTGATTGCGTTAACCATAACCTATTAATTAAAAAAAATGTCTTGTTACGGGTTTTGCGAAGATAGTTGCAAATTAATAAAATCATACCTTAGCGGGAGATATCAAGCAGTTAAGGTGGATTGTACTATTTCATCTAAGCGTCTTGTAGAACACGGTGTACCTCAGGGATATACCCTGGGTCCACTTTTGTTCTTACTATATATTAATGATTTCCCTAATAACGCTGATAAAGTACAGTCCATCTTATGTGCAGATGACGCCACCTTAGTAAGCACGGATAAGCAATTAGATATCTGTTTGCAACTGAATAGCGAAGCGCTTGTGATATCAAAGGAGTGGTTTAATGCAAATCAACTACAGTTAAATGCTTCTAAAATGCTTTGTACTTTACGAAAGTGCCATCGTGATCCTAATATGTTCTCATCTAAATTGTTGGGAGTTGTGATTGATTCCTCACTAACTTGGATGCAGAATACAGACGCATTAACTGCTAAACTATGCAGTAATATTTTCTTACTCAGAAATTTAGCGAACCAGGTTTCTGTAAACATTTTAAAGTCGGCATATCACGCTACTTGCCATAGCATAATGAGTTACGGTTTACTTGTTTGAGGACATTCCTCGGGTAGACATCGTATATTAGCAGTGCAGAGACGAGCAGTCAGAATTGTAGCTGGGGCAAAATACTGTCAATTACTGTCAACTACTGTCAACTACTGTCAACCATTGTTAACTACTGTCAATGACTGTCAATTACTCTCAACTATTGTCAACTACTGTCAACCATTGTCAACTACTGTCTACCTATGTCAACTATTGTCAACTACTGTTAACTGTTGTCAGCTACTGTCAACTACAGTCAATTACTGTCAATCTCTGTCAACTAATGTCAACTATAGTCAACCACTGTCAACTGTTGTCAACTACTGTCAACTACTGTCAACCACTGTCAATCACTGTCAACTAATTTCAACTACTGTCAACTGTTGTCAACTAATGTCAACTACTGTCAACTTTTGTCAACCACTGTCAACAACTATCAACTACTGTCAACTGTTGTCAACTACTGTCAATTACACTGTTGTCAACCACTGTCAATCAGTGTCCACTACTGTCAACTATTGTCAGCCAGTGTCAACTATTGTCAACTACTGTCAAACAATGTCAAACTGAATAAAATCAGAAAAGAAATTTAAAAAAGTGAATAAATATATTTTGTTCAATCCTGCCCTAGAAAATAGAATTTTCAGACGTTGTTTTGTTGTTAGAATGTTACAGTTTACATCACGCAAAATGGTTGCTATGGTAATTTAGTTTCGCCCACTCTTGTGTCACTTTCGCCCACTCTTATGTCACTTTCTCTCACGCTTTTATAAATACTCATTATTATTATTATTATTATTACTTGCTAATACACTTATAAATGAAAATTGTCACTTCGACATAGGATATGTTGACCACAAGGAATATTGCCCAAAGTTATTAGAAAGGCCATTAAAATAGGCAATTAAAACTTCATCCGTAATGATATTTAAATTGTGAATCTTAAGCCATTCCTGGAATTTTCGATACTCACACATATAATGGGTTATTTTTTTAGCAACTTTCTTTTTGGCAACACTGTTTTTGGCAGCTCAGCTGTTTTCCTGTAACATGTCAACTGTCAAACATATTCAGTTTGGTCTATAATATAACCATGAATCTACTTACAAACGAACAGTGTTTGCAGATTATTGAATTTTATTATCAAAATTCATGCACGGTTAAGAAAGTGCATCGTGCACTTATTCCACTTAATGGTCAGTTTGGGCGACCTTCTGAGGAGGCTATTCGAAATCTTGTGACTAAATTTTGCACCAAATTTACATTATTGGACATTAAACCACCAACACGCATACGTAGAGTGCGAACAGATGAAAATATCGCAGCTGTATCCGCCAGTGTTGTTGCTGACCGTGAATTATCGGTTCGGCGCCGTTCGCAGCAATTGGGCCTCTGTTACTCCACTACGTGGAAAATTTTGCAGAAGGATTTGGGTGTAAAAGCTGTATTTTAACAGCTGGTGCAAGAATTAAAGCCACGCGACCTACCACAACCACTGTCAACTATTATCAACTACTGTCAAACACGGTCAACTACTGTCAACTGTTGTCAACTACTGTCAATTACTATCAATTACTGTTAACCACTGTCAACCACTGTCAACCATTGTCAATAATTGTCAACTACTGTCAATTACTGTCAACTATTGTCAACTACTGTCAACCACTGTCAACTAATGTCAACTATCGTCAACCACTGTCAACCATTGTCAATAATTGTCAACTACTGTCAACTACTGTCAACCATTGTTATCCTATGTCAACTATTGTCAACTACTGTCAACTGTTATACACTAATAATACTTAAGATAAAATTAATCAAACATATATACAATTCAAGACATTACAAAACAGATTAAAAATTTATTTTAGCAACCTACGTAATTTATTGAGCGAATCCGCAAAAAAAACTCCGGACATGTGAAGTTGGCGTGTCTTAAAATTCTTGTAGCCACAGAGTACTGCGTATAATTTGTTCTTTGAAAAGGTACGTGGAAGGTAATATCGAGTATCGAGACTTACAATATTAAAAAATAATAATAAGTCAGTGTAACTACCAACTAAGTTGCACTTAAATGCTAAAAAACGCTTACTTGCTTACACTAGTGAAGGGAGACCATACATGTAAACAATACTCTAGATGTGGCCGAAGAAGGGTATTGAATAAAATAATTATTGTGCGATAATCCTGAAAATCTTTCGCGTGACGTTTAATGAATCCTAAGAGTTGGTAATATTTAGCCACTATGTTGTTTATATGTGTGGTGAACGTTAAATTAGAATTGAATACAATGCCTAGATCTTTTAAGGAATCAACCCGTGACAATTGTTCGCCCAACAAAACGTAATCATTTCCTATAGTGGATGCCCGTCTGGCCAAAGTAATTAATTTACACTTTTTTAAATTTAGATAGAGCTTGTTATCTCGGCACCAAACCTCAAATGAGTGTACCTCATTTTGAATTACCCTAGCATCCTCCATCGATCGGATTTTCATAAAAATCTTCATATCGTCAGCAAACATTAAACATCTCGCGTTGGAAAAGCAGGTTACAGAATCATTTATAAAAATGTTAAATAACAAGAGACCTAGGTGGGACCCTTGGGGAACACCAGCAGTTACGTCAATAGGATGAGATAGACTTTGACCAATTCGAACAATTTGAATTCTATCGGATAAATATGATTGAATCAAACGTAAGAGAGTGCCATTAACTCCAAAACCGCATAATTTATTAATTAATAGTGTGTGATCGACAGTGTCAAATACCTTCGAGAAGTCAGTATAGATAGAATCTACCTGACCTCTCTCTGCGAAGGCATCCATAATGAATGATTCATACACTAAGAGATTAGTAGCTGTCGATTTGCCAGTTCTAAAACCATGTTGGCACGTTGAAATTGACGATTGTAACATCTTTGTTAGAT
This sequence comes from Ontholestes murinus, assembly GCA_963969525.1. NCBI lineage: Eukaryota > Metazoa > Arthropoda > Insecta > Coleoptera > Staphylinidae > Ontholestes > Ontholestes murinus. The sequence continues at coordinate 34,349,090 of OZ018392.1, read as the reverse complement.
ATATGCAAAGCATTTTTTTCAAAAATCTTAGGCATCACTGATAACATGGATATGGGCCTATAGTTTTCTACTTGATTTTTGACACCGGATTTGTGTAATGGATTTATAAAAGCACTCTTACAATAATCTGGAAAAATTCCTGTAACAAGGGACATATTAAATAAGAGCCATAAAGGACGACTAAGTGCAAATGCGCAGTTCTTAAGAAGGGAAGCAGGTAAACCGTCTGGGCCTGGAGAGTTATTGGCTTTTAATGACATAAGTTCACTCAATAAATCCGATATTTTTAAGGCAGGCGGAGTGTTTTCGTTTATATGAGAGTTGTCAATTAAAAGATTACTACTAATAGAGGACTGGCCTGTGTTATTCGATGGGCGGTAAACAGATCCAAAAAATTGAGCAAAGTGGTTCGCTATGTCTTCCGTGCCAGTGGTCAATGAATCTCCATGAATAAAAGTCGTCGGTATTTGAGACATGAGCGCTTGGATTTAACATAGCCCCAAAAAGCTTTTGGATTATTTTTTATGGAACCTTCAACCGATTGGATGTGGTTTAAATAACAATCATTAGCTAGTATTTTGCATTTATCACGAATTCGACTGAGTTTCGAATAATCCGAGGGACATCGAGATAACTTATAAGCTCTGTGGAGTTTCTTCTTTAAAAATACTAGTTGTTTCAGTTCCCTACTGAACCATTTTGGAGAAGTGTAGGTTTTCTTATGGGTTGTACTTATTTTCGGTATATAAAGGTCTAAATTATCAAATACTATGGAGTAAAAACGATGGCAAGCTTCATTAATATAAAATAATTTAGGGACGACGCAATACATGTTAAAAAAGTTGTAGAACAAATTATTAAAAATAAAACCTTTTTAAAATTTTCAAGAATCAAATATTTGATATTTAATTAATAAATTTAAAAATCATTCAAATTAGTGTTGCTTTAATAGTTGTACTATTTGTAACACGCAAATTAATTTGTATTATTCAATGTCTGTCGAAGTATTAGCTAGAGAAGTAGTTGTTTCAAATTAATTTGTTTTGTAGTCTTAGTAAGACTCATTGTTGTAGATTCACGAAATGTTTTCGTATTTTTAAATTTATTATTTAATTTTCTACAACGAACTAAAGGATTTTAATACATTTTATGATATTTAATTAATTAATAACGTGTAATACAATAATAGAAGGTTTACAGAGAAGTAAAAATATAATTAAAATGCACAAACAAATTAAAACTAGCAATAAAGATATAAGATTTTAATGATTGTTGAGTTACGTGAAGATGTACTGTACTATAAATGAAAGATTCAGTCTCCTTTCTTCACAAAATTTATTGATCGCAAATGTACATTTCGGTCACAATGTGACCATTTTCAATGCTAAGTTTAGCATTGAAAATGGTCACATTGTGACCGAAATGTACATTTGCGATCAATAAATTTTGTGAAGAAAGGAGACTCGAAGATATAAGATAATTTAAGGACGACAATACATGTTAAAAAAGTTGTAAAATATCATAAATATTAAAAATAATTCAAATAATTAAGCGCTTAAGATATCGGCGTAAATTAGAAAGCTCGCCGCCGAAAAAATTGTAGTTGCAATTGTTAGCATTGAGAGCTATCCTACAAAAGCCAAAATTCCTAGCATAGTCAGTCCGCATGAAGGGGACGTGAAAGCTATGTTTTGTTCGAACGTCCCTGGATGGTACATGCAGCCCAAGTAATTGTACCAGTTCAGGAGAATTTATTAATCCATGTATCAGTTGAAAGCAAAATGTAATATCAGCACGTATTCTACGTTCATTCAGAGTAGATAACCCAATATTATAAAGTGTGGCTTCATAAGTCGAAGTCAAATTGAATTTAAAGGAAACGTGGTAGATACATTTCTTCTGTACGCGTTCAAGCACTGATATGTCCTTAGCGGTATAAGGAGACCATATAAGCCCGCAGTATTCTAAGTGGGGGCGGACGAGAGTTTTATATAGACAATAACTGTTGTCAACTACTGTCAATCTCTGTCAACCACTGTCAGCTAATGTCAACTATTGTCAACCACTGTCAACTGTTGTCAACTACTGTCAACTACTGTCAATTACTGTCAATCTCTGTCAACCACTGTCAGCTAATGTCAACTATTGTCAACCACTGTCAACTGTTGTCAACTAACTTGAACTTATGTCATTAAAAGCCAATAACTCTCCAGGCCCAGACGGTTTACCTGCTTCCCTTCTTAAGAACTGTGCATTTGCACTTAGTCGTCCTTTATGGCTCTTATTTAATATGTCTCTTGTTGCAGGAACTTTTCCCGATTGTTGGAAGAGTGCTATTATAAATCCAATACACAAATCCGGTGTCAAAAATCATGTAGAATGATGTTACAATCGTCAATTTCAACGTGCCAACATGGTTTTAGAACTGGCAAATCGACAGCAACTAATCTCTTAGTGTATGAATCATACATTATGGATGCCTTCGCAGAGAGAAGTCAGATAGATTCTATCTATACTGACTTCTCGAAGGCATTTGACACTGTCGATCATACATTTTTAATTAATAAATCACGCGGTTTTTGGAGTTAATGGCACTCTCTTACGTTGGAATTAATCATATTTATCTGTTAGAACTCAAATTGTTCGAATTGGTCAAAGTCTATCGCATCCTATTGACGTTACTTCTGGTGTTCCCCAAGGGTCCCACCTAGGTCCATTGTTATTAAACATTTTTATAAATGATTCTGTAACCTGCTTTTCCAACGCGAGATGTTTAATGTTTGCTAACGATATGAAGATTTTTATGAAAATCCGATCGATGGAGGATGCTAGGGTATTTCAAAATGAGCTACACTAGCTTGATGTTTGGTGCCGAGATAATAAGCTCTTTCTAAATTTAAAAAAGTGTAAATTAATTACTTTCGCCAGACGGGCATCCACTATAAGAAATGATTATGTTTTGCTGGGCGAAGAATTGTCACGGGTTGAATCCATAACAGATCTAGGCATTGTATTCGATCCTAATTTAACGTTCACCACACATATTAACAACATAGTGGCTAAATCTTACCAACTCTTAGGATTCATCACGCGAAAGATTTTTGGGATTATCGCACAATAATCCTTTTATTCAATGCCCTTGTTCGGCCACATCTAAAGTATTGTTCACATGTATGGTCTCCCTTCACTAGTGTAAGCAAGGAAAGTATCGAACAAGTTCAAAAAAAATTCGTGCGATTTTTAGCATTTAAGTGCAACCTAGTTGGCAGTTACACTGACTTATTATCAATTTTTAATATTGTAAGCCTGGATACTCGTCGCGTAAATGCAGATATAATACTTGTTTACAAATTACTTAATGGTATTATTGACTGTCCCGATCTGCTCAGTCTGATAGGTTTACATGTTCCTTCTCGTTCCCTGCGTGGTAATATTACCTTCCACGTACCTTTTCAAAGAACTAATTATGCGCAGTACTCTGTGGCTACAAGAATTTTAAGACACGCCAACTTCACACGTCCGGAGTTTGATTTTTTTGCGGATTCGCTTAATAAATTACGTAGGTTGCTAAACTAAATTTTTAATCTGTTTTGTAATTGTCTTGAATTTTATATATGTTTATTAAATTTTATCTTAAGTATTTATTAGTGTATATATGCAATTTAATATTTTAATAACAATTGTATTTTATGTATTTCTGAAATGGCTTCCGTTGAATAAATAAATAAATAACTAGTGTCAACTACTGTCAATTACTTCAAATTTTGGGCGAAAGGAACACGGGCGGAGTTCACATTTACAATGTGTTCTTCCACTCCAACCCTTCATTCTCCATGATGTTGAGGGAGTATATATCCTCTTGCACTTCCGGTTTCTTCAATAAATGCTTCTATTTACTGTTTTTGTCCCATATTAAGAGAGACTTTTTTGGCTGTTAATGTCAGCATCACTGTCAACTATTGTCAACCACTGTCATCCATTGTCAATAATTGTAATGACTGTCAATTACTGTCAATTACTGTCAATTACTGTCGACTATTGTCAACTACTATCAACCACTGTCAACCACTGTCAACTATTGCAACTACTGTCAAACACTGTAACTACTATCAACTATTGTCCACTACTATCAACCATTGTCAACCTATGTCAAATATTGTCAACTACTGTCAACTTCTGTCAACTGTTGTCAACTGTTGTCTACTGTTGACAACTACTGTCAACCACTGTCAATCACTGTCCACTACTGTTAACTATTGTCAACTATTGTCAGCCACTGTCAACTATTGTCAATTACTGTCAAACTCTGTCCAACCACTGTCAACCTATGTCAACTATTGTCAACTACTGTCAACCACTGTCAATCACTATCCACTACTGCCAACTATTATCAACTACTGTCAAACACTGTCAAACTGAATAAAATCAAAAAAGAAATTTAAAAAGGTGAATAAATATATGTATTTAGTTTTACCTCACTGATTGTATTTGTATATTTAATTCGAGTAACTTATTTATTATTTGTCCTCTATCAGCCTAATAGATGATTTATTCTGAAAATTGTTATCAGTATTATTTATAATCTGATATTTATAATATTAATTGTTATCTTATATTTCTAAAATTGTTATTTGTCGTCAGATGACAGACCTGTCAGTGTCAACTATTGTCTACCACAGTCTTCTACTTTAAACCACTGTCATCCACTGTCAACTATTGTCAACCACTGTCAACCATTGTCAATAATTGTCAACTACTGTCAATCACTGTCAATTATTGTCAACTACTGTCAACCATTGTCAACCTATGTCAACTATTGTCAACAACTGTCAACTGTTGTCAGCTACTGTCTACTACTATCAATTACAGTCTTTCACTGTCAACCATTGTCAATAATGGTCAACTACTGTCAACTATTGTCAACTACTGACAACCACTGTCAACCATTGTCAATAATCGTCAACTACTGTCTATTACTGCCAATCACTGTCAACTATTGTCAACTAATGTCAACCACCGTCATCCATTATCAATAATTGTCAACTACTGTCAATTACTGTCAACTATTGTCAACTACTGTCAACTATTGTCAACTACTGTCAATCACTGTTAATTACTGTCAAACATTTTCAACTACTGTCAACCATTGTCAACCTATGTCAACTATTGTCAACTACTGTCAACCACTATCAACTTTTGTCAACTGTTGTCAACTGTTGTCAACTACTGTCAACCACTGTCAATCACTGCCCACTACTGTTAGCTAGTGTCAACTATTGTCAGCCAATGTTAACTACTGTCAAACCATTGTCAACCTATGACAACTATTATCAACTACTGTCAACCACTGTCAACTGCTGTCAACTACTGTCAACCACTGACAATCACTACCACTACTGCCATCTATTGTCAACTATTGTCAGCCACTGTCAACTATTGAACTGAATAAAATAAAAAAAGAAATTTAAAGAGGTGAATAAGTATATTTATTTTTACCTCACTGATTGTATTTGTATATTAAATTCGAGTAATTTACTTATTATTTGTCCTCTATCATCCTAATAGATGATTTATTCTGAAAATTTGTATCAGTATTATTTATAATCGGAATTGATTTCGTCAATTAGTGAATCTATTAATAATTTACTCCTAGAATTGCTCCATTGAAACCCGTTGTGAATTCAAATGACAAACTAATACGCGATAAAAGTCCGCTATCACATGAGCCATTAAAATCTACTCCAGCTGCTACTAATATACAGGATAATAATGCTAGCCGTAGAACAGACGTTCTATACTCTCCTGCGACGGTCTCTAAATCAAATAATTCATCAACTAAAGTCAGAACCAACAAAAATAATATTAATACACACACGCGCACATTTATACGTGGAATTTCCGACAACACGTTAGTTAAAGTGCTAATAAACGTCTGTTTTATCACGTTAATAATTGTTCAGCCGATACCACCGTCAAAGATATTGACGCTCTATTAAAGAGCTTTGGTATTAATACCTTTGTTAGTTACCCTCTGGCTAAAAATGATATTTACACATCATTTAAAATAGGCATACTTGAGCCTGATGTCGATAAATTTCTTCAACCACTTAACTGGCCTAAAAGTGTAACGGTTCGTGAATTTGTCAAACGTCCACGTACAACTAAAAAAAGTCGCTTAGCTCAATCCTCCAGAAATTCGGACGATTTTTTAGAATCAACAACATAGTAGACGATACTTATGTTAATTGCAGCAATATTAATAATAATAAATAAACTTTATTTAGCACTGCTGCTATATAAAATATAGTTATAAAATTCATAACAAATATATATATATATATACAGGGTGTCCCGTTAATGCGGGGAAATGGCTGGACCATAGATTCCTGGGGTCAAAATATGACGATTTAATGCAATTTATCTATATCCAAAAATTTACGGTTAAGCCGGAATTTGGCTTCAAAGTTTCAAAATTTTTTATTTCTTTTGTTTATAACAATTGAACGCTTTATTTGATTTGAATGAAATTTATTATTAATAAGTACTATAATATCATACATCATTTCAGTTATTGTGGCCATATAAAAAAACAGTAGTACCACCACTTAAAAACTAAAATATTTTTTTATTGGTGCATCCAATAAAATCCAAAAAAATCTACTTGAAAGGGCATTAGATTTAAAAACTTTTTTGACTCTTACTAGTTTTTGATATCTTGTACAGTTTTTGCACAAAAAAATAAAATATGAATATAGTATACTCATTATGCACTCATTAATAAGTAAATAAACTTACTCAATTGAATAAATATTAAATAATATCAATTAATAAAATAAATCAAAACAAGATCTAACATTTTTCAAACAATTTTCTTTGCAAAATCCTAATACAAACAAGATATCTGTTTCTTCCAAATATGAATATTTATGAAATATAATATAGTTAAAAATTAATTGTTAAAAGACACTAAATACTAATTATTATACATAATTTACATTTTTTAAACAAAGACGGCCACGAAAAACATTTATTTTCGATTCGATGAAAAACTAGATTTTGTTTTTACTAGATAAAAAATATATATTTTATTTTTTTGTGGGAAAACCGTAAAAGATATCAAATATTATTAAGAGATGAAAAAGTTTTTAAATTAAATGGTCTTTCAAGTAGTATTTTTTTAGTTTTTATGAGGTGGATCTCATAAAAAAATAAAAAAATATTTTAGTTTTTAAGTGGTGGTACTACTGTTTGTTATACTTCTTGTTAACAAATAATAGTTTAAAGAAAATTTAAACTTTGAAGTCAAATTCCGGCTTAACCGTAAATTTTTGGATATAGATAAGTTGCGTTAAATCGTCATATTTTGACATCAGGAATCTATGGTCCAGCCATTTCCCCGCATTAACGGGACACCCTGTATATATATGAAATGTCTTATGTTATTAACTTATATCACTTAATCTTATAATCATAATGTACATGCATCATCTTTGCGTGTAATTTATCAAAATGTACGGGGTCTGCTCACAAAATTTTCGCGTTTCCGCCCTCGTAGAGGAGTCTAGTATCCTAGTGTTGACCGAAACATGGCTTACACAGAATATTTTTGATGGTGAATTAGGGCTGGAAGGCTTTAATGTTTTCCGCTGTGACAGAAACGCCGCTGTAACTGGTAAATCGCGCGGAGGAGGAGTCCTTATCGCCGTACCATGCACCCTGAAGTCCTACATGGTTAAATGTATATCATCTTTTTACGAAGAAATTTATGTATCCGTCATGCTTGAGTCCACCAAATTTCTATTTGGAGCGGTATATATTCCACCAGCTTCTGCAGGCACCGTTTACGAAGAACACTGCTCAAGTGTAGAAGAGTTACATGATGTCCACCCTCATCATCGTCTTTGTATATTTGGCGACTATAATCTCCCGCATATTACTTGGGAGAACAGCGAGTTTGGCGTTTTTACAAAAACATTAAGTTCTAATGCCTCAATTATTGCCGACACGTTCGGACTTATTAACGCGTTCCAAATTAACAATATTACAAACTTCAACTCGGTAATGCTTGATTTAATTTTTGTCCACGCGTCTACTTTCGAAGAGTGTTCGGTGAGTGTCGCGGAAATGCCCCTTGTCGCATGTGATAAGCATCATCCAGCGTTAGGTATAAGTGTTACTGCTGATTGTACAAATAAACTTAATTCTTCTTGGTATTCTGGTTTTGCATAAAATTTTAGTAAAGCAGATTTTAACTGTTTGCGTGAAGCATTTTGTAATACTCATTGGGACAGTGTATTTATTAATAATGACATCAATCACAATGTTCAGTTATTTTACACCATTTTACATACCGCCATTGACGCGTTCGTACCTAAAGTTGTTATAAAGCCTGCTAAAGAATATCGCTTTCCAAAATGGTATAGCACTGAACTGATTAATAAAATATACCTTAAAAAGAGTCTGCATTTAAAATTTAAACAATCTGGTCTACAATCTGATTATGACATCTTTAAGCGCGTACGTGCTGAATGTAAATATTTATCATCATCTTGCTATCAAACCTATGTTACATCGATTGAAAATTGCATAAGGTCAGATTCCCGCACATTCTGGAAATTCGTTAATTCCAGTAGATCGAATAGCTCGTCTATCCCTGAGTCTTTTAATAATAATGAAGTTATAATTAGTGATCGTCAAAATATAGTAAACTTATTTGCAAAGTTTTTTGGGTCTGTTTTTAACAATGAAGTTACAACGTGTTCATCACAATTATCATATAGCAATACCCCGTTGAATATTCACGAGGGGCCCGAAATAAAAATTTCCACTATCTTACGTGAGTTATTATAATCTAAAGGTCACAAAGTGTACCGGGCCTGATGGATTGCCGACTATTATCCTTCGTTAATGCGCATTTACTCTTAGTAGACCCATTTGGCTTCTATTTAGACAATCTCTTAACCAAGGTGTCTTCCCCTCGTGCTGGAAGACTGCATTTATTACACCTATTCATAAGGGCGGCTTAAGAAACATTAATATTGAGAGTAATAAATCTCTATGAGCATTACTGCACTAATGTTTTACATAATAATGTAAAAACTCCAGCTAACAGTTAAAACAACTACTCCCCGTACTAAAGCACCGCCAGGCATTGAATGATATAACTGTTAGCTGTCGTTACATGTCTAAAATTATATTTAGCACTATGTAACAATTTTGTGGTGTTATCGTTTCTTAACCGCGTCTCGAAAAATGTTATGTAAGACAATCTGCAGACACGTGTTTCGCTGTATCACAGCTCATCAGTGCAGCTATGTCGTAATTACGTGCGTCCTTCCAGTTGGAAGGCCGCCACGAGAATGAATCAATTCCAGTTAGAATTGAAACATTGCCGATCTTCGATAACACCACAAAATTGTTACATAGTGCTAAATATAATTTTAGACATGTAACGACAGCTAACAGTTATATCATTCAATGCCTGGCGGTGCTTTAGTACGGGGAGTAGTTGTTTTAACTGTTAGCTGGAGTTTTTACATTATTATGTAAAACATTAGTGCAGTAATGCTCATAGAGATTTATTACTCTCAATATTAATTATTATCATTAACAACTGCACGAAATATTTTAATATTTCATTTGTATATTTAAGAAACATTGTCAACAATTATCGTCCAATATCAATTCTTTCATATATTGCTAAAATATTTGAAAGAATTGTGACTCATTATTTGTCTAGTTACCTTGGCGTCTTACTAGACAATCGCCAGCATGGGTTTAGAGCCAGATGCTCAACAGCGACCAACCTACTGTTGTACGGGCAGTATATAACTGGTGCCTTAGAGTATGTTGACTCAGTTTACACTGATTTCTCTAAGGCATTTGATACCGTTGATCATAACATCTTGATTAATATCTCATAGATCAAACCTTGGCTGTCCGTATTGGTGGTACAATATCTACAGCTGTTAGAGTCACTTCTGGGGTCCCGCAGGGGTCCCATTTGGGGCCTCTTCTTTTTAACGTTTTTATCAACGACGTCGGCAAATGTTTTAAACATTGTCAATATTTATTGTACGCCGATGATGTCAAGATATACTCGGCCTTTAATAATACGGAATCTTCGACTATGATGCAGGAGGATCTAAATAAATTCGTAGATTGGTGCCGGATTAATAGAATGAAACTAAACATCGCAAAATGTCATGTTATCACTTTTTCAAAAAAGTTAAATTTATGCTGCAATAATTACCTTCTCGGAGGCGTAACATTAAGTCGTGTTAACGAAATCAAAGACCTAGGCATTCATCTTACTAGTAATTGGTGTTTCTCCAAACACTTATCAATAATAGCATCAAAAGCTATGCAAATTGTTGGTTTCATTAAAAGGCATTCTCATCAGTTCAGGGACATTAACACCTTAATTTGCCTGTATAAAACTCTCGTTCGCCCCCATTTAGAATACTGCGGGCTAATATGGTCTCCGTATACAGCTAAGGACATTTCGGTACTTGAACGAGTTCAGAAGAAATTTATCAATCACATTGCATACAAATTTAATTTAGCTTCCAGTCATGACAGCACTACTTATAATGTTGGGTTATCCCCTTTAAGGGAACGTAGAATACAAGCTGACATTATCTTCTGCTTCCAACTTGCTAATGGATTGATAAACTCTCCTGAATTAGTTCAGTTCCTTGGACTGCATGTACCATCCAAGAATATTAGAACTAAACAAACATTTCACGTTCCATTCATGCGAACTGACTATGCCAAGAATTTTGGCTTATGTAGGTTAGCCCAAAACGCTAACAACTGCAATTTTGATTTTTTCGGTGGCGATCTTTGTAATTTACGCCGGTTTCTTAAGCGCTAAGTTATTCTATTTTATATATACTATGTTCAAATTTTTTTAATATGTATTTTGTTGTCTGTAAATTGTTTTATCTCTATATTCATCTAGTTTTAATTTGTTTGTGTATTCGTTTTTTTATATATACTATGATCTACATATTTTTAACGTATTTGTGTTGTCCGTAAATTATTTTATTATTTTATATTTATATTTAACTAGTTTTAATTTACTTGTGTATTTTATAATATTTTTACATTCTTGTGAACATTGTACAATGGTATTACCCGTAAATAAATAAATAAATAAATAAACTACTGTCAAACACTGTCAAACCAATTTCAACCTATGTCAACTATTGTCAACTACTTTCAACCACTGTCAACTGTTGTCAACTACTGTCAACCACCGTAAAACGTTAGGTAACGTCAGTAATTTATGTGCTTTAAATAATTGTTTTGCGTCATGCCTGTAATGAACCCCACAGATAACCCTTACTACTTTTCTCTGTAAACTAAATATTCTTTCAGAAGAAGCTGAATGTCCCCAAATGAGTATTCCATTACTCATTTTAGAGTAAAATAATGCATGGTAAGCATTAAGTAATACCTGTCGAGGTGCTGTAATGTTTCTGAATAAGTAAATTAATGAACCCAACTGCTTTGCAAGTTTGTCGCAATGTGTAAACCACGTTAGGGTTGTCTCAAAGTATAGTCCCAATAGTTTTTTTGTAATCTTGGTCTAGGTTACGAGTTCCAAATATCATTATTTGTGTTTTTAATTCATTAAGTGACAGTTTATTTGCAGCAAACCATTCATTCAATTTATTTTTAAAGTAATTTGTTTTTGATAATAATGTTTCGACGTTTTTGTCAGAACTTAATGCTGACGTGTCATCTGCAAATAATATTAAGTTTATCTCATTCATAAATCTATCCAAGTCGTTAATATATATTATAAAGAGTAACGGCCCTAATACAGACCCTTGTAATACACCGCTCGTTAAGGGTAATGTAGGTGACTTTTCATTATTCAACTCAACATATTGGAACCTGTCAGTAAAATACGATTTAAAAAAAGCTAAGGTGTTATCATCAAGTTTGTAATATCTTAATTTATTTAACAATAATTCCTGAGACACGCAGTCAAGAGCTTTTGTTAAATCGCACAAAAGTGCGCTAACGTATTGACTATCATTTATACTAGAGTATATAAAAGATACAAATTCTACTAAAGATGAGATGAGAGGAGGTTGTTATTTTCAAAATATTTGATAAGTCTGGATTTTAATGCTATTTTAAATACTTTGCTAATAATGGGAATAATCGATATAGGTCGGTAATTACTTACGTCAGACCTATCGCCTTTTTTATAGATTGGAACTACGCGTGAAATTTTAAGTGGTTTAGGGAAAATATTTTGTTTAATAGCGGTATTTATTAAATACCGCATTTAACTAGGTGTTATTATGGTTTCTACGTGTTTTATAATTTTGCTATTGAGACCGTAACAATCAAGACTATTGGAATTTGTTAAGTTAATGATTATATTATGAATCTCAGTTTCAGACACTGGATCTATTTTAAAGTTTATATTTTGTGATATTTGATCAAGGTATTTTAATTCTGTAATTTGATGATTTGATATAGATATAGAGTTTTTAAGGCTTTTTGTAATGTTTTCCGTTACGGAGCATAGATAGTTATTAAAATCTATTGGTCTGATATCAATACATGTGTTTGATTTTATTTTTGTGTTGAGAACATTCCACATTGCTTTTGAGAAATTGTCAGAATTTGTAATATATTTGTCTGTTGCCAATTGTCAACTACTGTCAAATACTGTCAACTGTTGTCATCTGTTGTCAACTGTTGTCAACCACTGTCAATCACTGTCCACTACTGTTAACTATTGTCAGCTACTGTCAACTATTGTCAACTACTGTCAACTATTGTCAAACACTAGCAACCATTGTCAATAATTGTCAACTATTAGCAACTATTGTCAACCAATGTCAACCGAAAATCTATCGACACTGTCGTGTTCACTATCGTGCATATTTCTATTTGTATTTTGAGTGTTTATTTTTACTTAAATGTTTAATGATAACTGTAATGTGTTGTGATTTGCAGAAGTGTCATGTGTAAAGAATCCATTTAATTACATTGCGTATAAGTACTAAAACCTTAACCTTAAAGTGTTTCTCTCGTACATAATATTAACATCCGCGCCGAATCAAATCACTAGTGGAGCTATTCTTATTGCTACCCAAATTTTCCATCTTTCCGTGCCCTATTTTAACCTGCGTCGTATTTTTTGAGTCAACACTACGGGCCCAGTGTTGTGAAGCGAGTGTCCACTGTCTATTCCCTATTTTATTTTGTTTTAATTATGATTTGCTATAGATGTAAAACGCATTTCACAACCGGTATTAATTGCTTAGTTTGAATGGTTTAATGCACCGTAGTTGTATGAAACGTTACAAAGGATTTCCAAATTTAAAGTCCGACGTTGTTAATATCTCTTATGTCGGTCTTGCAACGGGTCCGAACCAAACGACAGTTCATCTGTTAGTGATCCCACCAGCTCTTTCCTCTCCTGAGGTGCAAATGCGCGTCGACGTATGACCGAATCAATGCAAATCACGAGAATGCTCCGCGCTCGAATTAGAATTACGGGCTTTGAAACAGGAGGTTATGAATCTGAAGCGAAAAATTATCGACATTAAATTATCAGTATCGGCGTCACTCATTGAACGTTTAATTACAAACGAGTTTAAAGTATTGCGGTAAGAAATCAACTCTTCACTTGGTAATTTCAAACATACCCCTATACCGGTGGATGGAAACGTTACTTCTGTACCTGCTTCCGAGACCAAGAATAATATTAATGTCAGAAAAAAAAGGTATTTCTATACGTGTTTTTACAAATTTTCGGCGGAAACACAAACCTTTGAATGCGCCTATTAATGTGAGTCAGTCAACTTTTTTACAGCGTACGGCGGTCAATCCAGCTCAACAGTTGAGCTTAAATCAACCGCCATTATCGCTGCCCATCCATTTGTCTGGAAAACCATCTGTACACTCTAAATTGTGGCTGCACTACCAAAATGTACGTGAAATGCGCTCTAAATTGTTTGCATTAAACACTAGTATGCCATTATTTGAGCAAGACGTTTTCATCCTCACTGAAACTTGGTTGACTAGCTCAATCTCGAATGCTGAATTAGGTTTCAACAATTGTAAAGTTTACCGTTGTGACCGCAACAACATTGTAACGTCTAAATAAATAATGTACATAATATTCATTCTGTTAAGTTTGATCTTGTCTTGCCTTCCGAAATTGCACGGAAATTAAATCTCACCGAGTCTTTGTCTTCGATTTTACCTTGTGATGCTCATCATCCAGCCTTAGATATCATCATGGAATTGGAAAATACATATGAAAACGTATGGCTAAATTATAAGGACGCACTTATTTATGACTTTAAGAGAGCGGATTATACATCACTGAACAACGCTTTTCTAAATGTACTGTAGGATCCTATATTTGAAGGTTGTAGCATTGATGTTACCTGCGATCTATTCTATTCTACTATCTTTGGCATATTAGATCTGCATGTACCAAAAGTTAGTCCGGCACGTACGAAAACTTCTCGTTTTCCTAAATGGTTTAGTTCTGAACTAAAGAATCTTGTATTTTTAAAGAAAAAATTACATAAGCCGTATATGTTATTCCGGTGCCCTTCAGACTATTCCAAATTTAGTAGTATTCGTGATAAATGTAAGCGATTAACCAATGAATGTTATTCTAATCATATTCTTAAGATTGAAAAGTCCATTAAAAATTATCCAAAAGGGTTTTGGGGTTACGTTAAATCCAAGCGTAATTCTGATGTAATACTTAATACGACTCTTGTAGATGATGATTCAATTACTTCTAGTAAAGATGAAGTAGTTGACAAATTTCTCTCAATTTTTCAGTAGTATTTACCGTTCAGCAACCAAAAACATGTCGACAATTATAGGCCAATATCATTATTATCTGTTGTACCTAAGATATTTGAAAAACTGCTTACCATTCACCTAACAGCCTCTTGCGAATCCTCAATCTATATGTATCAGCACGGCTTCCGCAAAGGTAAATCGACTTCGGCGAACCTTTTAGTTTACGAGTCTTATATCATGGATGCTTTTGTAGAGAGATGTCAGGTAGATTCTATCTACACTGACTTCTCAAAAGCCTTTTATACTGTTGATCATGTGATTTTACTTGGCAAATTACGTCGCTTTGGCATTGATGGCACCCTTCTAGACTGGGTAAAATCATATTTAACCGATAGGCTTCAATATGTTGAAATTGGCAACTGCGCTTCCAATAGTGGTATCTTCCGGTGTTCCTCAGGGATCACATCTAGGTCCACTCCTCTTTAACATTTTCATAAATGATGTGGTAAGTTGTTTCACGAAAGCACAATGTTTATGTTTGCTGACGACATGAAAATATTTTTAAAAATTCGCACAATAGAAGATGCTGAGTTACTCCAGACTGATTTACACTCATTCGGTGAATGGTGTAATGAAAAAAAACTTGCACTTAATCTTACTAAATGCAGGGTGATCACATTTTCAAAGCGTGTATCCACTGTGAGTTATGCGTACTCCCTTTTCGGCGAACTTCTACTACGAGTAGATTGTATTAAAGACCTTGGCGTCACCTTTAATTCGAATTTATCGGTTTCTTCTCATATTACTAATTGTGGTCAAATCCTATCGGCTTTTAGGAGTTGTTAAACGAAATGGGAATGAATTTCGCGACTATCGCACCTTGATCCTGCTTTACAATGCCCTTGTTTGCCCACACCTTGAATATTGTTCCACTCTTTGGTCCCCTTATACTAAGGTAGATAATGAGAAGATCGAGCAGGTTCAGAAAAAAATTGTAAGCTATTTATCATACAAGTGTAACATAGGCCTCAGTTATCAAAATTGTTTAACATTACAAGTCTTGCTTCCAGACGTTTTATTTCTGATGTTTTACTTGTATGTAAAATTGTTCAAAATATTATAGATTGTCCTGACCTGCTCAATTTAATAGACATTCATGTACGATCTCGTCGTCTGCGTGATACTACTGCATTCAGTATCCCTGTTCCAAAGTACGGATTATGCCCTGCACTCGGCTGCAACAAGGGTTTTAAGGCACGCCAACACACTCGTCTTGAATTTTTTTCGGACTCGATCAGTAGTTTGCGTCGATTTCTTAATTAAGTCGTTATTTTCGTTTTTTTTATATTTTAACTATTTAATTATTTCTATTGTAGTTGTTATTTTAAACAGCAATTGTATTTTAAATGGCTTCCGTAAATAAACATTATTATTATTATTATTATTATTATAACTATTGTCAACTACTGCCAAGCACTCTCAACTGTTGTCAACTACTGTCAACTACCGTCAACTGTTGTCAACTACTATCGACTATTGTCAACCACTGTCAACTACTGTCAACCACTGTCAACTATTATCAACTACTGTCAAACAATGTCAACTACTGTTAACTACTGTCAACTGTGTCAACTATTGTTAACTACTGTCAACAACTGTTAACTACTGTCAACCACTGTCAACCAATGTCAACTACTGTCAACTACTGTGAACCACTGTCAACTATTGTTAACCACAGTCAACTTCTGTTAACCACTGTCAACTATTGTCAACTACTGTCAACTAATGTCAACTAGTGTATTATCGTCATGAATAATTATTGTATACTTACTTGGTTTATTTTTATATTTTTAGATGTAATAAGTTTAGTTTTTTTGAATCTTCTCTGTATTATTCTGTAACGGCTGCTTTTTATTGTTGTAAATTTTCAGTTTGTCAAGTTGATTTAAAATATTTCACACTAATTTAAGTTATTTTAATACAATTACGCAATCTAAATTTACTTTAAATATACAATGTAATATTTAAGTTATCCTGTAATTGGCCTTCTTGGCTGTTGGGCTATATATAAATAAATAAATAAATAAATTATTGAATTATTAATTGTAAGAGTAATTATTCATAATGTAACCATGTATATAGTTAATGTTTATATTTGTCCACCAGTGAATTTGAATCAACTTATAGTTTTGACTGAAATCTTATAAAACTCTATTTTTTACTTAACATTAACGTAATTATTGTTGACGACTTTATTCTGAGTGAGTTTATTATTAACCCAATGTTAAATCCTTTATATACGGGCTTGCATAACAGTGTTCAATTTTTAGGTCTTAACCAGTACAATTTTATCAAAAATCATAATAATCGTACTCTGGACTTAGTTTTTAGCAATATGCAGTGCTCGATAAATCGAGTTGATCCAATTTCTGGAGAAGATAAACATCACCCAGCTTTAGAGCTAATTTCCATAACTTACATGACTTAATTACTTCTATTAATTGGTCTGATGTTCTATCAATTAATTCTGTGAATGATGCTTGCACTATATTCTATTATAAACTGTTTAAAGTTTTTAAGATAACGTTCCTTTGGTCAAACGTAGTTCAAATAAATTCCCCTCATGTTTTCAGGTAGACTTAAGCGAAAAATTCATGAGAAGAATAAATTCCTCCAGTTGAAAAAATCAAATCCACTATCACAGTTTTTTAAAGTGAGATACTTCAATTTACGACGTGAAGTGAAATTACTGTCTGAAATAGACTATAATTGTTTTATTAGGAGCACCGAAAATAAAGTATCCAGGGAACCAACTAAATTCTGGAATTTTATCAATACTGTTCGTAATGAATGATCAGTTCCTCCCAATATGCAATATGAAAATATAAAACTTTATTCACCACCTGATGTATTAAATGCTTTTGCAACGCATTTTTCTAAATCGTATTCTGAACCTTCCAAATCTAACTCTGGTCAGTCAATACGCATGAATATCGTATTATTTCTACAATTAGTACGACACTTTGACTTGCAAAAATGAGTAATACATGTAGCGCAGGTCCTGATGGTGTACCTGTTTTAGTCCTTAACGATTGCCGTCATATCTTAGCTACACCCTTAAAGCATATTTTTAATTTGTCTTACTTCTAACAAGATTCCTGTATTTAAAAAAAATGCACCAATTATACCTATTTTTAAATTAGGTAATAAAGTGAAGTGTCGAACTATTGCTATTATTTCCAACATAGCTAAGTGCTCTGAGCTGTTACTTTGTAAATACATTAATCCATACGTATATAAAAAACTGACGAAGCAACATGGTTTTAGACCTAAAACGTCGACAGTTTCCAATATTTTGCTTCAAATTCAATTTCTTTCTAATCATATTGATAATAGCACTCAGGTTGATTTCATATACACGGACATATCTAAAGCTTTTGATAGAATTGATCATAAATTACTTTTAAATAAATTAAAACCTCTGGTATTTTCTCCTAATCTTTGTGATTTATTCAATAACTATCTATTGAATAGATCTTTATTCGTGGAATATAGGGGGTTTAAGTCAAGAGAATTTGCTGCAGTATCCGGTGTTCCGCAGGGCTCTAACCTTGGTCCGGTGCTATTTAATTGTTTTATTAATGATATAGCTGATAATGTTAAGCCAAATATCTTATTGTTTACAGATGTAAAAATATTTGCCCCTATATACACGATGGATGATTGTCGAACTTTACAAAGTAATTTGGATCAAATAGTTCAATGGCGTCAAGATAATAATATGTACTTGCCGCTTCATAATTCGTAATAGCAAACCATTCAAGAGTATTAACGTTACAAAAATGTTATACTATGCATTTGTGCGATCTAAAATTGAATTTGCTTGTTCCGTTTAGAATCCTTATTATATGAAATATTCTTCAATGGTTGAATCAATACAGAAAAATATTGTTAGATATTCTACGATACAACTCTAGTTATCCCCATTCAAGAACGCCTTCGATTCCTATCAGAAAAATTCTCCAAAAATCCTTTCAACTTCCAGATATTATCCCTTTACTGTCATCCTAGAAACCCTAGTATAAATCCTAAATTTAAAAATCCCAATTCAACCATATTCGATTTCATATCATCATTTCATCCTTTCACGCATTAACGACTGACGCCATATGACTGGACAAAGCAAGGCAGAAAGACCTCTGGTCGATAGCCTTTTGACAGATTAACTCACTAACACCTCATTCATTATTCACTATGTTTTTGTAAATATTGTAAAATTTGTCAATAAATATATGTATCTATCTATTGTTAGATATTTATATTTTAAGAAATTTGGTTTATATCCAGGCGTTGATTGTAAGTACGAAGATTTATTACGAAAATTTAACCTACACTCCTTAGAAAGTCGACGTAAATCTCATTCAGTAACCACACTGTATAAAATACTTAATAATTAAATTGATTACCCTGAGCTACTTATTCAGTTGGATATTCAGGTACTAAGTAGTGTAAGAAGTAGCTGCTTATTTCACTTACCTATACTAAAAACAAATACCTTGTTAAAATCACCAATATATGTAATGTAATATAATCAAATTGCAGCCAAACATTGTGATGTCGATATATTTTATTGTAGATTTGCTAGAGCATTCTTTAATCTGATCATTGGGCATTTATTTTAATGTTACGTTTCTCTACTATCTCTATTTTGTCATTAAATTTTTATTTAGTTTATTGTATTGTATATTAGTTTGTTATTTTTTTACTTCAATCTTTAATTGGACTCGTTCCGTTGATTGAGTAAATAAATAAATAAATAAAACAGTTGACAGTAGTTGACAATAGTTGACAGTAGTTGACAATAGTTGACAGTGGTTGACACTCTTTGGCAGTGGTTGACAATAGTTGACAGTAGTTGACACTAGTTGATAATGGCTGACAATAGTTGACAGTTGTTGACAGTAGCTGACATTACTTGACAGTAGTTGACAGTAATTGTCAGTGCTTGGCAGTGGTTGACAGAGGTTTACAGTGGCTGACAGTAGTTGACGTTAGTTGAAAGTAGTTGACAATAGTTCAAAGTTGACAGATGACGACAAATAATACGTAATAAATGATAAATAAATAAGATAACAATTAACATATCTTAAATATCATGTAATAAGTAATACTGATAACAATTTTCAGAATAAAGCTAATAGATGATAGAGGACAGATAATAAATAAGTTACTCAAATTTAATATACAAATACAATCAGTGAGGTAATATTAAAAATATTTATTCACCTTTCTAAATTTCTTTCTTGTTTTTATACAATTTCTGTAGAGATAAAATTGATTTATTGTTAATAAAGGAGGATAGGTAAATTTTTTATTTACACCAAAATCTTCATAAAAAATTTAAAATGTCCTGAAAATTCACAAATAATAAATTCTCGAAAAATTAAAAATATCTTGAAGAAAATTGACAATTCCGACAAGATTAATAACAATGTTAAACAGATAAATTTTAAAAATACTGGAATATTATTATAAAATTAATATTAATAATAGAAAATGTGCTAACAATTTCTAGAAGAGTTGACAGTGGTTGACAGTAGTTGATAATAATTGACAGTACTTGACAACAGTTGACAGTAGTTGATATTAGTTGACAGTGGTTGACAGTAGTTAACAGTAGTTGACAGTACTTGACAACAGTTGACAGTAGTTGATATTAGTTGACAGTGGTTGACAATAGTTGACAGTAGTTGACAACAGTTGACAGTAATTGACTGTGGTTGACAATGGTTGACAGTAATAATAATAATAATACATTTATTAACGGAAGCCATTTACAGAGAGACTACTTCACGAGTCAACAAAAAAATAAAGATTAGTGACTGCGTTGGCGTTTCTTAAAATTCGCGTTGCGACTGAGTGCTGGGCATAATCCGTCCTTTGAAAGATAATAGAAATTGTGATATTATCACGTAAGCGGCGAGAAGGTACATGAAAACCTATTAAATTGAGTAGGTCAGGACAATCGATGTTGTTTTGAACGATTTTGTGTACAAGAATTACATCTGAATTAAACCTTCTTGTATTGGGAGAAGTAATACACTTGTTATGTTCCATTTGTTTATGTTTATAAAGTAATACACTTGTTATGTTCCATTTGTTTATAAACATAAACAAATGGAACATAACAAGTGTATTACTTCTCCCAATATGAAAATTTGGTTCCATCAAGAATGTAGCAAAACAAGTATCGAATTTAATAAACCTTCTTGTTTCAAGACTAGTAATCTTGAGGGTTGAGAGTCCATGTTGGTAGCTATAAGGTACATTACACTTGAATGATAAAAATCGTACAAACTTCTTCTGAACCTACTCAATTTTTCCTTTATCAACACTAGTATGTGAGGACCAAACACTGGAACAATACTCCAGCTGTGGGCAAACAAGAGTGTTATAAAGCAGGGTTGATGTGCGATAGTCACGAAAATCTATCCCGTTTCGTTTAATAAACCCCAAAAGCTGATAGGATTTAGCCTCGATATTAGAGATATGACGAGAAAAGTTTAAGTATTAAAGGTAACGCCAAGGTCTTTACGTTCACTTTGGGACAAATGATAAAAATGCAAATGAACTATCTCCTTTATTCCATTTATTCGAAAGTTATGGTTTACGGAAATTATCTTCTTTAGCCACTAGACGTAGTGTATGCATTGATAATATATTCTCAAATAACGTAAATCTTATTGGAAAAACAGAGATAGTAGATGTTGAATTATCTGATCATTACGGATTAAAGGTAAAATTCTCATATACTCTAAATGATCAAGTCAAACCTAAAATCATCAGACCAATTACACAACAGGGCAAACTAATTTATTATAACATGTATTATATTGAATTGACGAGGCGGATACATGATGAAACTCCATAACAAATTGAAATAAAACAACACAGTTGGGAGGGTTTCACATTTATTGTTGAACACTGCAACATGTTTCGCCACACAGTGGCTTCATCAGGCAGTTGAAGAAATGAAGAGATCATTATTCATCTGCCTGATGAAGCCACTGTGAAGCCAAAATCCTCAAGTGGCGTATATGGTTTAAATTTAAATGCAGTAAAATATAGTTATAGATATTCTTATTAGTGCAATTACAAATAGGTGCTTTCGAGAAAGTATTTTTCCTGATGCCCCAAAAATCGTCCAATGCTTACCAATACTTAAAAAAGGAGACTAAAATGATTTAAATAACTTTAGGCCAATATGCATCTTGCCTGTTTTATCTAAAATAATAATAAGGCTGTAACCGATAAAGGTTATATGAACACATCTACCTTCATTAAGTGGCTGAAACATTTGCAAAAGTACGGCAAGCCAAGTGAGACTAACCCAATCTTATTAATACTCGATAATCATGTTTCACACATAAGTTTGGAAGCAGTTACTTTTGCAAAATCAAATTATGTCCATCTTCTAACCTTGCCACCTCATAGTAGTCATAAGACTCAACCTCTCGATGGATGTATTTTCCGACCACTCAAGGCTTTTTACGATGCGGCTGTGGATTCATGGGACGTTTCTCATCCAGAGGAAATCTTCAGCGTTTATAATGTTGCTAAATCATTCAAGCTAGCGTTTGAAAAAGCAAGCACTGTTGAAAATACAATACAGTCCTTTAAGTCTACTGGAATTTATCACTTTAACGCGAACACCTTCTCAGACACTGATTTTTTACCATCGGAGGTTACAAACCAGCCACCAGATGAAGAGTTGGACGACGATGATAATCGATTGATAATATTTAATAATGATAATGAGATAGCAGACACTTCTCAAGAAATATTCCATGATCCACCGTCTACTTCAGCTTCAGTTGAAGCTTCATTACAGCAGGATATTATAAAAGAGAACAGCAGTAATTCGGTTAATAAAACAGCTTTAAAAGAAAAATCTACATCCACTTGTTGTACAACTTCAAGAGATATTATTCCTGTGCCTAAAATACAAATAAAGAGGAAACGCAAAGGCAAAGTATTGAAGTCTCAGCTGCTGACGTCAACGCTTAGAAGCAAAACTGGCTGAGAAAGAAAAACCAGGTACTGAGAAGGAGAAACGTTCCATAGAAATGAAAACACAGTTGAAAGAGAATGCAACTAAGCGACCTGTTTCCGCCAAATCAAAAAGAGAAAAGAAAAACGTCAGGGCGCCCTCGTCTTCAGACTCCAGCTCACATTATTCTCTTCACAATTTTGATTTTTCGTCTCAGGATGGGGATGAACCTTAGGAAGAAATTGAAAACTCACAGCAAATTTGCGAAAATTTGGTACCGAATGATTATGCTGTAGTACAAGTTCAGGGTAAACAAAGAATTCCTTTCGAAACTACGTACCTGAGATTATTGGTGTTTATCGAGGAGGTTATGACGGAGTATTTTACAAACGACTACCAAATGCTTACAAGTTTTCGGAAACGACTGAAGAGTCCATCATTGCTGACGAGGATATAGTTTTAAGATTGTCAAAACCTACTGAAATAAACTCTTCAAGGTTTCATAAAGTAAGTTCTTTCACAGAGGACTTGACGTCCTATACTATGTTCTAAACAACTTAATAAAATATGTTCATTTATTTTTGTGAAGAATAAACATTTATTTGATAAAATTGTTTTTTATTTGACTCTATTCTCCACTGCATCGCGGGATTTTGCCCCATTTTGTGGGGCAAGGCCCCGCCAAAAAAATTTTTGCAAATTATTTTATTTATTTTTAACTAATAATCATAGAGCTCATATAATTTAACAAAGTTGCAGGTAAGATCCCTACCTAATACTCCCGCATAGGAGAGAAACATACCTCTTTTAACAATTGCTAAAAAAAAACAAGAATTTGCGTGGTTTCTCCCCCACCTACCCTACTTTATTTTATCACAATTTTTCAGAAAATTCTGTTCCGAATTCTAAGAATTTATTTCGAGGAATTTAAAATTTTAAAAATTTCCATTGTTGTATTATTTTGTCAACAGTTTCCAGATATTTCTGTTCTAAGTTGCGAGAATTTTCTTCGAGAATTGTAGGGTTCTAGAATTCTGAAAACTTCCTTCAAGGGATTTAAAATTATTAAGCAATTTCTTTTCTAAACTGTGAGAACTTTCTTTGTAAGTTCTTGAAATTTCGGAAAATTCGTTCTCTAGATTTATCTCTAAGGGCGATTAAATTTTCTAAATGTTTCTAAAATTTTAATTTAACAGGCACTTTCAACATTTTTTTTTATTTTTCGTGAATTTTCCTGAACTTTCTGGACTTTTTATAAAGATTTAGCACCAAATAAAAAATTAAAGAAATTTTTAATAAGATAATAATATTATAGTAATACCCTCGCTTATGTTTTATTAATTGGAGGATCGGATAGTGGGCACCCACCCACCTCACATATAATTTTTAACTTCAAATTAAATGCAAAAAGTAATATACACATTGTGTTAAAGATTTATTTTAGGAAAATGTTTGTAATTGAAATTTTTAATGTATATGTTTTAATGTGTATGTAGGGTGGGTGGGTGGCCTCTATATGACAATACAACCTTTTCACCATAAACAAAAGTTAATGAATGAAAAATTAAATAAAAACATTATAATTTAATTTGGCTTTGCTTGTTCGTACGATGCTTTTACAAAATTAGTTTTTGTCAGTTACAATAGTTTTTGAAATTTGTTTATTACTTATTTTTCTAGATTTCTAAAATTTTCGATACTATTTCTACTTTTTTCATTTCAAAATTGTTTGTTTATATTTATATATAATATATATATATATATATATATATATATATATATATATATATATATGTTAATACAGGTTTTCGGGTGTTTTTCCGCGTGAATTGTGTAGATGTACGACGTTTCGATGAGCTCTCTGCCATCTTCATCAGGTATCTTCGCTTGTGTGGATCAAGGAATTACTCAGTAATTCTTATATATATATATATATATATATATATATATATATATATATACCTTGTCGTATTTTTCCAGCAATTGCTTATTTAAATTCTATCAATTTTTTACGAAATATCCAAAATTTTTCAAATTTCCACATGTTTTCTTTAATTATTCGAGAGCTCTTCACTATTTCTTGTTCTGTCTGAATTTGCCAATACATTCTCTTTAAAAATTTTCCAAAGTGTTTTTTTTTTAATTTTCGAGAACTATCTCTAGTTTTATATTGTCCGAATTTTCCAGCAATTTCTCTTCCGAATTGCGAGAATTTTATTTGAAGGTTCTAAAATGTTTCAGCATTTTCTTCGAGGATGTAGAATTTTCCAGTACATTTTCTTCCGGATTTCTAGAATTTATAATCCCTTCATTGAATTATATCCTCCTTCGTTTACTGCCTACAAATCATCTGTTATAGCTTGTCTAGAAAGTTTTTGTTAAGTTATTATAATTTTTATTCATATATTAATTATATCATTTGTCATTTTACTTTGTTTGGCCTTTTGAATGTTGGTTAAAAATCGATAAATAATAAATAAAAAATTCAAAATTTTTCGAGAATTTTCTTCCATTTCTAGAACTTACTTGACTTTTTATAAAACGGTTGCTTCAAATATTTCAAAATATTTGATGATTTTATTAATGCAGAAATATAATAATACCCTTGCTTATATTTTACAAATTTGAGGATGGGATACACAGATCTTTATTGTGTTAAAGATTTAAAGGTAGAAGAATGTTTTAATTTAAATGGTGGTGGTGGCATCGATACACCCTTTGCACTGCAATAAATTTATACAAACAAAACTTTTAAATTTGTTTTTGTAAATTTTTATGCTATTACAACAGGAGTTTTTATTTAAGGAATTTATTTACTTATTTTTAGATCTTTTTAATCTTTTGGTAAGGATTTTGAATAAGTGTTTCAATTTCTTTGCCTTATTTTTACAATTTACAATTTTTTCTATCATTTCGAGTTCTAGAATGTTTAAGGAATGTCACTTTCAGGGTTCTAGAATTTTATTAGAGGGTTCTAAAATTTTTCAGCACATTTTATTGGAGATTTTTAGATTTTTTTAACCAGTTTTTCTTGGAGAGCAATGTCTCTTCTAAATTGAGATTTTTCGTAAGCTTTTTAAATCTTTTCCAATTAAAAACAAATTTACACTATCTCTTCCTTATTATTTTTTTGTTTTTATGATTAAGATTTTTTTTCATTTTTCATAAATTTTGCAGGATTTTTTTTATTTTAAGTACAAAATTAAATATAAAATTATTGTACCCCGCGTTTATATTTTACTAATTGGAGTAAATTGGAGTAGTAGCCACCCTAGATATAAATTTTAAATTCAGTTAAAACACTATCAATGTAATAAATGCCAACATTACGTCACTTAGGAGTTAAGTTAGAATAGTATCGGTAATTGATTTTTTTATGTAAATATGGAGAGTAAATTTCAGACAATCCAATCTTACATGAGTTTACTGAATAAAAAATAAATTTATACAAGATTAGATTAGAATAGAATGACGGATGCGTCGAGCTCTGCAAGCGTACTGTTGAAATTATCTAGATATGAACCAGATATTAAATCTTTAACATAAGTTAGAATAGTATCGGTAATTGACTTTTTATGTAAATATGGAGAGTAAATTTCAGACAATCCAATCTTACACGAGTTTACTGAATAAAAAATAAATTTATACAAACAATACGTTTTGATTTGTTTGCAGAAATGGTTTTTATCATTTCTATTTCAATTGTCTTTGTAATTTATTTAGATAACTTATATTAATTCAGAATTTTGTTAATGAAAGTAAAATTTGTATAGATTGCCCTACATCGATGTAACAATAATGCAGGGAATTAATGGTAATTTCCTAGAATTCCTCAATGGGCAATGAACGCCCGCAAATAATAAACAGTGCTGAAAAAGTCAGAGTTCGGCGAGAAACACGTAATGCTTTTCGAAACCACGCATTTAGCCGGTGGACAAAGGAATAAAGGTAATAAAAGGCGTCCACAATGAGCGCGCCAAGAATGGTAACAAGAGGAATTATTAGTGGTGACTGTTACAACGGCCCATGCTGGCGATATCTGATTGACGAATGAAAAGGCCGGTAGCGAAACGTTCGGCTCGACTAAACAATCGGTTTGCTATTCGATTGGCATTTATTGAGGTCGACGATAAAAAGAAAATATTATTTTGTAATTAGCATGTATATTTTAAGTATAATTACAAAGACAATTCATTTAATTTCTATTATTAACAATTTATGAGAAAATATTTTGATATCGCCAAGGATAAAATTGATTGCGAGTATATATGGATAAGATAAAACAAGGGTAGTGAATTATATTAGCTTAGAACAAGGTGAACGTTTCGGGGATGTTCAACAGAGCAATTCACATTTCTAAAACCCACATAACGGCATAATGAACGTTATAAAGGAATGCCAGAACTAAATCTAACAACGTTACGAATTAGCTTTGATTCAGCTTAGCTATAACAATGTAGATATGTCATGTAAGTAAACTAATTTCGGGGTAGGAGCTATTAGGGTGGAGTATGAGACGATGAGACGACTGTATGCTCGCAGAGGATGGTAATGCGATTAAGGGTCGGGCTGGTGTGGGTTCATGTTGGGTAGGCGGTCTCAGATGTGCCTAACTAACCGCGATATTCCATCAAAGCGACACATGTCTATGTCTGCGTACACCACCACCCCGCCTCCCGGCCCCGACCCTATCTGTGTGTCTCTGTGCCCGCGGTCGACTTGAAATCTAACCACTCAAGCGCCACTAAGGGCACTTTGTTTCTCTAACGACTAACGTGTACCATCGACTAAGGATACTCTTACTATCCTCCTACATTTATTTTAAATTTTATTTACGTTTGGAGATCAATGAAGTATAATTTAAAATAATGTATCTATTATAAAGGGGTTTGTACAGCGATTGCAAACATTCAGAATACACAGAATACATTTAGACGATAGGAAATCACAATACACCAGATATTTAAGACTACGATAACTATGTGATTCCCCATTGTCTAGGTGTACTATAGCCTAAAATACATACTATAGATTAAAAGGACAAGCAATATATGAGTCAAACATAATTTCAAACAGCAATAAAACAATACAGCGCCTATACATCTCACATATCCTAACGACTGTGCCAAAAGTTCTTAATTAGACCACTACAGGAACGGAAATTTGTTTTCACTTTTCATGTATGAATTCATATTTTGGCGCTGAGCAGTCTTTTAAAAAGAGTAGAGCCGTGAATTATTTTTTTTTTTCTAAATTTCTAAAATTAACGAAAGTTAAATAATGACTTCAAACTATTGTTTGTTTTGATAGCTGTGCTATTTTAACACGCAAATTACTTTTCTAAAATTCTATATCTGTCAATGTATTAACCAGGGAAGTAGTTATTCCAATAATTATTTAAGTATTTGACTTACGAATTCTTCTCCTAATAATTAGTTAATTTTCTACATCTACCTAATAGATTTAAATACATTTTATTATTAATTTTAAAGTGATACAGAAGAGAACTAAAATGCAAAATGTTAAAAGTCCAAGTAATAACGAGGAAGAAAATTATCAAGAGAGAACTTGTGAACTAGATTAACACGAAACATATAAGACAGATGTACATAGATAGAATAGTAGCTAGAAACAAACCACGGCATCGTTAGCGGCAGTAAAACCTAGTTTTTAGTGGAAACAAGCAAATATTACGTTCACCAGAACAAAGAAAAATTGGAGAAGCTCACAAAGATAGACATATAGCGTTGATAAAAACACTCTATATGATATATAGGACCAAAAAAAGTAACTTAAGAGAAATGTATGTTATGAGCTGAAAAAATGATGAAAAACATAATGACAGAAATTGCAAAGAATAAAAATTAAATACAAGTAGAGTTTAAAAAATTACAACATAAAATGAAAAGAAAATAGATTGATTGAATGAGAGAAAGAAATATTCTGGCTGGTGAATAAAAGAGAAACAGTCGAAACAATATTGTAATAACTGTAATAAAACATACGTAGAGATCGACAGTGATTTATGGCTATATCACGAGCTTTTCAATGAAAGAAGTAAAAAAAATGAAAATGGAAGTAGTAATGAGATCGGACCATTTACCACTGAAAGTAAATACAAAATTGGGAGAGTAGTGTAAATTCCAAGTTCAGTGGGATGAAGTTAGATCAATGGAATAGTAAGAAGATGACATGCGGAAGAAAAGTGAAGGGAAAACATAGGAAAATGTGTACTTGGTTCAATGAGGAATATCGACATGCAAAGACAGAAAAAATAAAGACAATAAGGGAATGCATACGGAGCGGATGGACATACTTACATATGACGACAGCTAGAAATAAGTATTATAATATATTATTATTATTATTAATATTTTTATTCATCATACTTAAAAAACTGTAGTAATTACAAAATAGATTTAAAAAAATGTTGAAAACATACAAATAAAATTTTGACAGCAAGTTGAAGGGCGGAGTCCATCTTATAAAATGTTCTTCCATTTAAACCCATGAATATCGATACCTCCACTAATTCATAAAACTGTAAATTAGTTTCAAAGGTACTTTTTATGCATCAAAAATGAAGAAAAGATAGAGGCTCCGGAGAGAACGAATGAAGCAGAAATGTAGAACATTCTAAAAAAGGAAAAGAAAGACACGAATAGCAGTGTCATTAAAAGAACAGACAAAAATGTAGAGAAAACAGTAGACTTCCATGTGGGATATGAGATGAAATTCTTAAAGATTTCATGGAGGAAAATACTTTCAGTGAAGTAAAAAAGCAGCAGGTATGGATCGACTAAATGCTGAGATGTGGAAGGTGATAGGAAAGAGAGAGAAGAAAAGATTTAGGAAGCTTCTAAATCAGATGAGGACAAGGGAAACAAAAATACCAGCATCACGAAGAATGAGGGTTATTTGCCCGGTACAAAAAAGGAGATATTGCTGATGTAGGCAACTATAGAAGAATAACAGTAATATGTATCGAATATCGATTGCCATGACCGTGAGGGAAATCGGCTAAAAAAGGACGTTGAGAATAATACTTTGTTACCAGAAACGCAAGGGACTTCTAGAAGAGGAAGGGGAACAAGGAACCAGATCTTTACTCTAGCAAGGATAGTAGAGAGTTATGGAAGAGAAACAATGTGTGTATTCAGTGCTTTTAGACTTAAAAACATTGGATGATAAAGTGCCTGGGAAGAGTTTGATAGAATATCTGAGAAGGAAAGGAGTGATAAAATCGTAGTATTGTGAAAGTGTAAATTAATGTAGAAGATAAATTTATAGATGGGTGTGAGACAGAGTTGTCCGTTAATCCCTTTGCTATTTAATTTATTTAGGAAGTGCTTAGGAAAGGGATAGCGGGTGGGATAGTGGACAGTCAAAGCAAATATGAATGCTAGCATATGCATATGATATGGTATTAATGGAAAAAGAGTGGGGAGTAATAAAAGACATGTCAAAAAAAGTTTAAAGGTATATGTATAAAAGAGGACTATGCGTGAACCTAGGAAAGACGAAGTCGTTGAGATTTGGGAATAAAAGAAATAATGGAAGAGAAACAAATTAAAATGGAAGGGTGAGGTAATTGACAGGGTTAATGAATTCAAGTATTTAGGATTTATTTTTAATAGAACAATCGGATACGTGAAACAAATAAAATGGATGCAAGAAAAGGCAGTGATTAAGTGGAGTATTGTGAGAGAAAGAACAATTTTCGAAATTATGAAATGCGTGGAATAAAAGTGTATGGGTGCATAGAGATAGCAACTGTGGTTTCTGAAGCATATACCGAGGGTTGAAAAGTCGACTGCAAGATAGGCACTGGTTCAGGAAACAAATAGAGTAAGTCTGCTGTGAGAGGCAATGAAGAGGAAAGCGAGTTATGAAATTAATTCTGGTGAATAGAGGAAGAGAGACTGGTGGAAAGGGCATGGAAAGCTTGAGTGTTTATAGGAGAATCTAAAAGGAGAATAGAGTGAAAGATAATATATGAAAAAGTGGGTTTATCGGAGAATGTAGTCAATAGATGATTAGAGCACGGAGGAAACGTAGCGGCTTGGGTAAAAGAGAAGTGGAAGGAATAGGAAATTATTGAGTGGATGAATTGGCAGGAATGGATACAATAACATGTTTAAAGGTGGCAATTGCTCGGGAGGTTGCCAAGGTACTTGAATAACAATCAGCTCAGTATAGAGGAACAGATGAGCTAGATGAGGGCCAGGAGAGCGGGAAGAAGGGGGAGAAGCTGGATAGGAGAAAGTTAAGGAAGCTATGTGTGAATGAAAAGGATACTTGGAGGCATTTGACAGAGGAGTATGAAGATATGTATGATATATAGACATATATATGGTTAATATAACTAATAACTTTATTTTATTAATAGTGACTATAGTTTCGACAGACAAGAGTTTGCCAGTCTTAAACTAGATGTACTTAAAATAATAAAATAAAGCGTGTGGTATTAGCAAACTTACTCGTATTTTTAATTATAATAATAATGTATCACAAAATGGAAGCCTCCAGAATTTCATATTTAAATGATGGTAGTATTATTGTATTATCATAGCCAATAGAGGTCGGTTTTTATGTAAATGTCTTGTGTCTAATAACAAAAATTAAAGGTAATACAAAACTGGTGCTTTAGAGTGACAGGGGCAACCTTTAGAGTAGCAAACTCATTTACACACACACAAATACACAAATGACACATGACGGAAGGACCACGTGGTCGATAGCCAAACTTTATGTAAATGTTTTGCATAGAATAACAAAACTAAGAAACTCTACGACGTTTTATAGTTCCTAGAATATTACATTATTACGCTCGTTAATGCTTTGCTAATTCTAGGGTGGATATGTGGACACCCACCCACCTTACATAGTAACTTTACATTAAACCCTGTTGATATTTTTAATATCACAACTTAGCTGAAAAGTTTTTATAAGGTAAATAAAACACTAGGTTTGTAATTTCACTGATTTTAATGTCAAAACTGCGACATATGTTTCGACACACAGTGGCTTCATCAAGCAAATACTATTCTGTTGAAGTGGGGAGAGAAGTTATGAGCATGTGTATTATATGTTGATTCGTGGGGAATTGTTAACTTCTAATTGATCTTTGAGTAAGTTCAACTTCTTACCTTTGTTGTATGTATGTAGTATTTTAAATAACAACTATTTTTCATTTGAAAATAAATATTATAAACAGACAGAAGGACTTGCAATGGGTTCACCTCTGAGCCCATTGCTAGCCGAAATTTTCATGTGCAATTTAACAAATATTATATTAGATTCTCCATTAGGTAAAAAACATATCAAAATGTGGTTTAGATACGTCGATGATATATTAGCCTCATTTGTAGGAACAGATAGACAACTAAAACAATTTTTAGAATTTATTAATAACCTCCACCCAAATATAACATTCACAGTCGAATCCGAAATTAACAATAATATTAAATTTCTAGACCTTTCAATAACAAAAACTAATCAATCATTAACATTTGAAATTTACCGTAAACCTACGTATACTGATCGAGTCATCCCTAACAGTTCTAACCATCCACTAAAACATAAATTGTCTGCGTTTAATTCTATGATTTTTCGAGCCTTTAATATTCCACTGTCAAAACAAGCTTTTAATTCAGAAATTAACATCATAAAAACAATAGCTTCTTCAAATGGGTATTCTTCATCAATCATTGATAAATTAATTAATAAATACAAAATGAAAAACCTTCGTAAATACATATATGCAGGCCAGGTACCACAAAAACATTTAATTTATAAGCCCCTTACCTTCTTTGGTGACATTTCATTAAAAATTAAACATATTTTGTCAAAACATAATGTAATAGTAGCTCTAAAACCTTTTAAGAAAATACGCAACATAATTTTTAATCCGAAAACATCAATAGAGAATACTCACAGATCAGGGATATACAAACTTACTTGTGAAAATTGTAAGGGAATATATATAGGGCAATCTGGTCGTAATTTCAATACAAGACTAAAGGAACATCTTCGTTCTTTTCGGCTTAATTTAATTGATAAGTCATCTTTTGCCAGACATATGATTGAAAACAATCATACTTTTGGTAAGGATGTACTGTCAATTATACATTTTGCCGAAAAAGGCCGTAAGATGGACCTCCTGGAGTCTCTAGAAATTTACAAAGCGCGCGCTAATCCGGAAACCCCCGTAATTAACGACCAGGTTGACCTGATATATACCCCCCTTTTTAACGCTGTTGTAAAACCTTAATTTTTAAGCATATATATACCTGTAAATTGTTAGTTTAATTACTTCTAGTTTGATAATGACAAGCTAAAATTGTCGAAACTATAGTCACTAAATAAAGTCCGTGTTATACAAACAAAGTTAAAAAGTTTTTTTTTTTTTATTTGCTACAATAACCTGTAACAAATAAACTAAACGTTGAAATAAGAGGAACATAAACAAAGCAAACCCAGAAGGGCTAAGAATAAACTAAGAGAAACTCCAGGATAATAGCAGCTGTACGGAAAATACAACACTACATACCTACAATAATACGAAAACAACTCTACTATGCTCTTAAATCTATAACTTTAATTTGCAACGAAGTCAAATTTTAATAATTCTTTATTCAAAGTTAAAGGTAATAACCTTTTTAAGCTAAGGGAGTTTGATGTCCACTGTCTAACTATAAAATTAAACAGTAAATATAAGTTTGACATAAAAAACAAAAATTGAAGAACTTAAAGGTAATAAAAAAACTGAACAACTTACAATTTTTAACAATAACAGAAGTGGATTGATATCTCCTCGTCAATTAATGAAATTGACAGTTTATATAAACTTTATTAAAAGGTTTCACATCAAATAACAAAATCACACACTTTGACATTTTGATAATGCATTAATTACTTTCCCTATATAGTATATATAGGGGGAGTATTGTTTTCGTGATTTTTTTTTTGCGGAAATATCCGTTTTGAGGTCCCCTGAGTCCATTGCGCTGATTTCTGGAAAAACATGTCTATGTCTGTGTGTGTGTCTGTCCGTGGGTGCTGTGTCTCAAAAACGAATCATCTATTTGAGATGAAACTTCAAACTTAAGGTTTTATCGTTAAAAACTGGAACTGAAGAGCTTTTGGTGAACATTCATAAACCGCAAGTAGATGTTTACTCGAGGCGTTTTCTTGTTTTTTCGTGATATTTTTCTAAATATAAAAAATTTAAAAAAAATTGTTCAAACAAAAGTTAAAGGTAATAAAAAACATATTTTTCATAAAATTCTTAACTTTTGAGACAAAAAAAATAAAAATTGATTATTTTGATATTTTTAGTCAATTGCTAATAAACTATTAAAGTTACATGAAAATAGTATTACAAATAATTGTAGAGAATTTAAAAGTGAATAAATCATTAAGAATAGCCTTTTTGTGTAAACCTTATAGTTTTCGAGTAAAATATAGTTATAGATAGGGAAAGTATTATGATGGCCACATCACCATTTTATTGTATTAACCTTCGTTAATATTTTACTAATTGGACTAGCGAATTGAAAATCATGTTTGGTGTGCGGGTGACCTTTAACTTACAATCAAATCTCTGCATCAATAATTTGTAAATCATTTGATTTTTCAATTGCTTCGAATAGATAAAATTGCCAAATATAATAAAAATATGAGGGAACTCATTTTTATAACTTTAATTAAACATTATATCTAAAATAATTCATGCGGTAATCATTTTATGTTGGGCGGGTGAGTGCCCTCTAACCTAAAATCCAATCCCTGAATTATTTATCTCGAAATGATAAAAATAACCAAATAAAAACACTTAACGATGCACAGGAAATTAAAAGTCAAATTATATAGTCATGAATGGTCATTCGGCATACTTTTAGGATTACATAATATAAAAAAATATGATAAAAAATATTGTTTTTTTCTTGGATACTATCATAACATTTTTAAGTGAATATTTCAATAATTAATTGACCTAATTCTATAATTCCACGTACTTTGATTGTCAGTAGAATGACCTTGAATGGTCTCTGGATGATAAATTATCTTTAATGATTGTTATATGCCTTTAAACAATCTAGATTTACCTTGAATAATCGTTTATGGCCAGTTGAACAATACTGGCATAAATTTAAATTCTCGTTAGATAATATCAAATTAAATGATCGATGAACCGTCTTTAAGAACTCTACTTAATAACTTAAATGATGATTATATGATATTGAACTATAACTGGATTACCTTAAATACTCTTGAATAATTGTTGGAATTATTGTGAATCGCCATTATAAATTAACTCAAATCTGTAAATTCTAAAAGATCTTGAATGACCATTAGATATTACATCAATTGACCGTTAAATGACCATGAGTGGAAATTGTATGTCTTGAATGACTCAAATCTGTAGTTTTGATGTATTGCCTAGATTCATTATTGTATTACTGTATTTATCCTTTAATAACCTTAAATACCTTGAATCGCCATTTTAAAGGATCGTCAGATGATTTCAAATGATTATAAATGCTTTTTGAATGCCCTTAAATGACATTTACTGATCTTAATGAAATATAATGATAAAGCCCTTGTGAAATGATTTTAAGTGATAATTTACAATCTTAAATAAAGTTAAAAAGTAATTCTATCAATTTTGTAACTTTGATTTAATGCTATATTACCTTGAGTAAGTGTTAGATTACTTTAAACATCTGTGGTTTAGCTTCAATAACCTTGAAAGACCGTTCGGTGACCATAAAGCATTATAAGATGACCTGGAATAATTTTGAATCATTGTTGGACTCCCTTAAATGTCATTATATAACACTTAGCTGCCCTTATGTGATAATTTAATGGCCAATAATAATTATTAAAGGTCTAATTATCTAGAATAACCTCGATGAAAATCGCCAAAAAAACACTTTATTTTAAAATATTTCGCTGTAACAATTAGGAAAAATACTCAAACAATTTAATTATTTATTTGCTTTGCTTTAATAATCATTGTAACAGTATTCGTAAAGAAATATGCATTAATTCAAATCAATAACTTTCATTAACCATTGTATTACATAAAATCGCCTTTAATATTCTTGAATAACCTTAAATAACCTCGAATCGAACTAATCTTGAAGGGATATCGGATGACCTCGAATGAATATTTGTTAGTTCTTAATTTGGCGTTAGATAATCTTCAAGATTGGCCGTCAGTAATATTTAAAAATATCTCAAGCAGTATTAATAAAGAAATATGAATTCAATTTTATAACTATCATTGATCGCTTTATAACTTGAAATATTAAATACATAAATGACGGTTTGATAACCTTGACTGATAATTATATGGCCTTGAATGATATTGAGAAGTAAACCTGGTAGTATTATTTTTGAAATAAATTTGTATGATCATCCTTGAATGCCATAAATGACCTTGAAGAAATAATAGATGACCTAGAATGATTTTAAATGATTATTAAATATTAAATTGACATTAGATGATCTTAAATAATAATGAAAATAATTTCTAGAGCCAATTAAGAATCTGTAATAACTTCAAATATAATTGTTCATTATCATTTATAAAGCATTTGCTTTCAAATAAGATTTAAATTAGCAAATCAGCAAAATTGACATTTTCAAGAAACTAACAAAAATTAAATCCTATGAACGTTTGGTAACATTCAAAGTTCATAGGATAACCTTAAACGTTCATAATAAAAGTTTATCATACTAACTTTTAATGTTATCCAACGTTCATAGAATTGAAATTTTCTTTGTTTGTTGAAAGATTTTGAAAGATAGTTGAATATCCGTTAATTGACCTAGATAGATAATTTTATCACCTTTAAAAAACACGAAATATGAAATAACTCAAATTAGTAATTTTTTTTAATGTTGTATCCTTTTTCCACACTTAACTGTTATTTATTTTCAATTTGTTAACTTTAATGCCATTATATTACCAATAATAATTAATCCTACATAGCCTTCAACTAGATGATCTTTTATAGATATCAAATGACCTCGAATGATTAATGATTGTTAATCTTTAAATTACCGTGACTTCATCTTTAATGATTATACATGATTTTAAAAAGTATCTCAGGTAACATTAGTAAAGAAATTTAAATCACCTGAAATTTTAACATAAACATCCTTGAATACCGTTAGATGACTTTGACGATGATCTAAAATGATTTTAAATTATTGTTAGACAGCCTAAAATAACCTTAAATAATTTTATGATTTTGAATGATACTAGAAACTAATAATATATTAACTCAATACACTAACTTTCATTACCCATTATATTGTCTAATATATTTCTTACTATTCATTTCCTTAAATAACCTTGAATCGCCTTAAAATGTTCGAAGACCTCGAATGATATTCAATGGTTTTAAATGACATTTATTGACCTTGACTTATAATTTTAAGTCCTTGGCTCATATTAAAATGTAATTCGAACAGTATTAGTAAAGAAATATAAAATAATGTAAATCTATAATGTTGACTGATTACTGTATTACCTTGAATGATATGTTAACCATTTTGATTATTCTTGAATAGCCTGGAATAACCGTTAGTAACCTTAAATGATTTTAAAATTTTGAAACTTTAATTTAAAAGACGCATTTATCAATAAAAAAATATATGACTATTGATAAATAAAGAACTATGAATTGACACAATTCTGTAATTCAAATGACCTTTATTGTCAGTTAAATGACTTTAAATGACCTCTGGACTACCTAATTTATATTAAATTATGAATAATATTTAATGACCTCGAAGAGTTCTTGATTGATTGTTGAACGGCAGTTCGATAACCTGTGCTGTTTCTAAATGAATATCGGGGTTTTAAAACTTTGTAATATTTATTACGTAAAACTTAAAATCATAATTCATACATAAAATGAGAGAGCAACTCAAACAATTATACGTACAAGTGTTCAATGTGAGCGCCGTTCGTCAGACAGCACACATTAAGTCGATAGGCCAGTTTTTCCCAAACTTTTTTTAGTGTTTGTGGTGTAATTTCGTCGAGTTACGCGTGATAGACTCTCTCACTCGCTCAACACTCTCTTCAGAAACATTTTTACCTTTGCAAAGGTAAGCCGGTATTTTCAAACTGATGGTACCATCTACGTATGTTATTGTGAGATTTTATTATCATTTGAGGGATCACATCTGAATTTAATCCGGAACGCACGTTGCACAGTAACTACAGATTCGATTTTTGCAAACTGCAGAACAGCAAACGCTTTCTGTTCACTGGTCACCATTTTTGCTACTAGCGCTTCCTTGCGCGCACCAACAAACAGAACTGTTTGAGTTGCTCTTTCATTTCATGTATTAATTATGAATTTAAGTTTTACGTAATATACCAATGCCCTTCAAATAGTAATTTGACAATCGTGACTAAATCAACTTCATTAATTATTATATCTTCTTAAAATATCATCAGATGATCTTATTTATCGTTGGATAACCTTAAATATCTTAAATCTCTACTTTTACTTACCCTACAAAAAATGTTATATCACTTTGAATATTCTCTATAACCTTGAAAGATCATTTGATGGCCTTAAATGATTTATAATGACCTGTTAAATGACCGTGAATGATATTTATTTAAATTAAATATATAACTTTGAATGACCAATATATTATCTATAATAACTGATAGATCAGCTTAAAAATCCTTGGATAGACTTGAATTACTATGGGTGACCTTGGCAGATCGTCAAATGACCTCGATTTAAAAAAAATTGAATGATAATTTTATAATCTTAAATAATGTAATGAAATAATTGGATTACTTTAAATATCCTTGGATAACCTTATTTAGCCTATAATAACAATAGGTATTTAAAAGATCTTAAAACGACTTCTAATGTTTTTTAATAATCATTCGATGATCTTAAATGACATTAAATTACCGTTACATGATATTGAAAGAAAATTTAATAATCTTAAATTATGTCAAAGAGTAATTTAAACAATATAAGCAAAGATAGATAATTTAACTCAAATGTATAACTTCCTTTAACGATTTAATTAGCTTGAACATCCTTAAATAACCGTTAAAAGTTTATAATGACAATTAAATGACCTTGAATGTTTCATCGGGTGATCTTGAATGTTTTTAAATGATCTTTGGCTTGACCTTAAATGATAATTTTAAGATGTTGAAAAGAAAATTTAGCAAAATCAGTCTGTAAAGAATAAACTGTAGTAGTACCTAGAATCATTCTTGGATTACTTTAATTATTCTAATAATTTAATATATCTAATGAAGATGAGCATGAGTCATAATTTATGATCTCATGTGAAGTTGAAAACTTATTCTAACAATTTTGTAAGTTGCAATTGTATTACCTAGATAATTGTTGGATTACTTTAAAAATTCTTAGATAACCTAAATAGCCCTAAGTGACCTTGAAGGATAATCAGATGACATCGAAAAATTTTGAATGGAATTAATTAGCATTAAATGGCCGATAGACGACCTTTTTTGATAATTTAATAATTTTGAATAATGCCCATAAGTAATTTTAGTGCTCTTGAATCTCCATTTATTTTTCACATTTATTTCGAAAAAAAATCATCAAATAAAAAATATTAATTAAGAATCTAACAGAAAAAAAAATTAATAGCTTAGTAATCAATGAAAATATTGAGATTGTTAGTCATTTAGTAACCTTGAGAAATCTTGAATAAACTAGAATAATTTCAAATGATCTAAATTTACTTCTAATTGACTGAATAGTCGTCGGTTAACATTGAATGGTTTTAATTGACCATTGCAGAAAATGTAATTTAGGTGCAACGAAATAAGACCAATCTATAACTGGATTATATATAAGGACTATTTATTTACGATATGTAAATGAACATTGCGTAAGCCCATTTTAAAAGTAATAGAAATCAAAGTTTAAAGAATAGGGTCCCGTTGGATCGCATTTACTACTAATAGGATAATTAATTAATTTTCAGGATAGGCACGTAATACTCTAAGGTGATGCATTATTTATTGAGACTAATGATATCCTAGTGCAATGAAAAATTAATTGGGATAAA
This sequence comes from Ontholestes murinus, assembly GCA_963969525.1. NCBI lineage: Eukaryota > Metazoa > Arthropoda > Insecta > Coleoptera > Staphylinidae > Ontholestes > Ontholestes murinus. The sequence goes on along the minus strand of OZ018392.1, from coordinate 34,309,141 downwards.
TCAAGAAGACGCTTTTTTGTACATATTATCTATTTTAAAGTGGAGATTATGTTTTATTAATTAGAAAGTGGATTCTACCATCCTACATTACTTAAAACTTTAAACTTGTTGGAATTCTTTAACATAAACACTAGCGCTGCTAATAATTTTTAAAAACCAACTAACAATTACTGTGATTAAAGTAAGTGGCAAATTAAGGGTGAGTGGGTGCCCTCCATTCTACCTGCTAATCAATAATACATATTCGTAGTATGAAAATAATAATAATTTGCCATAAACACCTTTTCAATAAATTGAATCCTAATAATCATAACTTTGGCTAGAAAAAATGTTGTAAATTCTATGCATTTATTAATCATACAAAAAGTTATTTATACGTAGTATTACACCATGTTTATATATTTTATTAAAACCTTTAAAAAAACATGACTCTTTTGTAATAAAAGAAGTTTTAACAATATAGTGTGATAACTACTGTATTTTTTAATACAAAGGATACCTAATATTTTTTAGGATAATGTCATATTAGCGTTTTTTTATTTTATGATGAATGTGATTTTTCATTTTGCAATGATAAATGTAATTTACATTTTAAGAGTAATACAAATAGACGTAATCAAAATCATAAACAACACATCGTTGCCGAGTTTATGAAGTATAAATTTGCGTACATAATAACAATTTCCTGGCTTATTTTATAAGCGCAATATAAATTAGATTAATGGGCCGTGGAAGTAATTTCGAGCGCGACGTAATTGATGGACGTAATTAACGCAATAAATAAATTTTAATTGTATCAATCATTCGCGATTAGGAGCGAATTATGCAAATAAGTGGAGGGTAATTAATGGTGTAGTTCGCGTTTTCTTGTAAATAAGTGAGAGACCTGAGATGAGGGTAGTTTTGTAACAATTTGGTTGGCACCCGAGCGTTGCCTGTAATAAATTAACATCGAGTCAAACCATTTTCTCGTATTTTCAGTGGATTTATATCCGAGAGAGTCGCCTATAAATCTCCGCATTTGAATAATCGCCGAGTAAAAATTGGATTTAGTCCAAATGGAAAATGTACTGTTGGGAACTTTTATACTTCTCCCAGGCAACTTCATAATGTATTTCGGTTGCATCTACACTCGAAACGCTCACAATGCACTGTTTATTATTCAGGGGGCGGAATTTTGTTGCTAAAATCATTTTTATTATTTCTTCTCTTTTTTTTTTCTTCTTCGACGGGCTTGCGGATAAATTGTTCGGATGGATTTAGGAATTAGTGGTGTTAGTGAGGGGCATTAGTGGTCCATTAGTGTGTGGAGAGTTGGGGTGGTTTAATTCGCGTTATTAGCCACAGAACCATGGCGAATCGACTTTGGAACTACTGAATGGAATGGTGAGGGTGTTGGAGTGATTGATATCTATAACTGCCCTCCACATAATAGACGACCGTTATTGTGCCTTTATCGCCATTAAATATTTATAAGGATTTCCACGACCTTTCAGTTCATGTTTGATGTTAAGATTTACACGTAAATTGAACTTATTTGCCATGGTATTATATGGCCATTGCGTGCCTAAAACAGCAACTTTTTTTTTAAAATTTATATATAAGATCCGATTACTATATATAATCCATTTATAAAATTTGAAGAAATAATCAATTAATCATATTTTATATATGATAATATAGAGAATTACATTTTTATTTACAATGCAATTTGTAAATGGAGATTAATATGAAACATACTTTTTTTTTCTTCAGAACAACGGCTATCGAATATAATCATATTTAGAATTTTTGATAATAATGAAATCGCCTCGTAATTTTATTACTACATTACGTGCCCGAGTTGGTGTTTTTTCACACACTGTTCTCGGCTGCTACCGAGGCGATTTGTAAATGTCGCCTTTCCGCCGCGTACAAGAAATGAAGACATCAATAACAACACCTTGACTGTACAAATCGACGGGGATATTTCATTTCGAGGATAAATGGAAGGGCGGCGACCGTCGGCTATTAGCTGATGTGATCTGCTGGAATTAAAACATTATGCTGATGCATGTCTTTGGTGGATACAAATGTCGTGGGCGTACACCGGCCAGAGCCGACTAAATTACCAAGACTTTCCGAATAAATTCCAGCCGGCAATAATGCACAAATCGTTATTCGCTATAAAATGTAATTAGTGAACGTATGTAAATTTTAATTCATTGTTTTTTAGTTAAATTATTTTAAAAAGTTACGTATGTGTTTTTAAAAATTTAGACACACATTAATTTTAATTAAAAAATCGACATTTATCAGTACCAACTAAAGGTGTTATTTAAGTCATCTTGTAAATGCTTAACAAGAATTATGTTGTTAATTGAACAAAATATATTCAGAGAGAAATTTAGAATGTAAAATCAATCTGTTAAAACTATGTCACAATGTTTGTCAGCTGCTTTTCTTTATGTATCATGTGTAGTCAGTCTTGCATCAGTTTCCATATATAGTAGTTCTTTACTTATTTATCTTCTGCCTTGCGTGATATGTAATCTACTTCCTACTATCCAATGATTTTAATCTTCAATCTTCTGTCCTTTTTTTACCATCTGACATCAAAAATTATCTTATCTTCTGTCTTATATCATATATAATCTAACTTATAAATTATGTCTTTTATCTTCAATCATCTGTCTTCTGTAACCTCTATCCCACCTTCCAGCTATTATAATAAAGGTAGCTTTTTCTAATTAATAGAAACAAAACATATTTTTATAAATATTAAGTACATATCTATTAAGCTTGTTTCAAAACCTAGAAAGTGAAATAAAGGTCATCTGTCCACCCTAAAATGCACAATTAGACCATTATTATTCTCAGTCTTTTAATACACAAAAAAACTACTATGTCAGTGAAGAAATTATATAAAAAAATAAAATCAAATAGTTTGTTATATACTTATAAAATGTGAGCGATCTTCTATAATCTATATTCTGCCATTATTTGCAATCTATTTTATGTCTTCTGTCTTTTATTTTGAATCTTCTATAATTACCATCCATTGTCGTCAAACATTATGATCTATCTTCTGCCTTCTTTTATATGTATAAAAAATTAATCAGAGTTTTAATTCACTTTTGAAATACCTATATTTTATTTAAAAAAAATAAGGAATTTTCCCGCCTTTAATCATACATAAGCTGTTTTTTTTATCAACAATCTTCTGTTTTTTTTTTGCTTTTTACCATTTATCATCTCTCATCCATCGTCATATATTATCATCTGCCTTCTCTCATGTATCTTCTCCTTCCGTAATTTATAATATATCTTCTGTCTTTTATCTTTTATCTTCAATCTTCGGTTAATGTCTTTTATCATCTGTCATCTCATATTTATTGTAAAACAATATCGTCTATATTCTCTCATCTGCCTTATACCTTCCGTCATATGTAATGTACCTTCTGTCTTTAGGCTTTAATCTTTTGCCTTTTATTTTTTACTATCTATCATCTCCAATCCGTTGTCAAATAATATCTATCTTTTTTCAACTATTTTCTGCCTTTTATAAGTTGTAATCTACCTTCTGTCCTCTGTCTTTAGTCTTAAATTATCCGTCTTTTCATTTTTACAACAATGATGTTATCTATTTATTTTTACAGACATGGTGTTAAAACTCCATTGTAAAATTCCGTTTCCCTGTCATCTACCTTCTTTCATCTATCATCAGCCTTGCGTTATAGAATATTTTTTAAATAGCAGAGGCTCTATGAAAAGGGGAATATATAAAAGGACTAAAAAATGCCACAAAATCTTTAGGGAATAAACCCCAAAGGAACATTTTCCAATATCAGATACTATGAAATATATACAGTGTGTCTGCTTAAGTTCGCACCATATGGAAAACTTTTTTATTATTAATTTTACGAAAAAAAGTTATTCTTTATAAAAAGTTCTGCTTGATCCAAAACTTAAAATACAATCATCAGATATCAATTTTTTTAAACAGTATACGAGTAATGTCAAAAAATATGAATTCTTTTCAAGAGTAAAGTACCTTTATTTGTGACAATATCGAAAATTATAATTATGAAAAGTTGTTCGGAATGAAAAACTATGTTTTAATCTGCAATTATATCCAATTACATGGAAAAAACTTATTTTCTTTTTTTATCTACAATAACAATGCAAATGTAAGTGTAGTTGCGTGAAATCTAGGATGCACTGATAAACAAATGATTTCTTGATAGCAAGAATTGTTTGACAGTGAACGTCAAATAAAATTTGTTAACATTCCGGTAATATTGTATTGTACAATAATTATCAATTACATATTAGAATACATCAATTAACTATTGCTTCAACGTATCGCCTTCTCTCACAATACAGGTTTCCGTTCTAGAAGAAGAAACATTTCTAATTATATTCGGAGTTATACCCTGAATTGTTTCCATAATAATTGTTTCCAAATGATCTACGTCTGCAAATGGTCTGTGTTGAAATACCTTTTCTTTTAAGTAACCCCATAAGAAAAAATCTAATGGGGTTAAATCTGGCGACCTAGCTGGCCAAGAAATATCGGAATATCTATGAATTAACCTTTCATAAAAGATATTTTCAAGATATTGCCATACGTCCATCGTACTATGGCATGTTGAACCGCCCTGCTGGTACCATACCTGTTGCCGTTCATGTCTTGGAAGGTCACGAAGAAAATCATGCAACTGATTTTGTAACAAATTTAGATATCGTTGAGAAGTCTAAGATTGTCGAAAGAAAAAAGGGCAAATTATTTTATCCTTGTAAATGGCGCACCAAACGTCAGTTTTAAAAAAATATTGATTGCGAGTTTGAATCGTAAAGTGAGGATTGGAGTCAGACCACCATCGACAATTTTGCGAAGACACTGTTCCATTAGACGCAAATGTAACTTCGTCAGAAAACATTATTTTCCTAGCAAAAAAGGATCGTCTTCTAGCTTTCCTTGGAAAAGAAAACAGTCGTCTGTCGTAGTCCCCAGGTTTTAAATTATGGATATATTGTGGTTTATATGGATGTAACTTGTTTTCTTTAAAAATTTGTGTTATTGTATCTTTACCAATTTTATCTGGATGCGAAGATGCCCTTTCTCGCAGAGACAATTTAGGTTTTTCCACTACAGATAAAATTACATTTAACTTCATCTCCTCACTTGCAACAGGTTTTCAACGTTTGTTTGTGAATTTATTTTTAACATCTCCACATGTTTTGAATTTTTGCATAATTCTCATTACTGATGTATGATGTATATTTTTCCCTGGATGTCTGTTATTAAAAATTTCAGCTGCTTTACGATAAGTTTTATAATTTTCACCAACGATTAAAACAATTTCTATTTTTTTTCCACACTTAATATTACTGGCATGTTAACAAATTTTATTTGACGTTCACTATCAAACAATTCTTACTATCAAGAAATCATTTGTTTATCAGTGCATCCTAGATTTCACGTAACTACACTTACATATGCATTGTTATTGTAGATAAAAAAAGAAAATATTTTTTTTCCATGTAATTGGATATAATTACATATTAGAACATAGTTTCTCATTCCGTACAACTTTTCATAATAATAATTTTCGATATTGTCACAAATAAAGGTACTTTACTCTTGAGAAGAATTCATATTTCTTGACATTACTCGTATACGGCTTAAAAATTTGATATTTGATGATTGTATTTTAAGTTTTGGACCAAGCAGAACTTTTTATAAAGAATAACTTTTTTTCGTAAAATTAATAATAAAAAAGTTTTCCATATGGTGCGAACTTAAGCAGACACACTGTATTTATTAAAGGCTAAATAATTTCAAAACGTTTTTAAATCTGATAATCCTAAAAGCCCTGGTGGACTAGCGGCTACCAACCCAACCCACATTTACATTTTAATTAGCATTACTCTCAGGCTTTGAATATTCTGAAAATAGTGTCACTGCAGAAATTATATTTAAAAAAAATCAGAAATTTTGATTCAGTTGTGATACACTTATAAATCTTCTATCATCTTCTGCATTTAGTCATACGTGATCTACCTTCTGTCTTCTCTTTTTTATCATCATATTAGTTTTGTTACTACTATTTATCATCTCTTATCTGTAATCAAACGTTACCATTTGTCATCTCTCATCTATCTTCTGCCTCCCTTCATGTGTAACCTACCTTCTGTTTTCTATCTTCAGTTTCTGCCTTTAAATTTTTACTATCTATCATCTCAAATCCGTCGTCAAATATTATTATCTTGTCTTCTTTGATCTATTTTCAGCTTTTCGTTATACGTAACTTATCTCCTATTTTTTGTATTAAATCTTTAATCTTTTGTCTTTTATTTTTTGCCATCTATCATCTCCTACATGTGATCACAAATTATAAGCTGTCTTCTCTCATATATCCTCTTTCTGTCGTCAAAGAATGGCAGAAACTCTAAGAAATTCGAGAGTTTTGGAAAGGACAGAATTTTTTTTTAAATTTATCAATATCAAAATCCCTAAGAAATAAAACGTTAAGACCTTTTGAATTGATTTTTTTTTAGAAAATACAAAAGAATATTTTTAAACATCAGAGACGTTAAGAAATAAGTTCAATAAAGGCTAAGAAAACCCATAACTTTGGAAAATCTGATAATTTTAAACACCCTAAAGTACGCCTTATTAAAAAGATTTTTTAAAACACTTTGATGTTTAAAAATTTCAAATATTAAAATCTTAAAACACAATAAAATAATAATATCTACTAATCTGAAAAAAAATATATGTTCCGTACATTTTAAACCATCATTACTCTCAGTATATATATATACTAAAAATTATTTTAGTATTACTATAGGTATTTTTATATATAAAAAATTACACCTTAGATTTATATTTAATTTTGATAAAATTATAAATGGTTGGGTGGTTACTAACACATTTTTTTAAATATTATATAAGAAATCATGATTACTCAAGAAAAGTACTAAAAAGTACTATAAATCAAGTATAAATATATTTATATTATAATGAGATAGTTTAATATTAAATCGGGAGATAGACACCCACCCACCCTATCTATAAATTTATATTCCTACAATTATTATTGATTTAGTTTCCAGAAAACTACAATAATGTTAGTGTAGATTTAGTCATGAAACTAAAAAGAGTGTATTAGTTAAAATTTCCATTTATATGTAGAGTGGGTGGGTGTCCTCTATCCTATCCTTCAATTAGTTAAACACAATCAAGGTTTTTACTAATTAATTGTAATTCATTAAAAAATACTCAATATAAATTTTATTTTGGAAGATTATTTTGAATTTTTTTAAATCAATTATTTTGTATATTAAGAAATTATTTAAAAACACATTTGTTTATACTGCAGTACTGGAGGGTGAGATAAATTCAGCAATTCACCCTACACATTCATTTATATTTTGATTGTTTTGCGTTAATTAAGTTTATCAAAAATTTAAATCAGTGTTTCAGTTAATATTTCATTATATATGTGGGTAGGTAGATTGCCACTATCCTACCCTCTAATTAACAAAATACAAGCAAACAATTCCTCAAAAAATAAATGTGAATAAAGCATATGTACTAATAAATAAAATAAATGCTTATTTTAAACTGAATTTACATTAATTAGCATTATTAAGTAAGTTATAAAAATTGGATAGTGGGATAGAGACCATCAACCCACCCTGCACATACATTTAATCTTTAATTATTCTTACTCCTTAGTATTCTTAAAAAAACCGCCCACTTTATAATTCCTCTAGTGTTTTAACTTAAATTTCAAATTATTTATAGAGTTGGTGAATATTTTAGATCTCAGTTTATTTTGTTTTCCAAACTTAAATATGTATCATATAATAAAGATCTTACAATTATAAGCAGATAAGGTCATATTATTAACACCAATACTATACAAATTAATAAACTTTTAACAAAAGTGTTTATTAGAAAATATATATGTATATCATTTATAAATAACAAAAATGAATTGGCTTACAATAGGATATTTGAGTAATACCTAATGTTACACTAATTGATTTTGAAATGAAATTATTAATTTTCACAAATTTCAATCTCTCCAGTTTGTTATATTGTCACAAAAACCCATGTACTTGTATATCCATACATATTTTATTTTTTCAACATAAAATCAAACGATTTTATGATACGGGGAAAGTAAGATGATGACCGTATTAGTTTTTTTGTAACGATACACCAGTGTATATCCCTTCTGAAACGTAGCACCGTTACTCAATCACCGAAAATAAAATTCAAAAAAAAAAACGAGGACGTTTCCCCGTCGATATTAAAGGTTAGAGAAAATGTCTGTATCCCGATTGGTTATTTAATATCAAAGAAGCCTAGTTAAAAGTAATCAGGCTGCGCCGAGCTGGAAAAAATTCAAATTAACTCATCTTTGCCGTTTAGAAAAAAATCCGCCTGAAAAATAAAAGTTGGATGGAACTTATCGAGGGGTGGACGGGCGCTTTTATTTTAGATTAAAGCCCGCCCGCCTCCCGTTCCCCCTCAACCGTTCGTTTTTTTCAAATTATAACGTTATTGGAATAAATATACAGATGGTCTCATTATAAAATGCCGCAGCGGGATTTTTTCAAATGTCGAATTTAAAATATATATATTTTTAATTATTTACATAAGCTAAAACATTACTTTTGAACTTATTCAAACTCTGTTGCAATTTTAAGAAAATCAGAACAGTCTCTCGTGATTGAGAGTGACTATATATGTTGGGTGAGTGGATAACTGATATCTCACCTTAAAACCCATACAACATAAAAATGGTTATGTGGTAAATCTATGACGTTTACCCAAAAGGCTATTCGAAATAATTTGTTCAATTATGAATTCTTTGCAATTACTTGTTATATAAATTTCCTAGAAGTAATAGAGGATAATGAAACCCGTATTGACATACGGAAGCGAATCATGGACAACAACGAAGGCTCAAATGAGCAGAATAACAGCAATGTAAGTGAGATTCCGGAAAAAATTACAAAATAAATCAAAGCTGGGCAGAATAAGAAATGACACATATAGAGAACTTAACATAGAACCGGTAGAGATAACTATACAGCAGAGCCAGTTAATATGTATGTAACATGTAACAAGGATGGGACAACAAAGAATAGTAAAGAAAGTTTATGAAACGAGTGAACGGGGAAAGAGAAAAAGAGGGAAACCCAGAAAATCTTGGAGAGAAAATGTCAGGAAAGCAACCGAAATTCGAGAGATTCTATGGGATGAGATAAAAACACTAACCAGAAACAATAAAGAATGGAGAAAAATGGAAAAACTAGCACAATAATTAAAAGAAAAGTAATAAACATAACCTTATAAATATACATGTAATGACAAATGTAATGTAATTTAAAAGCCAACACCGAAAAGTAAAAAGTATTTAGAATTTTTTTTAAAGTTTCAAATAATTCATGAACAAAAAATGTCAAAAACTTTATATAAAACATGTTTTAATAAAACTTGTTCAGTTTCTCATTCCCTTTAACTTTTGCTTGAAAAAATATTTAGAACAATATCGGGAAAAAAGTTTAACGTTTCATCTTAAAAAATTCATTCGTTTTTGAGATTCAGCGTCCCCCGACAGATAAACACACACAAAGAAAACAATTTCCAGAAATTAATGGAATCGTCTCAGGGGATTTCCAATAAAATATCAATAAAACAATATTTTCCTATATTGGTTGTTGTAGCTTTAGGAAAATTAAAGCAGTGTCTGTGATAGAAGTAATTACCCAACAATTTATAGAACATACACAAAAATGTATTCAATAATTTATTATACGAATTTGATTTATCATGTAAAAAATATCTTTACTAGATACACTAAAACGTGGATTTAAAAAGTACTTTCTAACTTCTTAAAACGTGGCAGAAGTAGAAATAATAATTTAAAAATTTAAATATTGAAACAACTACTTAGTCATGTCCTTTGTAGTCTTGATTGGACCATTTTTAAATTCAAATTCAAATTTATTCAACACAGATAGGTTTAAGACTAAATTGTTGCGTCCAATGGTCAACATTTTAAGTACAAGTACTTGTTTCATGCTTTCCATTTTATGTTTTCCTTTTAAATCTATTTGAACCTACTTATAAATATTTATAATTATTACTAAAATTAAATTTACAGTGTAAATCACGAAAATGTAATTATTAGACATTTTTTAATACCACGTAAGAACCCTTAATTTTTAATTTTGCCATAAGGACTATGTGTAAGCTAGGCAGGCAAACTCCATTCCACTTTCATGAAAACGGTGAAAATCTTAATTACTCTTTGAATTTTTTAAATTAAATTCAAGTTTCAAAAATTTTCCGCCATCTATAAAACACAATTTGAAGTACTTATTAAATGAATAATATAGAAATCGTTTTGATCGTCTAATTTGTAGTGTCATCTATACGAAAATAATCAAACTACTTAATCTTACCGATAATATAGGATACCTTTTTATTAAAATAACGTCACAATGCAAATGACTATTGATTAAATTATATATAACGTAAATTAATTAAATCAAACGTTAATTAAATGAGAAACAACAGTATTTACTAATTATTTTAATAAATTTACATTTATAAAATATAAATATAAATTGTAGTATCATCTATGAAAAAAATATAGAACTACTTTATGATACCGGTAATATAGGATACCATTTTATCAAAACCAGTTCAGAAAGCAAATGGTTATTGATTAAATAATAACGTAAAATGTGTAAATCATACGTTAATTCAAGTGAAAAAATAATAATTTTCAATTCAATTCCAGTCGTGAACGTTTTTATAATTACATTGATATATAATTTAAAATAGTGCCATCTGTGAAAAACTAATCGAAATATTTTATTTTGCCGTTAATATAGGACACTTTTTTAAAAGAAGCCACTTGAGAAAGCGAATAACTATAGGATTAAATAATTGTATAGTTTTTAAGATTACTTGAAGTAATTATTTAATTTTTTATTTGTTGTTATTGGATTAAATAATAACGTAAAATGCGTACAGCATACGTTAATTAAAGTAAAAATTAATAAAATCATTAATAGCGCTTTTTTATAATTACTTTCATATATATATATATAATCAAAAACCCTTTTACCCTTTCGGGTGTTGGGTGAAGTCCATAAAATACAAATTTTCATTGTCCGTGTATAAATTTCGCCCATTCCTTTTTGTTCCTGGCTCGATTTTTTGCCTCCGTTATCGAAATCCCCTTCTCTTCTATTATCTTCTTCAATCCTTCTTCCCATGTTTTCCTAGGTCTGCCCTTAGTCCTGTTCTTCATCGTCCGTGTTTGCCATACCCTCTTCGTAATTCTGTTGTCATCCATCCTTACTAAGTGTCCCCACCAACTCATTTGCCTCCTTTCTATAAATGTTAACACTGCTTCCATTTCCAGTTCTTCTCTAATTTTTGTATTTTGTATCTTGTCCATTTTTGTGATTCCTTTGACTGCCCTCAGAAATTTCATTTCCATCGCCTGAACCTTGCTTTTTTGTTGATTATTCAGGGTCCACGTCTCACAACCAAACGTTAACATAGGCCTGTATATAGATTTAAATACCTTCATTTTAGTTCTATTTGTAATTTCTTTATTCTGTATAAAGTTTTTTTTCATTGTATGGAAGAGGTTTATCGTATTTTCTAATCGGTTATTTATTTCAGATTCGTATTTCCCATTTGTTTCTATATTTATTCCTAAGTATTTACAGCTTTCCACTTGTTGTATTTGTTCACCGTCTACTATTAACTTTAATTCTTCTCTCTCTCCGATCACCATCACCTTGGTCTTCTGTATATTTATTTTCATTCCATATTTATTTATTGTCTGTTTCCATACTGTTAGGTTATGTTCTATATTCCTGATGCTACTCCCATATAAGACTACGTCATCAGCATACACACCTTCCGTTATCCCAATGTTGTTTAATTTGTGGAATCCTATATTTAGTGGTTTTGTCTGGGTGCTGCATTTTTTAATAATTTCGTCCATAAATATTATGAATAGTAGCGGGCTTAGCCCGCCCCCTTGCCTCAGTCCATCGCTTGTATTGAATGGTTCGGATATATAGTTATTTTGTATAATAAAGGTGGTATTATCGTCATATATTCTTCGAGTGAGTCGTATCAGTTTGTGGTCAATTTCATGTTTGTCTAACATATTCCATACTAATCTCCTATTAACCGTATCAAATGCTTTCTGTATGTCTATGAATGCTAAATAAATTTTTTTACGTTGTTGGTGCATTTTTTCGGTAATTTGTTTTAATGTAAATATTTGGTCTTGAATACTCCTACCCTTCCTAAATCCGCTTTGTGCATCGTGTAATTTACTCTCTATTTTGTTTCTGATCCTTCTCTCAATTAATTGCTCCAATATTTTGGTGATGGTGTTTAGTAAATTTATGCCTCGATAGTTATTGCAATTTTGTTTTTCTCCGCTCTTGTGAATTGGTACTAGTAATGTTTCTGTCCACTCAGATGGTATTTTTTCTTCCTGCCATACCTTATTTATTATTTTTAGTAATATTTCGAATCCTTTGTTGTCCATATTTTTTAGCATTTCAGTCGTTATTCTATCCTTTCCTGGGGCCTTTCCATTTTTTAATGATCTTATTATTTGTCTTAGTTCCTCTTCTGTTACCTCTGCCTCATTGCTTTCCTTTTCGTATTTATCTTTCCGATTCTCCTCTATATTCCTGTTTTCCGCTGTCAATAATTCTATGAAATATTCTCGCCATCTTTCCATCATTTCTTTCTCCTCTGTCAAGATCTCATTTTTTTTGTTCTTAATTTTTAATACATTTGATTTGTTGGGTTGCCTCATTTTCTTCAGTGCTCCATAAAACATTTTTATATTTGTTTTTCCATCCTTTTCTAATTTATTTCCAAAATTTTCCCACATCTTTGTCTTTTCTCTTTTTATTTCAGATTTTACCTTTTGTCTACTGCTTTTATAATTCTTATAATTTTCATTTGTCCTGTCATTTAGGTATATTTGCCAAAGTCGTTTTTTGTTTTTTATTTCGATTTTTATGTTTTCTGACCACCATGCCGTTTGTTTTTTGTCCTTTCTCTTCCTTGATGTACCACATACTTCAGATGCTGTCTGCAAAATTATTTTTTTAAAATCGTCCCACATGATTTTAGTTTCCTTGTTTATATTAACTTTCTTCCATTTATTTTTTAATTTTTCTTGAAATTTTTTAGCTACCTCTATTTCATTTAGTTTAAATGTTTTGATCGTCGTAAATTCTATTTTTTTTTGCTGTATATTTTTTTTATTTTTGTTAATAATTTCTTTAGTTTGAAGAGTTAGTAGGTAATGATCACTTCCAATTTCTGCACCTCTTCTTACTCTGACATCCTTGACAGCCTTTCGTTTCTCCTTATCTAATAGTATATAATCTATAATGGATTTCTCATTTCTACTGGGCATCTCTCTCGTATATGTGTGTATCTGTTTGTGTTTATACCAAGAGTTTGCTATGATTAAATTATTTAGCATACAATAATTCAATAGTCTTTTCCCATTATTATTTCTTATGTTTTCTCCGTAATTTCCTAATATTCTTTTATAAATTTCATCCCTTTTCCCAACTCTTGCGTTCAGATCACCTATTACTATAACATCATCTTTGCATTCATCTGTTATTGTGCTCAACTCATTCCAAAATGCATCTTTTTTCTGTATTTTCATGTCTTCGTTTGGCCCATATGCGATTATTATATTGTTTATAAACATGTTTTCTTTTTTAAATTTAATTATTAATAATCTATCCGATACATATACGTAGTCCTTTATTTTGTTTATTAAGTTTTTATGTATCATACATCCAATACCCCCTGCCGCATGTTCGTTTTCTTCCACACCACTATATATAATTATATGCCCATTCTCAGTTTTTGTAGTTTCTTTTCCTTTTCTTTTCGTTTCTGTCAGTCCTAAAATGTCGAGTCCTATTTTTTCAAACTCTTCCTCCAACTCCTTTTCTTTGTTTTTTATTCCTCTTATATTCCAGGTACCTATTAACCATTTGGTTTTGTGTTTTGTATCTCCATTTGCATGTCCAGTTTTCGCGCCTTTTCCTTTGCCATTTTTGTTGTAATGTTTGTTTATTATTAATGGTGTATTTGTTAGTTGCTCATATTTTTTTAGTTTTTTGTATATAATGTTACACCGTGTTGTTCTTTGTCCCATCGGTATTCTTCATTGTTTATGATTAATTTTTGGTATCCAACAGAAACTCTTAAACCTTTCTCCCTTTGTACCTTGGCAATACTCCTTATTTCTTTCTGTATTTCTTGTTCTTTTTTTGTATAGTCATTTTCAATGTATATTTCTGTATCTTTAATATTTCTTTTGTTTTTCATTGTTTTTATTTTATCATTAAATTCGTTGAATTTAACTACTACGAAATCATGTTGGTTTGCTTTAAATTTGTACGCATCTTTTATCTTTGTATCTATCTTTATTTTTTCTTTTAGGAATGTTTCAACTCCATTTTTAACATTTCCATCTTCTATTTGCAGACCTGTTATAATTATATTATTCTTTTTCTTCAATCTTTCCTCTTTTTCCGCATTCTCCTCTAAGGCCTCGATTCTTTTTATTAATTTATTTTTTTCTTCCTTCCACTTTTCTTCATTTTTCTTGTTTATATTTTTCAATTCTTGTATTTCTGCTTTTAGTTCTAGAGTGTTTTTCTCCATTTGTGTTTTTATATCTAAGAGTAATAATTTTAACTCTTCTATGTTGTCCTTTTCCATATCCTGTATTCCTTTAACTGTTTCTTTCTGCGCGAGTTTCTTATTTTTATTTTGTTGTGTTTCTACTTTTTCCGCTAGTACTAATTGTTGTTTAGGTGATCTGAGTATTTTTTTACTTTTGTTAAATATCCTTTGTTCTTCTACACTTGTATCTAAATCTTCTCGGTTTCTTTTCTTCTCCGCATCCATTTAATATGTTCTTATTACAGTCTCTGTTTTCGCGTTATATTTCTCTTTCCTAAATGCGTTAACGACTTCGGTATTTTTCCGCGTGAGAATTTTGCATGCGCGAATTCCGCTCCGCGTCCGCCGCGCCGAAAGAAACGCTAACACTCGCTCACTCCTCCTTCTTTTCGTATATGAACTTTGCCCTCTTAACCTCTCGATGTTATTTTAATATAACTTAATAAATAGTTCACTAACGATATGTTAATTGTTAGTCTTACAATATTAGTCACTTTATCACACTATTTATTCACTGTTACACCGATTTTACTAAATTTTTTACTTGATTTTCACTATAATATTTACTCTTTGAGACGGAGCCGATATGCCGGTTGTCACGTCGTCAATATGTGTATATATAATCGGAATTTATGTCGTGACTGAATGGTAAAAGCCTGTCAATAAGAAAATTAAAAAAAAAATTCAATCATACTCGCCACCTATTGGTTTGATAAACAGAAATTTGTTAAATAAATTAAAGTCTACTGTATTTATCAAAGATGTCGCTGTAAAATTACCGATAGAAAAGTGCTCTTTTCAAAAATTTTCATGACGTGTTGACATGACGTGTAAATAACCTATATAATTATTGCGAATTAAAAAACTCCGTTCCGTAGTGCACTTAACAAACTCAACAGAATAAATCCTTAAAATAAGCAATAATGGTGTTGATGACGATGATAGCGCGCGTTGCCGACGGCCTACCGTTGGCAGCCACAATGCAGGAAGACGAACAGGTTAATATAATTGTAAAAAATGTAAATATCAACATACTAATTAAGTTGTAAATTATTGCAGGCCGGTAGGAGTATCTTGGATTATCAGAACCAGGCGAAGATGTTGTTCAGGAAGCTGGGGCCCCAGAGTCCCGTTAGGTGCACTATCGAAACTGGACCATATTTATTTCAGTAAGTAAAGTTTCTTTTAATATGAGAACGTTTAATACGCAATGTAATTAAATTTTTAATTGTAAATGAGACTCACAATTGTGTAATATTAATAAAGAAAGTGTCTTATTTGTAATTTTTTTATTAAATGCCCAGTGTTAAATTTTTAAATTATTAATTAGTGTTTCTTTTATAATCAAATATAAACTAATCCTATTTTAAATATGTGTATGTTTTAATTTTATCAATTATAAAATGTGAAACGAATTATTAATACATGATATTATTTAGTTTTTATGTACTTTTATTAAATTATAATTTAATGTGAATTAGTAGGTACATGACTTTTACTTCATTTTAATGTAAGCAGTATTTATTTCAAATAATTTAGATATCTGCTTTGAATTATCTGAATTTAAACATTAATGTGTCATGAAATGTCTAAACATTATGATATACAAACCGAGTGTTGAGTCATGAAATCTGATCTGGTAATTACATTGGTTGATAAAACAAGTCAAAATATATGATACATATAAATATAAACAATCATAGTTATACTTAAAGAAAGATATTAATGTTTATTTTATATTTCCCAAATTATAGTGAAGTACAATAAATTTGTTATTTTGTACGTATATAAAAATTTAGTTTTTTGTAACTATTATTATACGTATTAATTTTTCATTAGAAAATACACACAAGAGTGTATATACTCATGTCTGTTAATTATAATAATTGTTCATTTAATACAATTCTATATGTCAATTCACTGTCTTAATTAAAAAGTGCTTATATATAACTTTATGATATTTTCAGTTATTTAATTGAACACGAAATATGCTACCTAGTATTATGCGAGAGAAACTATTCCAAAAGACTGGCTTACTCCTACCTGGACGACATAGCACAAGAATTCCATAGACAATATGGCAAACGGGTCAACACGGTTACCAGACCGTACACATTCATAGAATTCGACAATTACATTCAGAAAGCGAAGAAGATCTTCACGGACTCGCGATCGAGGAGGAACCTGAGCAACATCAACAATCAGCTACAGGATGTACAGAGGATTATGGTCCAAAATATTGATGATGTTTTACAAAGAGGAACTGTTCTATCTGGTAAGATAATTAATTATTAAAATTAAATATTAAATTTCTAGTGCAGTATAATTGATAAAATTAAATAATTAATAAAATTGATTTCTATGAATGTTCTGCACTAATGTTTTACACTATAAATAATGTAAAAACTATCAGCTAACAGTTAAAACAACTACTCCTTGTACTAAAGCACTGCCAGGCATTGAATTATATAACTGTTAGCTGTCATTATATGTCTGAAATCATATTCAGAACAATATAAGTCTTTAAGAAAGAGCAAAGCAAACAACTATTGTATTTTGGATATATTAATCATATATTATTTAAATATAATATTTGGTGAAGTTAAAAAGTATTAAAATACACTTTTAGAAATTTTAACAATAATTAATAAAAATGAGAAGTTTAAATTGTTAAAACTGTAGTTACAAATAAGTTTCTTAATTTTAACCAAAATCACATTGAAAAACCTAGAATTTAATTTAAAATAAATGTTTATCTTTTTAAAGTATTGTTTTCGTAAAATATTTTTTAATGGAAATATCCGTTTTTAAGGTCCTGTGAGCACTAATTTCTGGAAGAATGTTTTGTCTGTTTGTGTGTCTGTCAGTTAAACAAAAAACTTAAGCTTTTATCGTTAAAACATCTTGTATGTTTACTTTTCAAACAAAAGTTGAAGGGAATGAGAAACTGAACAAGTTGTTTTAATCACTTTATGTAAATGAAATATGATAACACTTTCAAATATTTATTTTGGTGTTTGAGACAATTTTTTCAACACACTGTGTCTTCTTCAGTCGAAGAAATGATCATTTCTTCACACCCAGTGTGTCAAAACAATTATCGCGAACAGCAAAATAAATATTTGAAAGTGTTATTGTATTTCATTTACGAAAATTTATCAAAATAATTAAGAATATGAACTTTCAACAACTAACAGCCTCAACTATTCAGTTATTGAACAAGTTTTATTAAAACATGTTTTTGATAGAGTTACCTCATAGCTTTCAAGAAAAATATAGGGAAAGTACTATGATGGCATATCACCACTTTTTTTTTACTATGATGAAAGAACCGTCAGTCAGCATTATTTTTAAATATATATCTTTTTGCAGAATTGGATACAAAAACGCAGAACCTCTCAATGCTCACACAGAAATACAAGAAGGACGCCACATACTTGAACACGAAGTCAATGTACGTGAAGGCGGCAGCTGGATGCATAGCTGTGCTGGTGTTTGTTGTTTACTTTTGGGTACTGTAAACAAAGGGGAACTGTACAATATAAGTGTTGGGTGTTTTTTCTTTTTTTATATTTATATATATACATATATAAACTGCAAGGGCCCCAAATTTTTCTACCGCTTACTTTACCTTCATTTCCATTATTAAACGTGACTGACCTAACGTCAATGGCCAAACGGAACGGAGAGGATTGTTTTTCCACTTTTTAATTTATATCCACTTTCGGATTAGGATTTGTGTAAGTATGAAACCATGTATAGTAGGTTAATAAAATATATTTATATAAATAATTATGAATTGACTGTTTTTATTAATTCCTTTAATGTTTTTCAATTTTCTTCTTGTTTATAGAAATTGTGAAAAAGGTAATAGTTTAGGTAATAAATTAGTTGTAATTAAGTATTTATCCCTCATAACTTGAATATTTTAAATAACTGATCAATCAAATAATTGATTATTTTCGAATCCTCAAATTATTATATTTTTTAAATAATGACTATTCTCTAATCAACCTTCTGATTGTTATAATATTAATCACAATTTTTAAGTAGGAATATTGTACAAAATATAAATTTCTGCAACAGAATTAATTTTATAAAACTCAAGTTTGTGTTAAAAATCGTCCAGCCTTACCTATAAATTTTTGTATCTGTTATGATGATTTTTATAGAATGTTTAATGAAATTTTAACATATATATGATATTTAAAAGTGTTTAAACTGAGGATATAATTTATATATGTAAACGAGAAATTTTCAAAAATTAACTTTGTAAAGGTTTCAATTAACAATTACACCTTTTTCTAAATAACAAAATAAAATCTAATTCAGTACAAAATGTAAAAAATAACAAATTATTTAGAAGAGTTTAAAATATATACAATAAACTATAAATAAAATGTAATTCTTAATAGTAACCATTATAAGAGTAAAAAATAAAGTATTACTGCATTATAACATAATAAAAAAATTAAATCAATTCTTTCTACAAGGAAAAAATAAAATCAACTAGACATCTCTCCATCTGAATGTTCTGAGATAAACAAAAGATTTTTCAAATGCATATGAATACTATCGTTACTCTCAGATTTTTTAATAATATTTTCTATCACTTCACCACCGCTCTTCTGATTATCCACCTTCACGTCATCCTCACAGTCTGAATCAACTATGTCCATATTATCTCCATGCTCTTTGAGCACGACATGAATAATGGGATATTCGATTATAGTCTTCCTGGAAAAATTCTCTTTCAAACTAAGCGTACTATCCAATTCATAAAACTTCTTTCCCCTCTTTCCTTCAGCTCTCAAGAACAACCTCACCCCGGACAGGCCTACAGATTGATAGAACTGGAGTTTTTCTTGCAAAACTTTGTTGTCTTGAGGGATGAAATATTTCGAGAGGACTTTTCCTAATCTCTCCGTTTCACGCACGCGTTCATCGTCCAATTTTAGGTCGTCGGCGTTGGTGAACACCCACTGGACATGCCAGAAGATCACGTCGGTGTGGTAGTTGACGCGGGTGGTGTTTTTCTTGCGACGTTCAAAATTTTGCGGGAGGATTTTTAACAGGGTTTTTCTCGCCTGCGATGATTTCTTCAATTTGATAAGATGCTAAAATTATACAATAATATTAATTAAAATAATAATATTAAGTTTATGAATAATCCAAATTTTTTGGCTATATTCATTAGAAAGTAAATTTTATTGTTCAATCAAAGTATTCGCTGTTACTTTCTATAACTTTAAACCATCTTTTAGGCAGCTAATGAATTACATCTTGGGAAAAAATTACGTTTTCGTATACGAAAAAATTGTTAAGTCATTTTTTGATCTCATCTACTGATTGGAAATGCATATTGGACAAAGTATTGCATATGCCGGGTGTTCTAAAAGTCGTGGCCATTTTCATTCCAATTCTCGACTCAAGTGGATTAATTGATGTTTGTAGCATGCAGTAACTATTTCACCCACTTGCAACAACCACCAAAAGGTAGAGAAGACATTCTTTCCAAAGCGATTGGGTTTTGTGGCCGATTGTCATAGAGTACACATTTCTCATTCCTCATAATGATTTTCCATAAGACTAACTTTGAAAACTGTTTATTGATTTGAGAAACACTCGTTGATTCTTGTCAGTATCAGCTAGTTTATGCGGAACCCATTTTCCTTCTTTCCTGTCTCAGGTGTTTATAAACCTATTGCTGGGTTACTCCCAACTGTTCTGCAAGGTCTTTGTGCCAAATTTTCAGCGAGCATCTTTTCTAACTCATCGTTGTCGCATATACTAGGGCCTCCAGGACGTTGTTTGTTGACAGACAGAAATCACTGTGTTTAAACTCTTTTCTCCAACTTTGCATGCTCTTGCTGCTTTTTTCTTATTGAAATTCATAAAGAATGTAAATAATCAGATATGCACCTTATATTTTGCCTTTTTCGACTGTACTGAACTAAATACGTTTAAAGGTTTAGTTGAGCTTTCTGGTTTACCAACTGTTTAACCACTATATGTCAACACTATATAACCCCAAAAGAATGGGAAAATCAAATGATTTTCAAATAAATTTCTTGACCTAATATATAACAACAATATACTGTTTTAATTCTTTATAAAACTTTGCTCTCTTTGTGTATAAAAACTATTTTTAAAAACATTTAAAACTAATATTTAAATTAAAGGGAAAAAATAATTATTAATATAAAAAATTTGATAATTAAAACTTACATGGGGTAATTGTGAACTATCCCTACCAAACTGTCGCCTGTCTTTCCTGCACTTCTCCAGGGTACGTGTGATCTCCTCCAATAGCCTATAATCACTAGAAAGGTCCAGATTGGTAAATTTATTTAAAGGAATATATTTGGTCCTGTCACGGTTTCCATCACACTCCAATTCCTTTTTGTGTATCAGTGAACACTTCAAACAACAAGTTTTCACCTCACATTTTGGGCAAGTGTATTTCGCCGCTGTCACACTGCACACCTCACAATTTCCCAATCTAAAAACAATTAATAACTAAAATACGAAATTTTGATAAATCTACTAAATGATTACAATAAAAATAATTAATTCATTGAATTAATCATGATATAAAAATAATAGGTTAATTATTTTAATCAAAACATTTGCCAAACACCTATTCTATTTGTTTTTTTTTAAACAATTGCAACCTAACATAACCTCAAAATAATATTCCTAACTTATAACTATTTTACCTGAAGATCTACAAATAATTATAATGCATAATATATAGTTAAATATATAATTATAAGGTGTGATGCTTTTATATAAAAAAACGACGATTTTTTACATTCTTAACCTATGAAATAAAAAATTATACTGCTCTTACTTTAATTCTTTACTTGTGCCCGGAATAGGTGCAATCTCTTCTGTACTAATCTCCATTATTTACTTTTAAAACCGTTTTAAACTGGTTTTAAAACGCTCACATTTATTGTTTTGAATTAAATTTGCAGTCCACGTGCTTTACGTTTAAATTCATTTGGAACATGCGCGTTAAACGACATTAGTATGCAGGCAGAACCGTAACGTAAAATGTTTGTCATTTATACTGATAAAATCACAGTAGACTAATTATATTCATAAAATACCTGTAATTACAATCTTTAGGTATTATCTTTGAAGAATTTTATATAACACTTTTGTCTCAAATTTAATTTTTTGATTTGAAGAAATAGGGATTGGTTTATTTTTTAATCTGGCCCTGTTTTCGCAACTAATCAAATTTTTCAATTTCTTTATATATTTTTTTGCCTTTCAGGTCTAACTCTGGCGCAAGGCATTTACCGCCTTAAATCTTTAACCTTTCTTTTAGATGTTTTATTGAAAACCTCTTTGAATAAATACATAAAATAATTATTAATTAAATTTTGAAATGTTTACTTTTTCATCACCAATAATCAATACATTGACTTATAGGACTCTTGGCCCACCTTAATAAACTACGCATTGGCATTTTTTAAGGTTGAAAAATGCTTATGAAAAGTTTTTTTTTATTTTTAGTAATATTTATCTGTTTTTTTTTAACAATATTTAGTATTATTCATCTTATATTTTAAATGCCATTAATACTGTAATTTCTATTGTTTAATTTCTAATGCTTTATTAATTAGAGGGTTGGAATTGAGATTTCGTTGGATGTCAGGAATATCGTCAAATCTCTTTACTTTCAATGCTGCAAGGTATATTGAAATTTTGAACAGTTTCCTAAAAACATCTACGCAGGGTACGACCCAAGTACGCACAATGTTCATGGTCTTTTATTCACGAGAATGCTCGCCCTCACACAGCCAATATCGTCAAACAGTTCATTGCAAAAAGGGGGTGGTGCAAACTGAACATCCACTATACTCGCCAGATCTCTATCATCAAGATTTCTTCCTATTTCCACGACTCAAACTCGCTTTGAAAAGAAAGAGATTTGCGAAATTCCTGACATCCAACAAAAAGCCTTCTTGAAAAGTTTCCAGGACATGTATAGCAGATCTCAGCGGTGCATAACTATGGGAAATGACTATTTCGAAGGTAACTTTCGTTAATATTTCATCTATGTTAATTTTACACGACTATTCACAGAACTTTGTTGTCAGAGGTTGTATTTTATTTAGAACAATTTAAAAATGGCCTGATTGTCGCTATAATTTCAAGTTTTGATAATTTTGGAAAATATTAAGCGTTTGTTATCTTAAGTTTTTAATTAAAAATATTTTTAAGAAATTGCTTGATTATCAAGAAACTTCTTAACACATATCAATTTTGAATGATTTTAAAAAGTATTTAACAATAGTTTTTCTATTTTTATACAATTTTTACAAAATGCAAATAATAAAAGTTTCCCTTGACTTTGATTTAAATTATGGCGTAAGTAATTGTCCCCATAATTTCAAGCACTGATTAATTATGAATCAATTTATATTTAAATTTCCATCAATTTTTATTTAAATTAATTGAAATTTAATTAAGAAATCGCTTGATTATCACAATAATTGTAAAGACAGATCAGTTTAGCAATGATTTTTTCAGTTTTTAAAATCAATTTCTAGAACATGTAAATTAAAACTTTTTAAAACATTTCTGATTACATTAATTAAAAATACAATTAAGAATTGTTTTAATTGTAAATATAACTTTAAATACATATAGATCAGTTTTGAATAATTTTGGAAAATTTTAAGGGTTGAGTATTAGTTTTTCTAATTTTTAAAATACATTTCTGCAAAATGTAAAAAAAATGTTTAAAAAAACAACTATATTGGAAGCAATATAGTTGTAAATATTTGTACTACGGATAAAATACATTAAAACCATAAATGGACATTGAAATAAACCGATTTAAATATATTTATTGCATTTTGTACTATTACGCTTTATAGTAATTGTGAAAAATATTAACAAGAGTCAGAGTAAGGTGCTATGGGAAATAAGGGGAAGCAGAAGGAGAAGAGAGAGGAGGAATGGGCGAGGAGGACGCCTTTAAGAGGAGCTGGATGACGAGGAGGTCTCCACAACAGCAAGGGTTGCAGGAAAATGCGGACAAGAGGAAGGTGAGGGAGACACCCTTCGAGGAAGACGAGGGCCAGAAGAGGGATTGGAGGAAGAGCGGCGAGAAGGAGAGAGGTGGATGCGGGGGAAGTGATGCGGAAATGGTGGAGGCAGTATTGAAGGAGATAAGAAAGGAGAGAGAGATGTGGAAGGAGGAGATGGAGAAAGCGAGGGAAATGTGGCAATTACCCAATTGGGTAATTACCCCCTCTAAGAATTATTCGTTCGTTTATTTTTTTAATTCTTAAAAATTACTAATTTTTCAAACAAACAAATTAAGTGTTGGTGAATCTAGTCAGCGATCTATGACGGTGCATTTTTCCAAAACAGACAGGCCATGTACACAAATTAAAATTATTTGCGCAAGGGGGGGTTCCCTTTTCTAATTATACTCGACATATATTGATACTATTCGCCTCCTCAAAATGGTAGTTGCTATGAAGTCAGTGTTTGCTGAAAATTGACAAATGTCAAAAAATATTATATTAAGTTAAATATTTTACTAAAAGTTGTTATTGTCTTAGATAAAGTATAGTATTCAACTCGTGATAATGACAATAACTAACTTGGATGATTATAGCACTCGCTTAGCGGCTCGTGCTGCAAATTTCATCCGCGTGAGTTATTGCCTAAATTACCACTTGTTGAATAATATAATTAATAAAAATCGATAATCCACGTTGGATTCATTTGTTCCGAAAATTAAAAAACTGACGATTCTTCAACAAATAAAGATCAATCTATGTCAACAGTCAATTTAAACCATCCATCTACAACTGCATCGACGTTTACCGAATACAGAGGAGAATCTTCAGGATCTTCATTAGGTTTTTCCCAGCAAGAGAAAAAGGAGCAAACAACATGTACATCTAGTAACGTTGAAATTTACATTGATAAAGTTAAATCTAGTAATGTTAATGTTGATGAAATTTAGAAACTTCGAATTTTAAATTGTTAATGGAAACAAAATAATACTTTTGTGTCACTATATTCTGTACATAAAAGAAGGGGGAAAGGATGTTAAATATTACTTGTCTGAAAAACATTTTAGACAATTTAATTGGTTAATGTTTTCTAATCATTTAAACGGAATCTGTTGCAAATGTTGCTTTTTTTACAAAATTTTGTGGGTGCACCAACAACTAGTATTGCAAAAATTAGTATCTCAGCCAGTAACTCAATATTCAAAATTATCAGCTAAATATGTTGTTTCTATAAGTCATAAACCATAAAAATTCATGTTTATGCGGAACATTTTATAAAATCATTCAATTCCCCATCACGAGATATAAGAAATAAATTAAATATGGAAAGACTTCGACAAATTGAAGAAAATAGAAATAGATTAAAACTAATAATCAAAAGTATATTTTTGGGGGGGGGGGGGGGACCTTACGAGATCATCGTGACGCTGGTTCTCTCTTAAATACAAAATCTATTACAAACAAGGACAATTTTCATGATAATGATAATGATGTTACTCATGACCCTAGACTTGAATTGGAACAGATGTTCCGTTATGATGGAAGAATTGAAGGATGCTGTATTTCAGTCATCCTTATCCAACGTTTTTAAAGCACCATGATTAAACCATGCTTTAAATTTGTCCATATCAAAATGTATGCAAATACAGGCTGCTCGCAATGCAATTGGACCATTAAAGAAGTCATTTAATTTTTAATGCCTCGACCAAAAGATACCATGTGATAAACTCGATTTTTAAACATTGTGGAGTGCATTGTGTGCTGCTTGATGTAGTTGCTCGTTCCAACCCTTCCTTGGTCTTCATGATTCATTTTTAATCTAGTATCTTCTAATCTGTATATATGACCCAACCATCCTAATTGTCCCTCTTTTATTGGTTTAATATTGAGCTGTTGAGATGTTTTCCTACTTCTATATTTCGTACTTTGGCTCTTCTTGTAATTCCCTCTATCTTTCTTTGGTTTTACATTTCCATTGCATTGGATTTGCTGTTTTTACTCTCTGTGGTTACTCACGATTCACTGCTATATAGCAGTGAATGTCTTACAATTCTTTTATATTCTTCTGCTTTTATTGTTCTTGTAACCTCTTTTTCTCTAAGAATGTTTTCTCGATTGTGTTGTAGATCACTCCTGCTTTGCATAATTTTCATCTTGTTCTGAATCTATCTTCCCTTTATCCTCTATTGTTGATCCCAGGTATTTGAACTGCTTAACCTGCTCTATCTGTTTTCCGTTTAACTCTATTTTGTGATTGCTCCCTTTGGATGATATTATCATTGTTTTGGTTTTGTTTATATTAATCTTTTCTAGGTCCTCTTTGTATATTTACAGGTTTTTCTTCGGAATCTGCTATTAGTGTTATGTGGTTGGCAAACATTAATATTTGCATTTTGAATAGTTCCATTATAATTTTATACCCTATCTTTGTGTTCTCTTCTCTTTGTTTGCTATTTCTTATTATTATTATTATTGATGATGTCATCTATATCTGGAGATTTTCCTAGTTTTATTTTCTTGATTGCTGTTACCAGTTCTTCGATTGTTATTTCGTTGTTTCCTCCATTAGTTTCACCTTCTTCATCTCCACTATGGTTTGTTTCGGTTATTTCGTTAAAGTATTCTTTCCATCTTTGTAATATCTTCGTTATTTCTGTTATATATATTTCGGTTTTGGTCTTTTATACTTGGTTGGCTTAGTGTCCCTTTATTCCTCATTTGTTTAATTGTGCTGTAAAACATCTTTTGGTTGCTTTTTTGCTATCTTAATTTTGTGTTCCGCTATTTTATTTGCTATTTTATACCTTCTAAAATCTTCTTCTTTCCTTGTCTTTATGTAAGTTTACCAATTCTCTTTTTTTGTTTTTACAAATTATTTTACCTCTTCTGACCACCACTTGTTTTTCTTCCTCTGTTTGTTTGATTTAGTGATTGTTCCAGAGCTTTCTTGAGCTGCTTCAGTTATGATTTCTTTAAATTTCTATTTCTTTCTGTTTGTCCTTTTCTCTATTTTTTGATTAGTATTTATTTCCAGTTTCTTTCTTTTAAAATTTTGGCTTTTTGTTTATTATTGTTCTGCTCCTGTTTTAATTTCTATTTTTACTAAGTGGTGGTCGCTCCCTATTTCAGTTTGTCTTGTTACTTTAACATCTTTCACCTTTTTCCATTCTTCTGCGTCTATTATTTCTATCAACTTCTCTAGTGTATTTGTGCATAGTTTTGTGTTTGAATTTTGTGTTTGCCACAATAAGCTTGTTTGCTATAAATAATTCTATAATTCTTTTTCCATTTTCGTTTCTCTTCTCATCTCCATACTTTCCCCTGTATCTTTTTTGCCTTAATAAAAATGTATTAAAATCCTTATATTGTAGAAAATTAACTAATAATTAGAAAAAACACGAAAACATTTCGTAAATCTGTCATACCCTAATCACTTACAAACTATTTAACATATATTTAATCATTGTTAGTTTATTTAAGATTTAGTTTAATTAATATACAGGGTGAGTTTTTTTCAAACAACTGCAATTGTTTTACTTTCATCTTTTTCATGGCTACACATTTTTTTTATTTATAATAAAATTTAAAATGACTATAACTCACTTATTTTTAGAAATAACTCTGTCGTATGTCATATTGGATTAAAGAGAAAAATATTACCTATTAAACGAGGCCCTAGCCAACTATGATTTCCATTTAAAAAAATGTAAGTTTGCGTCCTATCTCAGAAAATAATAGCGATAAAAATTTTCTGATTTTTTTTATTAATCTACATAAAATTATCTAAAACTGTGTCCTTTACAGTTTTTTCTATCTGTTATAATAACCGATATATATTGATTTTAAAAAATTGACACTTTTTACTTTTTTCAAAATATCTAGTTACCCTTGACTTTTTTAAAAACTTTGAAAGTGGAATTTTATTCGTCTCATAAATCTACACTTCTTTACCTATTTAACAGTTTCTCTATCTCTAATAGTTTTCGAGATCCCCTTAGAGAACATCGAAAACAACTCACACCATTCAATGTCTGTCTAGGTATTAGCCAGAAAAGAAGTTGTTTCAATAAGTGATTTGTTTTGTAGTCTTAATAAGACTCATTGTTGTAGATTTACGAAATGTTTTAGAATTTAGATTAAGATCTCCCACGATTTTATTGTATTTAACATTTTTCTTGTGCCATTTTCTGCCTGTGATGTCTTGTTTTTTTAGTTGCTTTCTTATTCGTACTCCTTTCCATTAATCGTTATCTTTCGGCATCCTATTCTTACTCTCTTTCCTTTTGATTTTTCTTTTCTTGCTATTTCTCTATATTTTGTACAAATTTTTCTTCATTATTTATGTATATCTTGGATCCTCTTAGATTTCCTTATTTACTTTTTAATTAACTTTTGCATGTGCGTGGTTCGCTGATTTAGGTTCCTATGAACTGAACAGAGAATTATTATCGAATTAATATATATTTACCTTTCCTGAATAATATTATTACAGATCTGCAATACAGATTTAATAAAGACACGATGGATTTGTTCAATTTTAACACAATAATACCTAGTGTTTTATTGACAACAAACTGGCAAAGATTTGGATATCACTTTAAAATCGATTTTTTAATAAATTTAATAAGTAAAATCTATTTCAGATTTTACAGAATATCTTATTTTATGTGTCCTATATTGTTTTCGTGTGTGATATTATTTAGTTTTTATTTAAAAATAATAGAATTATATTTTATTATTATATAAATTATATTTTTTGATGTTGATTACTTTATATTTATGGAAAAATATTTAAGTTTTTTTTTTAAATTACCCCCCCTAAGCCAGTTGGCTGGAAACGCCCTTGACCCCAGGCCCGGGAGACAAGAAAGAAATATAGCAACGTATGTGATGGAGAGAAAGATGGAGGAGTTAAGGAAGTGTGCGAGTGAAGCGGATATGTGGAGGATGTTGAGAAGTGGGGGAGGAAGGAAGCAGGCGGAGGTGACACTGGAAGAATGGTTAGAGAAGTGCAGAAGAGGGAGCGGAAAGCCGTGTGGAGAAATAATAAGAGAAGGAAGCGGAGTGACAGAGAACTGCACGGGGGAGAAGGTGGAGAGAGCGTTTGATGTGGTGAATGTTGAAGGATGGCCTAAATATTGAAGGAAAAATAAAACACGTCTTGCTCGTTTCAAGGCTAAACACATAGAAAATATACATATACTATAGAAGCGTCTCTACCGTACTATGGTCTGTGACTGCTGCCTGGCCATCTCTGGGTCAATTCGCCAACTAAATGCTATTTAAATGGGCCAGGCGGGAATTACGATTATTGAAATAAATGTTTATTTTCTAATTAATTTTTTTTAATGTGACAATGTATAGTCAAATATTTATTGTCAAATGAAAAATTTGAAAATAAATATTTGAAAACATAGACACACAAATTATTGGAATAAAAAATGAAAAAAAATGATAATGAAAAAGAAGTAGCATACTAACCTGAATACTGTAAAAAGAAAAAAAATGAAGACTGGTAAGGTCAAAAATAATAATACAACATTACCTAATATGTTCTATATTATTCATTAATCAATCAACAGTTTATAATGTATGAAACTTGGGTGGTGATTACTTCTTCATTACATACCTATAAAAAATAAAAACATTAAAATTTCAAAAATTGCAATTGTTTTTTTAACTCTTTTCCAACCCACCTAGAAGGTAGATTTTTTTGGTTCATTTTTTTTACTGTGGTTTCCCCAGTACGCCTAAATCCACATTTAACATAAAAAATGAAACATTTATTTCCTTCAAATTATAGTGGATACTGTAAGTTTACTTTTTATTTAGTTATTTTTCTTTTCTCATACTGCAATGCCTGATTAAAAATGAGATCTGTTTTTCTTTAACTATTCAGTGATCATTATTTTTCAATATATTATTCATATTCAACACATTGCACCAATTAAAAGTACAAAGTTTGCAGAAATTATAAATAATTTTATTAATAATAACATCGCACATTAATTTGTATTATTCAATGTCTGTCGAAGTATTAGCTAGAGAAGTAGTTGTTCCAAATTAATTTGTTTTGTAGCCTTAGTAAGACTCATTGTTGTAGATTCACGAAATGTTTTCGTATTTTTAAATTTATTAATAATAACATCTGTATGATCACAATGTTCACAAATGAAAGGTTTATATTTCTTAATGGTTTGTAGTGTATATTAAAACTATTCTTAAGATGGCAAATTGTGGGAAATAATTCTTAAAAAAATAGGAAATAAGTCTTATAAAAGTGGGTGTACATTATTTTAATTTAGCAGAAAGGCTATCACTGAATTCATTTTCTACTCAAAAATTATGACATTCAGTAAGTTCTGTTGAATTTTGACATAATATGGATTCTTTACATGTTATACAATTATAATAATTACCCAACTTTTTACTAATAAATCTACTAATATATCCCACAGCATTTCTGACATATTTTCATAAGAGTCGCTGTTTTCTTTTCAGTATTACAAGCTTTCTTTTTAAATGTGCACCTCTTTGATACATTTTCCTAGCCTTTGGTGTTAGATTAATAGTTGCTCCCATTCACTTTAATAAAAGTGGTGTTCATTGTAAATCACGTTTGTTAACAGTAAGATTTTATATCAAGTTGTTCATTATTTAATGATACATTATCGTGATGTGGATCTGGTATTTCAATTAAAGCGAACTGTTGATTCTCTTTACTTTCTATATTTATGGGTAAAAACAATGTGAGCACAGCTGAAGTTAATACGGTATTATTAGAAAAATGAATATGACAAACTTTTCTTTTAGCACAAATTTCATCGGGTGTCATGGTAATTAATTCCGAATTATCACATGCTTCTACCCATAACTTAAATCTTTCCATATCCTTATTTGGTTTAGGAAAACTATACCTACTTGAAGTTTTATCTTCACAGTTCTGAACCATACACCTACGATATCTTACCATTTTGATAATATACGCTTGCAAATAAACAAGTGTATGACTAACAAAGAAAAGAAAATGACTTACCTTTCTACAGCCAGATGACAGCCAATATCGACGAAAATTGCAATCAGAACACCCAATAAACGTTTTAAAATATTTTATAGCGAATATTGGGCTAATGATAGTAAAATAATGCTAATCTAACAATTATAACCTACAAAACGTAAACATAACTCTACAAGAACAGTGGATAATGTAGGGAACGCTTGGGAAATCTGCATTTTTGGTCGTTAACGCCATCTTCGGGGTCGTTCGCCAACTAATGTCCTGTTATAAACAACTCCGTATGAGTGAAACGGCCCTGGCTAAACAGGAACTATATTATATGTTAGGTTATACAAAAGTAGTACAGGGATGCTTCCGCCTAGAGGGCGCAAGCTTAGGGCGCGAAATACGAAATTACATTTTCACACTCCTCCTTAATTTCGTATTTTTAAGCCTAAACTAAAAACTAGTTTTTTATGCTTTGGTGAAGCCAAAGCCATCGTTAATATATCCGCGATCATT
Source organism: Ontholestes murinus (assembly GCA_963969525.1). Taxonomy (NCBI): domain Eukaryota; kingdom Metazoa; phylum Arthropoda; class Insecta; order Coleoptera; family Staphylinidae; genus Ontholestes; species Ontholestes murinus. Next base: position 34,277,796 of record OZ018392.1, on the reverse strand, counting down.
TCTTCCGTAGGCATGTATTTTAAAGAAATGTCACCGCTTGCAATTGCTTGCCGAATGAAGTGATAGCGGACGTCAATGTGCTTTGACCGTTTGTTGCACACTGGGTTTTCGGCAATTTTGTGCGCACTTTGGTTATCATTGAACAGTACAATCTTCTCGTATATGCCCATTAAGCTCTTCAAAAAATTCCGTAAAAACACAGCCTCCTTCGAAGCTTCACATATTGCCATATATTCAGCTTCGGTGCTGCTAAGCGCTACAGTGGCCTGTTTTCTACATTCCCACGAGATTGACGCGCCTGCCAACTTAAATGCGTAACCGGTATAAGACTTTCGGTCTTTTTCATTTGTTGCGTAATCCGCATCAACATAACCCTCCAGTATCTTATCGTTTTTGGCAAATTCTAAGCACATTGTTTTAGTACCCTGCAAATACCGCAAAACTCGCTTTGCTTGCCGCCAATGAACCTCGCTATAACAATTATTGAACTGACTCAAATAATTTACCGCGTACGTTATGTCGGGCCTTGTTAAGATAGACATATACATTAAAGAACCTATCAATCTTTGATACGGCAACTTTGGGTCGCAAACGCTTTTCTCTTCGCCAACAAGCTCGCTTTTATTTAAGGGTGTATCTACCGGTTTACAGTCCTGCATATTAAATCTATTCAATACATCATCTATGTATTTTTCTTGGTCTAAAGTGATTTTATCTTCATCTCTTCGAACCCTCATACCGAGGCAACTTTTCAGTTCACCTAAATCTTTTATTTTAAATTTTCCACTCAATTTTTCTTTTAAAAATTTGGTTTCTGATTCTGAGTTAGAAAAGATGAAGAAATCATCGACATACACGGCCACTACGACTATATTATCTTTACCCTGCTTTGAAAATACACACGGTTCATGTACATTTGTTACAAAATTCAAATCATTTAAGAGTAACTCAACTTCCTTATACCAAACGCGTGAAGATTGTTTCAAACCGTAAATTGCGCGATTCAGTTTTAAAACTTTGCCGCCTTCTACATTTAAACCCTCAGGCACCTCCATGTAGACCTCCTCCTCCAGTTTACCATTTAAAAAAGCTGTAACCACGTCTAAGTGTGTGATTTTCAAATTATATTGCACTGCTAAGGCAATTAATAATCTTAGAGTTGAATGTCTGACTACTGGGGAGAATGTCTCATGGTAGTCAATGCCTGGTTTTTGACTAAAACCTTTAGCTACTAGCCGCGCTCTAAAAATAACATTATTGTCGCTTGTTTTCTTTTTAAATACCCACTTGCACTTTATGCGTTTTGACCATTTGTTAGGTCTACTGCACTCCACGCACTGTTATCTTGAAAACTTTGCAACTCACTTTCCATCGCAGCTTTCCATTGGGCACTGTGCGGGCCTTCTAGCGCTTCCTCGACTGTAGTAGGGTCTTCGACGTCTCTCACTGAATTTGTAGACTCTTCTATGGCAAGATATGTTACGTAGTCATCATATGTTTTCGGTTTACTTGCTCTCTCTGATTTTCTTATGGGTTCTTCGGGAAGTTCCATCGAATCAGCTGGAATATATTCTTCATCTGACGTATCGGTGACCTGAGACGTTGACGTAGCATCTTGCAGTTTGTCAAATTAATGTTTGCTGTACCCTTGTAGTTGATGCCATCCACCAGTGAATTTTTCATTAATTCTAAGGCACTAGAATTTATATGGCCTAGTCTTCGGTGCCATAACTCTGCATCACACGACGACGTTGTTTCGCTAGCAACGAAACATTTTTCGGATTTCACTAATTTGTAAACACCATCTTTTAAACATGCTTTGGCAATACATGTTCCTTTTCCATTGTAAATAAAGCAATTCAGTCCTTCGAACACAACTTTATTTCCTTTGCTTACTAGTTTGCTGACTGATAGCAAATTCGTTGTCAATCCTGGAACGTACTGTACATCTTTAACTTCCACTTCATAGTTACCATTAACTTGAGTTACGATTTTGACATCACCACCACATTCCACATGTAATTGTTCGTTGTTAGCTGCGGTAATATTATTCACAGTTGGTTTTCTTTTCTTTTACATGTTAGATGTATGCTGGCCCCCGAGTCCACATACCACTCGCCTTTGTTGAAAACACCACTGGAAAACACTGCACTAAATGCATTTCCTTTTTGCACACTCTGACTGTTTTTTAAATTGCACTTTGAAGCAAAATGGCCCGGTTTTTTACATATAAAGCATTTGAGTTGTTTTTTTGATTTGGCGCCATCTTGAGGCTTTGCCCGACTATAACGCCCCTTCTGCCGACAATTGGTACTAAAAAATGCTACACTAGCGCCATCTTCCGGTAGATCTTCCAACTGCATGTCGAGGAGCTTTGTCTTCACAAGATCTGTAGATATTTGTGTGTTGGAATGTTCTAAAGCCATTAACATTGGCTCGAAACGTTTCGGCAACCCCGCCAGCAACATAGAACTTGCCAACTCATCGTCGATATTTAGGCCAATTTTTTGTAGCTTTTGTAACTTCTCCATCATTGTGTTGACGTAGACCTCCATTTTGTCAAAATGCTCAAGTTTCATGCTCATGACTGTTCGCAACAGCCCCAACTTTCTAGTAGATCCTTCACTGTCGAATGCCTTTTTCAGGTTTTCCCAAACCTCCTTCGCTGTAGACGCATTCTTTACGTGCACATATACACTCGGATCTATGGTTAAGACAAGCTTTGTCTTGGCTTTTCTTAATTTTTCTGGGTTTATTTCGGTGCCCTCTATGCACCCTGTCAAATCTTCATGTTCGAGAAAATTCTTGACGGCAAACGCCCAGTCTTCGTAATTTTCTCTGCCAACTAAACGGGGCAAGTTTGACAAATAATTAATTGCCATTTTTGTGTTTTCTGTTACAGCCTTTGCCACGTGGTACCACTATCACTTTTCACAATTTCGCCGGGAAACACTTTCACAATCGCGAAAATACACCTCGCGCACTACTGAACAGTCTATTCACTTCAATTCTAGGGTACTGGGCCCATAACCTGTTGAAGGATGGCCTAAATATTGAAGGATAAATAAAACACGTCTTGCTCGTTTCAAGGCTAAACAGGAACTATATTATATGTTAGGTTATACAAAAGTAGTACAGGGATGCTTCCGCCTAGAGGGCGCAAGCTTAGGGCGCGAAATACGAAATTACATTTTCACAGTGAAGAAGGGGAAAGCCAAAGGACCGGATGCTAAAGACGAAGATATGGATAGAGATTGGAGAAGAGGGGAAAAGAACGTTAGGGAAGATATTTAACCAAATAGGGGGATATTTAACCAAAGGACATATCGTGGTCAAGGAATGAGGGAGCTATATGCCCTATCCATAAGGAGTTAAACAGAGGAGAGGTGGAAAGCTATAGAGGGGTAATAGTGACGCGGGTTAAAAAAAGTGCCAGAAAGGCAGACAGGGTTTAGAAAGGGGAGATGGAATGAGAAATCAGATATTTACTCTGGTCAGAATGGTAGAGAAAAGAATGGAAGAGAGAGGGTGTTTCTGTATTTGGGGAGGGGAGGGGAGATTGGTGGAATGTTTGAAGAGCAGAGTGGTGTGTTGCGAATATAGAATGGCTATAGAAAAGATTTAGGACGTGGAATGGAGTGAGACAGGGTTGCCCGCTGAGTCCTCTGCTCTTTAATCTATAAATAGGTGAATTGGAACAGGTAAGATTGGGAGTAAAAAAGTTACAGTTGAACGTGGGGAAAACGAAGTGGATGAGGTTTAAGGCGAATGTGATTGAGAGGGTGTGAGTGTTCAAATATCTGGGATATTTGGGGGTATGAAATGAAAGTATGGACGCTGGAAGAGTGGAGCTTTGTGAAGGAGGTATGGGAGAGGAGCAAGAGTGTAGGGGATTGTAGATGGAGAGCGGAAAGGAAGAGGATGTACGAAAGGATAGGATTGGCAGAGAAAGTGGTGAATGAAGGGCTTGAGAAGGGGCTTATTGTGGCGGATTAGGTATATGAGAAGGAGAAAGAAGTGGAGAGGGGTATGGGAGATGGCAGGTACATGGAAGAAGGCCGAGGTATTTAGAGGAGAGCGGAATTGACAGAGGGGAGAAAGATGGGGATGGGAGATGGTTACGGGGAGTGCGTGTTGTGTAAAAATGGGAGGAATACTGAAAGACATTTAGCGGAGGAGTGCTAGGGAGTGAGCGAGAAGTAGGTGGAAGTGTGCAGGTGGGTGATGGAGTGAATAAGTGAGGACGGAGCCAGGGTAAAGATATTAAGGAGACTGGTGTGTGAGAGAGGGAGGAGAATAGTGGAGTAATAGGATATAATTAATGATTTGATTTTATATAAATTAGTTATGTACGAGTATGTGTATTATAATATTATTATAGAGTAATATTATAATAATAAAATATATAAGTCCTTACGTTACGTCTAATTGGGTATTTTCCTTAATCCCGAACGTAATTATTTCCGTAGAATTCAGTAATCCATGCAGGTATAAATAAGACCCTCAGTCGATTATATTTCATTATTGTGTCAGTTGCTGTGCATATCTGAGTAAGTTATTTATTTTTCATTATATTTATTTTAGTAAACGTTTTTATTTATGTTTAAAATCAATTTTATAATAAAGCTGTACTGAAGAGATTGAAATATCGAAACACGTGTCTACAGATGGTTATAAAATTGAGTATTGAATTATTTAATTGCTTTTGCTAATTTATTTTTAATTACATCAACCTAAATTCATTTCTTTTTCCAAATTACCATAGTATAGTCACTCACAAACTATTTTAACGTACATTCAATCATTTTTAGTTCATTTTACAGAAAGAAATACGTTCAAACTAGTGTTGCTTTGATAGCCTTGCTATTTTGTAACACGCAAATTACTTTTGTATTATTCAATGTCTGTCGAAGTATTAGCTAGAGAAGTAGTTGTTTCAAAAGTGATTTGTTCTTGTAGTCTTAATAAGACTCATTTGTTGTAGATTTTACGAATATATTTTCGTGTTTTTTCTATTTATTAGTAATATTATAATATTATTTAGAGTATGTATAATAAGGTTTATATTTTACTCCTTCACTTATACAGCATGTATAGTTACTGATATTTAAACCACGCCAGACCATCTCCACACATTATTTTTGTTTGTACTTTTTAAAGTTTTTCTTTTACTTTTCTGTTTTTTTTTCTCTAGATGTTCAACTAGAACACTTCTCTCTCTCCCATTAAATCTCTTTTCTTTTCATTTCATGGTTTAGTTATCTAATATCTGCCTTCAATTCAATTGTATTCTTTAAATTCTTTAATAATTCTGTCATTAAGTTTTTATCATTTCTTTTAGCTTATCCATTTCTCTTCCATTACTAGGATAAGATATCTATAGCGTCTTTATCAACGCTTATATGCCTATCTGTCTATCTTCTACAAAAAAAACTGTATCTAGTTTCTAAAAATGGTTACAAATTTGGTTAAATTGCAAACTCAGCGGCAATCAGTAATTGTTGTTTTAAGGTTTATGTAGGGTGGAATCATTAAAACTCAAACAAGGGTTTTGATTAAAATGCATTAAAATTATGCACAAATTACCAGACAAGCTATTCACTAGACAAACAATTATTTAAAAACCCTAAATTATGTCTTAGTAAATAGAGGGTTGGATAGACGGCATCCATACACCCTACATATATCTTCTAACTTTAATTACTAATTATCGTTGTTTCCAGAGAAATTTATAGTATGAACAAAAAATAATTATTTTAAATAATTAAATAAAATGTATAATCCATCAGTAATTTCAACTAAAATGTAAAACAAAAGTCTCTATTCTTAATTAATGGTTGGTGTAAAGGTTACCCACTCAAGCTTTTTTCTATTTTTCTGTCCTAAACTAAAAATGTTACTTAATTTTTTGTAATTCATTAAAATAAAATCGGTATATGCACAAATTACCAAACGAACTATTAACGAACCAAACAATTATTTCAAAATACTTTATTTTATTAACTACAACCCTTGCGCATATTTAATTTATTGAATGGTGGGTTAAAGTCCACCCACCCAACCTTATTTTGTCAATCCTGAACTAAAATATTAATTATAATTTTTATAATCAGACAAATTATTTTAATTTTAGTTTAACTACCAATCGGCAATTGATGTTTAAATGTATAGGTATATAATGGTGGGTAGCCTCATTTGTGACCTCAAATTTTAAATATTAATTTCTCCTTTAAATAAAAAAATATTTTTAAGAATTAATGATGATTAAGTTATAAATCAGTTATATAATAATAATAATCATTATATTATTATATTATGACAATATTAATCGTTTTGTAATAACATTAACAAATTTTTATTAAGATAAAAAGCACATTTCACAGCCAGCAGAAATTTTCTTCAAAAGAATGTGTGATAAGAACGCACGAATGATGATTAAGTTATAAATCAGTTATATAATAATAATAATCATTATATTATTATATTATGACAATATTAATCGTTTTGTAATAACATTAACAAATTTTTATTAAGATAAAAAGCACATTTCACAGCCAGCAGAAATTTTCTTCAAAAGAATGTGTGATAAGAACGCACACACTTTCTCCATTGAAATAATCCCACAACTTTATTTGAAACATACACTTAATAATTAATATTATTTATTATTATGAATAATGAATATCAAAATTTACAAGTTAATAAAAAATGCAGAACCGCTTACTATTCAATAAAAAAACTTACAAAATATTAAATTATTACTTAAAATCTCTAATCTTACACCATTAATAATGGTAATTAATAAGAAGCAATGATAATTAATAATTCTGCGAACAAACATTACTATTTAATCTATCACGGAGCGCTAATCCTTGAACACTAGACAATTGTGAAATCCGGGGCGCCTTAAAACTCATTGTGAAAGGCCAGGTAACATCTTGCGTCCTTGTCCCCCCGAGCGGGGCACCTCTAGTGTCGTCTCCGTCGAAGAAATCGAGTTGCCCGGAACGGAATTCCTCGACCGTAAACGCTCATCGCACTTAAGACAGTTAGCTCAGTAACAGTTAGCTTCTGGTGTGTAAAACGCGGCGTTTCGGGCACGCAATGAGTAAATAATCATGGGGGATTCTCGTAAGTACTTGCGCCCGTTTTTGCGACGGGGCCCTTTTCTCCACGAATATTTTCCGTCTCAAGTTTCGTTACATGTATTTAATGGTGTTAATAAGTGTAAACAAGTCATAAATTTTGTTCGGCCAGGATGGATTTGTGGCCTCGGCTTTTTTTTCCGTACACATCTGGTATCGGGCCTACTCGATATTATAAACACTCCTCCACTAGTGCCGCGACAAGAAAAGGGACCGTTTAAGTGCCCAGTATTATATACAATGCAATTGTTATTTGTATATGCCAGTAGAATTTGATTATTTTTTTTTTTCATTAAAAAATGTAATAATAGTATATGTATGGATATCATGTTCTTTACATTATAAAATAAAATCATCAACAATAACGAAGAATGTATAATTAATACTTTAAAGCCGTTTGATTTATATTAAATTAATAGATACAAATAAAACCGTATTCTTAACAAATTTATACAATTTTACGTACGTAGTCGATATCCATTCTATAGATTTTTATGTTACATTATTTAATTTGTATTTTCTTAAAACAAACTGATAATTTTAAATTACTCCAATTGTATATAAAATATAATACTAAAGGGTGCAACTATAATGAAATGTAAAATGGTATATTTTTGAATCCTGCTGTACACCAGAAGAAACAATAATTACATTCGATATATGGTTATCAATCTTTACATATTGTGTTTTATCACTGAGGAACACCCGGTTAATTAGTACTGACACACCCGATTCGTTTTCAGATAACCGTAAACTTTCTTTTAACGTTCATAATTCCAAGACGTATAAAAAAGTAATAGCTTTTACCATCAATCATTTGAAAAATTTTCCGAACATTTCAAAACTGAAAATCGTAAATATAATACAATGCATACAATAACCAATTAATAAATATTTGTTATTTAATTTAAATAAGTTGATTTATTTCCGCCCTGCATTCCGCTGGTAATAATATTGTAATAACTTTGCGTAAAATCAATATCCGAAATTAATTTTAAGCAAATACCTGAAAAAATAGTATAATATAAATATTATATGATTATTTTTTGATAAAATTTATTTTTTATGTTGTTATTATATGTTATTACATGTTTCTCAATTTCGCTTTCAATATTTAAATTAATTATTAATTAGATACTGTTGCAAACATGATTTAATTATACCTATATCGTCTTGCTATTGCTTTAAATATGTTTAAATTTCTGTATTGACCTCTGTAAGATTTTTATCATTACCACCGATAAACTATTATTATGGCAAATTAATTTTTAAAATTAACTTATAAAATAGTAGGTGTAGTAGTCCATTAATACAAATACGTAATTGCAGTAAGCAAATGCGAAAAGTGGTTATATTTAGCATATTATTAAATATCCTACAAGTGGTGTAATATTACACGCACTATTACAACGTAAAGGCTCTACTACCTGCAAGAGGGTCGTGATGATTGGAGATGTGAGGTCTCATAAATTTTTCGCACTTGACTTTAATGGGTGTAACACTTGTCTCACAGTAGGCTCATGTCTAACATAAATAACGGCTGTGGATATTTTGGCCTGCTCCGCCGTTTTTGTGTGTTGTTGTTGTGTGTGCGTTTGCTCAGGTCTCGTTTCGTCTATTTCCAGCTGGTGATCTAAGAGAGGACGTGCCCCTTAAAACTGGCACGAAGAATTCGAAATTTTGTTTCTGCGGCGATGATTGTTTCGGGGAGTCCAGGCTGATCAGTGTGTCGTTCGGTGTGCTCACTGCGGCGATTACTTTTGCCTTATTATTGCAAATTTATTATGGAGATTACCAGGTAAATATAATAATTATAATAGCATAATAAAAATACTCACTTTAAAAATAAAAAAAAAAACTGATATACACACATAAATGTGTAAATATCAAGGTTGAAAGACTACGTGGCCAATAAACAAATATTTTAAATTTATGTTTTTAATTATGCAAAAATGTTTCACTTCACAATACAATGAACAAGCTGATGAAAATATAGTAGTAAAAGAGTGAAATAAACTCAATACAAAACAACCAACTTCTTAGGTAGTTATGATACTATTAGTACTAAATGAAAATAGGTAATAGAGACCATCTCCGTTAAATATGCTATTCATCTAATTAAAGTCCATTATTTTTATCATTTTCTGTTTTTAAAGAAAAGTAACAAGAATATTTGTCTTCGTGTTATATACAATAAGATTGCAACAACTATTACTCTTGTGGTTTTCAACAAAAAAACATCAGCTTTATTGTAAATATTAGAAAAATTAAAACAAGTGTTTAACGTTATATGTAGAGTGGGTGGGTGTTCACTATCCCACTCTTTAATTATTGAAACATAAACGACGATTTATCAAGAAGAAATTGTATCGAGTAAATGTATATACATGTAACAAATAAAATACAAATCTTAATATGTTTAAGTATTAATTTATTTATTAAAAATAAATTGAAAGTCCGTTAGTTTTTCCATGAAAAAAACATTAGCTTAGATATCACGAAATTTAAAAGCAGTTTTCAGTTTGATTTTAATGGTATATGTAGGTTGGGTAGGTAGCCAATATCTTACCCTTAAATTATTCTAATATAAATGGCGGTTTATCACGAAGAAATAGCATAAATAATTGAGTATTAATCTGATCATGAATGATGTTTTTTGTTATCAGATCCTTTTCCGTTCATTTTAGGTGGTGCCCCATGGAAGTGTGGCCACGGATAGCAGAGAGTGTTCAGAAATTGGAACGACGATTTTAAAAGAGGGAGGAAATGCTGCTGATGCAGTTATAGCAAGCGCTTTCTGCTTAGCAGTGGTTAATCCACACGTGACCAGTCTCGACGCGTATGTAACAATTTTCATTTATGTACGAAATGAAAATCTATTTTAGGGTAATTCTGGATATCTAAAATGCCTTACCTAATAATAAAACTGCGTAAAAGAAAATATTATATAATGGCTGATATACAGGGTGAGTTTTTTTCGATGTTCTCTATGGGGATCTCGGAAACTATAAGAGATAGAGAAACGGTTAAATGGGGAAAGAAGTGTAGATTTATGAGACAAATAAAATTCCACTTTCAAAGTTTTCAAAAAAGTCAAGGGTAACTAGATATTTTGAAAAAAGTAAAAAGTGTCAATTTTTTCAAATCAATATATCTCGGTTATTATAACAGATAGAAAAAAACTGTAAAGTACAAAGTTTTAGATAATTTTATGCAGAAAATTTTTATCGCCATTATTTTCCGAGATATGACGCAAACTTACATTTTTTTAAATGGAAACCATAGTTGGCTGTGACTTCATTCAAAAGGTAATTTTTTTCTCTTTAATCCAATATGGCATATGACATAGTTATTTCTAAAAATGAGTGAGTTATAGTCATTTTTAATTTTATTATAAATAAAAAATGGGTAGCCATGAAAAAGGTGGAAGTAAAACAATTGCAGTTGTTTATAATATTAGCAATATTATAATTATTAGCTTTACAGAGATAAACAAAAATGAAACAACTGCATAAAGTAATTTTGTAATTATCAATATATCAATGGGAGAGAAAATTTAATATTAAAAAAATATGGTCAAAGAGTCCACTATTATTACTATTATGACATAAATTATATCTTTTTAAAATTGAATTTATGGCTTTTTGACTATTCTCATGTAAATTGAATTAAATGTTTCAATAACAACTAGTTTATGATCCTCCACAGATTGATATGGTTTTTCATATACTTTGTTTTTTACATAACCCCACAGAAAAAGTTCTAAAACGCGCAAATCGGGAGATCTAGGTGGCCCTGGGATTGGTTTATTTCTTCCCACTTATGAGTTAGGATCATTGAAATAATTTGTAAAGCCAACATGTTATGAGGTGGAACACCGTCATATTGGAACCATTTTAATCTTGCTTATAATGATAAATTTAAACAATCGAGCGTATCTTCAAATGTTTTCTGAAGAAAATGAAAGTAATCAGTTTCACTTAGTGAGTTTTAAAAAATATATGGACCGAAAATTATTGATCCAAACACACCATGAATTAAACCCAAATTTAATTTGTAGTTTTCTCTGTGAAACTTCTCGTGGATTCTCTTAAGTTCATCTATGTTCATTGTGACGATTAAAAATACCACAATTAGTGAATCGCGATTCATCTGTTCATAATATTTTTGTAAGAAACGTTTTATCCTCTTGACAAATGGGTTTATACCACATACAGAAGGCCATTTGATAATTACAAAATTATTATTCTTATGCTGGTTTTTCATTTTTATTTAACTTTGTAGAACTAATAATTACAATATTGCTATTATTATAAACAACTGCAATTGTTTTACTTTCATCTTTTTCGTGGCTACCCATTTTTTATTTATAATAAAATTTAAAATGACTATAACTCACTTATTTTTAGAAATAACTATGTCGTATGTCATGTTGGATTAAAGAGAAACAAATTACCTTTTGAATGAGGTCACAGCCAACTATGGTTTCCATTTAAAAAAATGTAAGTTTGCGTCATATCTCGGAAAATAATGTCGATAAAAATTTTCTGATTATTTTTTATTAATCTGCATAAAATTATCTAAAACTTTGTCCTTTAAAGTTTTTTTCTATCTGTTATAATAACCGAGATATATTGATTTCAAAAAATTGACACTTTTTACTTTTTTCAAAATATCTAGTTACCCTTGACTTTTTTGAAAACTTTGAAAGTGGAATTTTATTCTTCTCGTAAATCTACACTTCTTTCCCCATTTAACCGTTTCTCTATCTCTTATAGTTTCCGAGATCCCCATAGAGAACATCGAAAAAAACTCACCCTGTATACCAATATAATAACAATATTCATTAAGTATATCATTAATACAATGTTTAAAATGTTCAATTGTATTTTTTTACATTTTTGAATGGACCAATGGGTAGAAAATACCGTATGAAGGAAACGTAAAAAAACAAAATTTTGATCTTCAATTATTTTTCAGTTTTCTTGACCACAACTTTTGAAATATTCTTTCATCGATAGTCGTTAATTAGCAATTACTTTCAAGAGACACACTTTATAAAATTTCTACTGTCAATCGTTTTTTTAAGATAACTATTAAACAGATCGTCGTATTTCAAAATAATCTGTCACCAATAATTGATGAAAAACATTGAAAACAAAATTGCTATCGACAATTGTTACATAAATATTACATAAACATATCGTGTTAATAAATTGCATGTAAAATTGTTACTATAATAAAATCTGTTATTTTTTTAGTGAAGGGCAGTTCATGATTTACAGTCATAGGACCAGAGTTCTGCCCAGCGTAATCGATTTCAGAAGAAGTCAAAACAATAAATCCTATGCGCCACTCCCGAGGATGGTGATTGGCTTAGCATACATCCATCAACAGTATAGCACGTTGTCTTGGAATAAATTAATCGAACCGTCTATTAATTTAGCCAAGTAAGTATTTAATAGAATAGATAAAAATAAAAACCTATGATTAGAAATACCAGAGTTAAGAAAAATATCACTATCTTCGTATTCTAAACTTGATTTATTAATTTCAAGCCGATAACAGCGCCACCTCTGAAATAATTTCGAACCCAGTATAATGTTCTACTTACTACACCCTTTATTAGTATTTAACATTTCCCGTTTAGGTCCTTATATGCTGATAGAGGACATTAAAGGGTTCGTCGCAGGAAGAAGGCAAATGTATGGTATTTTTTAAATCATTAGTTATTTCCCAGATCATCTATCGATAATAAAGATCTTACGTATGAAACCGCTGGCAAAAGTATAATAATAATTAAATTAATTGAAAGTAAATAGACTCTTGGCTTCATGCATAAACTCTTCCTCATATGTAAGAATCTAGAAATATTAAAATCGATTTTAAACCATGCTTACACAATTTAACTTAACATTCGCCTTAATACCATTTATTTTTTAGGAAGGGCTTCCTCGTTTCAAAGACGTTGGTTTCCGCAATTAAAACCGCAAATTCCTACAATCTGTTCGGTAATTTGGAACCCGGACAACGCGTCACCATGAATAAACTAGCGGCAACCTTACAGAAGATTGCAGACATTACTGAAGATGGTAAAATTTTATTTATATTATTCTTAAAAGATAACAGTTAGAATTTGTATATTTGAGGTCATGTGAAGAAAGCTCATAACTACTGTAGCAATTTGAAATCAATTATGTTATTAATTAAGACGCAACAAGTATTTATATACTTAATTTAGGTTCAAATGATATATTACATTATTAAATTACATAACCTTTAAACTACTACAGGAATTCGAAATTAGACTTGCCAATAGTGTTAATCAAGGCAAAACCAAGTATTTTACTGCTAAAAATATACCCTCGAATGATTGATTCAGTCCGTGATAAAACACCCTTTAATTATTACAAGAGGTTGTAAATTAAACAAGACATGTATTCGAGGAGGTTTTCCTGTTATAAAGAACATTTTACAAAATGGATAAATAAATATAAATTCATTTCTATGTATACATTTTTTTGTTAATGTTTTAGATTTATACAACTACATCACATTAGAAAACACCCCCATAACATCAGTGGCAATAAAATCGAAATTTAACCACTACAACATCTACGTGCCAAACACATCATCACCCGGGCCTGAATTATTGACTAGTTTGCAAGCAATCGAACAGTTAAATATTACCAAAGAAATGACGTTAAAGCCGAATTTTTATTACCAGCTGGCAGACGTCACAAAAGCCAAATACGACGAACTTAACATCACGGCAAAATTTCACGAGGGAACTTCATCGAATTTAGCCGTCATCGATAAAGATGAAAATTATATCTCTCTAGTCACGTAAGTGATATAGTAATACAATGTGCGAATACTGAACTTAAGGCAATGATTTTAGTGGTTTGTACCAATTTTTCGGATCGCAAGAATTCAGTGCTGATGGATACTTGTTGGATAAAAAGAACACGGAATCGGTGACCTGCAGTAGGATTCCTATAATCATCACAAATTCGCACTTTATCTGTGGCCGAAGATTGGTTTTTGGTACCAGTAACCTGGCCACTGCTACACAAATTATCTCCTTGTTGTTAATAGCATCAAACAATGCTACTAATAGTATAGAATCTCCTAGATACAATTTGTTAGAAGACGGATCCGTGGGTTTTGAAGGTAAGTTCTGCACCTTCAAAAATAAAATATTTAATGAAGCAATTTACAGATGATCATTCACCTTCCTTCGAGGACAAAGTGATTGAACACCTAGAAACATTAGGCCATCTGAAGTACGTCAAAGCACCATACAGCAGTGCAAACATCGTGGAGAAGGTCGGAGATTTCTTAAACTCGCACTCTGATAGTCGTGGAGGTGGAATCGCCAGTAGATTCAGATAAAATGTTATTATAAATTCACGTACCCATGCTAGAGGGAACATTAACGACCTTACTAAACGTGATCATGGGCTGTGAGACTTGTTAATTTATTACAGGATAATTTATTTACACAAAGATATATTTTTACTTATACGAAACAGTGTAATTATAATATCTGCATAACTGTAAACTAAAACATGTTATAAATAGTGTTAAACAAATAATTTAAATAAAGTAAATAATGCAAAAACCGCACAGTTATATATTTATATACATCAACTATCACTGAATCTATCACTACGTTAATATAGCATGACTATCTTACATAAGCATAACCATTCTTTATCGGAAGTACAAATATATCCTGGGACTAAAAGAAATAATCGTGAATATCCGGTAAGCGTAAAAATGCATTTCTTTCATAGAATTATTGATTACTCTCAATTTACATTATCTGGGATGTCTATAAGAAAATACTTTAGAAAAAATAGTACCATTATAAGTCCACAAAAGAAATGCGCTTGGCCCTTAAACCCTTGCGCGCCGGCGCTAGAGTTTACGGGCTGAACTATTCGATTACAATGAAGAGTATTTTCCACTTTTTTAAAATAAAATATGAAAGACATGACGTTATACCTATAAGTACGTTAATATTTTCATTAGAGTATTAAAAATAAAAGATGGAGTGATTAATGTTGGGATTTTAGGCTGTTGCAGCTCTGCGAGTCCTTTATTACTGCGGACGTGTCCCTACGTATGTCGAAGTGGTCGAATGTGTTCGAATTGGACGGGGCGCTGTCCCGCCGTATCGAGTTTATGTGAGAGATGAACGTGGGGGCATTCGGAATGTTCGATTGTGGATATGTGAAGTGTGAGAAGTCCTTCTTGTTCGCTACCTCCTTTATTGACGTCAACGTCTTGCTCAGCCACGGCGGCCACGAATTTTTAGCCGTGCTCAGTTCGTTTTCCGTCGAACGTAACTGATGCGTTAAATCCTTCAAAAGTCATGTTTTTAACATCATAAAAAAGTAATGATTAAGGAATTTGTTATAAGTACCTGATTTTTACATTCCGCCTCCACTTGAGCCAGCTTTGCTTTAGCCAACTGAAGCTCAAGCTCTCGTATCCTGTCCGATGACAAGGCTTGGTCATCCGTAATGGAATCTGTCTTTGTGTTACCATTCCTTTGGTCAACAAATATCTTGCATTTTTCACATTTTGATATTTTAGACTATAAGTAATAAAAAAATATTTTATTGTAATATAAATATACCATTTAGCATATATATACAGGGTGGGCCACGAATAACGACTATTAAAAGTTTACGGGGTTCCTGCAGGAGGAAAAATCTGAAAAAATTCAACATTGTACGGTTGATTGCGATCTCCTCATGGAAAATATTTTTGACTTTCTATCACTTCCGGTTGCACCGTAAATGGCTACCAACTTTGTTATTTTAAATGGAACATACTGTATATTATTTTATTTTTAAATTCCTTGATCGATTGCCTACCTCTCCATATGGGTTTATGTCAACTTAACTTTTACAGTTTTTGATTTAAAAATTTATTTGTCAAATATTGACCTCAAATAGGTGTTTAGAAAAATGCCTATAACTTCTAGTAGGTACAAGATAGACACACGAGCGGCATCTTGTATTGTACCTAATGGATTCCTTTACAAAGGAAAAAAATTGACATGTGTCAATTTTGACAGTTGGTATTTCAAAAATATCAATATTTCAGCGCCCACTTAAAAACATCATATTTCAATTTTTTTAAATGGAATGACCCATATTTTATCTATCTCACAGTGTTATTCGCAAGACCTTTTGCTACAAAAAAGTATTATACATTCCTATATCTAGAGCCAGTAGTTTTTGAGTTATTTCGAAATTAGTTTCATCTCAGAATTTTTATTTGAATAATTCCTGTTCTATTTACACGGGCACTGTAGTAGGCTTCTGTCAATATTTGTTGAATCCAACATATTAATATTTGTGTACGCTTCTTTTGAGTAATAATAAAATGAATACCTATACCAATAAAGAAATTATGAATTTATTTGTCATATATGGCCACTGCAACAGAATTGTTGAGAGAACTTGCAAAACTTTCAACGAAACTTATCCACTTGCCGCCGATGGATAGAAAAAAGTTTCGAAGACTGGAGTCAAATTTTCTATTGTTTGGAAAACAAAACGCAGAAAAAAATCAACCAAAGCTAATAACCGAGAATGAGGAAATTCAAGTAAATGTTTTGACTTATTTTCAAGCAAATCAACGCGCATCAGGTTGAAGGAGGAAGAGTAAGCAGAACCCCACTCCCAAGAATTTGGAAAATGTATCGGATGCATAATTATAAATATAAATTATTTTTGTGAGTTGTTGTTGCTTAAAATTAATATAATTTGGACGAACGAATCAAGTTTCTCTCATGAAGGTATTTTCAATAGAAAATCCAATCACATGTGTGTCAATTGAAAATCCACATATATCTTTGAGGTCGTATAAAAAATAAAGTTTATGCAAATGCCAACAATACCCGAGAAGAATTGGAAGAAAGGGTGCGAGCTGCATTCGCAAAATCTTAATTCAGAAAAAAATAGGCGAGCAACATAAGAGGGTGACGTAACACGTGCTGCAGAGTGTTTACATGTTAACGGTTATCATTTTGAACAATTGTTATAATTTTTTTTCTGTCAACTTTTTTCAGTTCCTACATTTAATTACTTATTTAAAAATTATTTTATTCAAGTCTTCTTGCTTCAGTTTTATTTGTAAGTTGTAACTGGGGATAACTATTCATTTTAATAATATTCGGACGAATTTTTCCTAATTCGATTCAATATATATTGACAGAAGTCTACTATAGTGCCTGTGTGAATATAAGAGGAATTATTGAAATGTGAGAGGAAATAAATTTCGAAATAACTTAAAAACTGGCTCTAGATATAGTGATGTATAATACTTTTTTGTAGCAAATTGTCTTGCGAATCACCCTATAAGATAAAATATTGGTCATTCCATTTGAAAAAATTGAAATATGATGTTTTTAAGTGGGCGTTGAAATATTGATATTTTTGAAATACCAACTGTCAAAATTGACACATGTCAATTTTTACTTTCCCTATATACGAAGTATATATAGGGGAAGTATTGTGATCCGTGATTTTTTTTTTTTTAATTTTTTTGCGGAAATATCCGTTTTGAGGTCCCCTGAGTCCATTAAACTAATTTCTGGAAAAAAAATTTTTGTGTCTGTGTGTGTGTGTCTGTCTGTCTGTCCGTGGGTGCTGTATCTCAAAAACGACTGATCTGATTGAGGTGAAACTTTAAACGTAAGGTTTTATCGTTAAAAACTGGAACTGAAAAGCTTTTGGTAAACATTCATAAATCGGAAGTGGGTGTTTACTCGAGGCGTTTTTTGTTTTTTTCCGATATTTTTTTTAATATGAAAAATATTACAAAACGTTTCAAACAAAAGTTAAAGAGAATGAGAAACTGAACAAATCTTGTTAAAATATATTTTTCATAAAATTCTTAACTTTCGAGAAAAAAAATAAAAATTGAAATTTTTGACATTTTTTGCCAATTGCTAATAAACTATTGAAGCAACATGAAAGTTATATAACAAATAATTGTAGAGAATTCAAAATTGAATAAATTGTTAAGAATAACCTTTTTGCATAAACCGCATAGTTTTTGAGTAAAATATAGGGAAAGTACTATGATGGCCACATCACCATTTTTTTCCGTTGTAGAGGAATCGATTAGGTACAAAACAAGATGCTGCACATGTGTCTATCTTGTACCTATTAGAAGTTATAGGCATTTTTCTAAACGCCTATTTGAGGTCAATATGTGACAAATAAATTTTTAAATCAAAAACTGTAAAAGTTAAGTTGACATAAACCTATATGGAGAGGTAGGCAATCGAACAAGGAATTTAAAAATAAAATAATATACAGTATGTTCCATTTAAAATAACAAAGTTGGTAGCCATTTCCGGTACAACCGGAAGTGATAGAAAGTCAAAAATATTTTCCATTAGAAGATCGCAATCAACCATACAATGTTGAATTTTTTCAGATTTTTCCTCTTGCAGGAACCCCGTAAACTTTTAATGTCGTTATTCGTGGCCCACCCTGTATATATATATACAGGGTTATTCACGCTATACGGCATGGAATATTGTGGCCAAAATAGGTGACTTTCAAAAAGTTTCACTTTGGGGATATATGGGGGTCTATTAGGGCTACTTTTTAAAATTACTTTCATAATATACAGGGTGTCCCAAAAACCCTAAAAGTATCAAAGTTGTGTTTTTTTTTAATGAAACACCCTGTATTTTATTGCATTTTTGGATCCTTCAATCAAAATAAGTGTGTGTTTTAATTAGGTTTTTATTACTTAAACCTTAAGGTTTTTGAAATGGTTTTTAATTTTGTAAAAATTTAACCTAATTTTCATGTTTCAAATACTTAAAAAGTAATTAAGTTATGCATACCAAATTTACACTGAAATGTAACAATAGATCATATTTTATTTTCCAAGTATAATAAATTTGACATCTTATGCCGGGTGTAAAAAAATTGGAATTAAACAAATGAGAAATTTAAATGGCTATAACTTCATTTATTTAAATGGAATGCTATATTTATTAATTTATCAGCAAATGCACGTTTTAATTACCTATCGAATGGAATTTATATCTTAAATGTTAAGTCTTCTCGTTTTTACAGAAAACGCCAAAATATTGTTTATTGCACCGTTTTAGTACTTTTTAAGTAAACATTTTAATGTATCTAGTTTTCTATGGTATTTAAAAAAGTCAGATAATTAATTTAGTATGCCACTTTAGTTTAAAAAGCCTGTCTTTTGTTATAGTTGTCTTATTTTGCATTTTTGTGTTAGATCGTTAGTAATCGTTATTGTTTGAACATCGCTGTTGTATTTTTTGGTAAAAAATGAAGATTTGCTCAAAAGAAGGGAGTATTGGCATTATCTTTATGCTTGGAGAATGTCATCAAAATTGTTTATTGGCTTGTCGAGTTTATACTTAAAGGTTTCCTGAAAGAAATCACCCTAAGCAAGCCATTTTTGAGAGACTATTAAACCAATTTAAAGAAAGTGTCAGTTATAAAAACCCCAGTATAAGAAAATCTGTGTAAATTTTCATTTTTTACTATTAAATACAACAACGATGTTCAAACAATAACGATTACTAACGCTGTAACACAAAAACGCAAAATAACACAACTATAACAAAAGACAGGCTTTTTAAACTAAAGTAACAGACTAAATTAATTATCTTACGTTTTTGAATACGATGGAAAACTAGATACATTAAATTTTTTACTTAAAAAGTACTAAAACGGTGCAATAAACAATATTTTGGCGTTTTCTGTAAAAACGAGAATACTTAACAATTAAGTTTTAAATACCATTCGATAGGTAATTAAAACGTGCATTTGCTAATAAATTAATAAATATAGCGTTCCATTTAAATAAATGAAGTTATAGCCATTTAAAGTTATCATTTGTTTAATTCCAATTTTTTTACACCCGGTATAAGATGTCAAATTTATTATACTTGGAAAATAAAATATGATCTATTGTTACATTTTAGTGTAAATTTGGTATGCATAACTTAATTACTTTTTAAGTATTTGAAACATGAAAATTAGGTTACATTTTTACAAAATTCAAATTATTTCAAAAACCTTAAGGTTTAAGTAATAAAAACCTTATTAAAACACACACTTATTTTGATCGAAAGATCCAAAAATGCAATAAAATACAGGGTGTTTCATTAGAAAAACACAACTTTGATACGTTTAGGGTTTTTGGGACACCCTGTATATTATGAAAGTAATTTTAAAAAGTAGCTCTAATAGACCCCCATATATCCCCAAAGTGAAACTTTTTGAAAGTCACGTATTTTGGCCACAATATTCCGTGCCGTATAGCATGAATAACCCTGTATATATATATATATATATATATATATATATATATATATATCATTTCCATTCACAGTATATATAGAACATCCAAAAAGTGTGTAGATATGTATGAAATCGCGGTTCGTCTGGCTGATGAGCTCCGAAAGAGCGAAACGATTCGTCTCAGACTTGCGTTCATATATATTTGCACATTTTCGTAATAATTAATACCTTATCCGACCGATGGCCCACTAAACACTTCTAAATCTAAAAATTCGGGTCACGAATCCCCACTAATTATATATATATATATATATATATATATATATATATATATAATATAATGTAATTAATAAACTATTCACGACGACAAATTTGGTTCTCATGCAAGTCGAGAAATGCAACACAAACTACATCATCAAACACTCATTATTAAGACTAAGTTATACAAAATTAAATCATTATTTAGAGTTAAAAGGCTTTTTCGTAACATTAAATTACCTTTAATAAATCCAATTCAGCTTTAGTAGCCGATAACTGACTGTCGAGCCGGTGCCGCACCAGCTTATAGTCGTTGATGATGGTCGTCTTAGAAGTATTGTCTTTCTCCGCTTGTGCAACCTCCCGCTTCAGCATGTCCTTTAGCTGCGTGATCTCGTCCATCATCATCTTCCTCTCGTCGTCCTGCCGCGCGACCACCAGCCTAAGCTGCTCCACCTCGCTGGCCTCGTTCTCCATGGAGTCCGCCTCTGAATCCAACATGATAATTTCCCAGCCGTCTGGAGGTGTATACACACAAAACGTGCTACACACCAACTAAACTCTACACGCCAATTTCTAACTAAATCTCGCGTCGTAGAATATAGTCGAGTGAAAATGTGCAAATAAATGGCGTTATTAATGTTTCCCCTTTGCTTACTTTTACATACAAATAATAAAATGTTTGTGTGACAGATAATTTATTTATAATAAAAGAGGTGATCACTGATTGCCAAAGTTTAATTCAATTCAATTTGTCTTTTACATGAATTAAATAATTAATTTGTAAATGATATATTTTTAAAACTAATTTAAATTATTAAAATAGAGGAAGCATTAATTTTAAATTAAATGAATAATGCAAGCTACATATATACAGAAAAGCCTCACCCTTTAAAGCTATGAAATCTGCCTCGTATTTTTTCAGCTTCTTCACCTTAATACTGCAGGCGTATTTAATGAGCTGTTTAGCGGATACCTCAGTCCTGACCTTTTTGGGTAAAGATACTCGAAAATATTTCAAAATTCCTTCAAAATCTAATGTAAGTAAGTCTTTTTTGCACATCTGAAAATGATTAATTTACTTACTAATTGTATAATCCTAAATAATATTAATTAAAATTAAATGTAAATTACTTATTGTATAGTGTATTTTATGCAATATTAATTAGATTAAAAAAATGTGATTTATAAAAAATATTAATTACCATTAACAGTGCTAGAGCCACTTGGAAAAGTGTGTCGATACCCTGTAGCAAGAACACATCGATTATGTGGAATACGAAGAAGAGGGGGAACCTAGCGGTAAACAGCGTCAGGAACCACTGTGAGGCGAACATGTGCGTTTCGATGTGGTGCTCGGTGAAGTGCTGATAGAGCGGCCCCAACTGTTCCTCCATGAGCTTGTTCAGCTGGTACAGGCGTAAATAGAGATTGTCGAAACCGTCCTTGTAGAGGTCGCGCAGACCGTAATCGAACATCAGCTTAACCAGGACGCAAAAGGCTTGTTCTTCTGGCATCTAAAATATTTAATATGTAAAATATGTTAAACAATTATTTATCAGTGTACATATGGCTGCGTACACTATTTCAGCTTTTATAAATGCCGTTTAAGCAATTTAAAATGCCGTTACGTGAGTTAATACAAATAATTACATGTTGATAATTACTGCCCAATCACAAATTGATATCCACAATTGAAACATTTCTAACTTGTTTATTAAAAACACAGAGAATTGTTATAAAATTAATAAACCCTGCCTAACTATTGGTCAATATAAACCAATAATCTTGTATAAATTCTTAATAAATTCAATCTCTGCTTACATGTAAAAGAAGCGTAGCTGCTAAGAAGCTTAAACCTTGACAATAACCAACTTCTGCATCGTAGACTGCATAGGCTTTGCTGACTCGGTACAGAGAATCCTGGCCCAAACCTCCCGCTTCCTTGAAAAAGTCATGAGCAGGAAACGTCCTCGCAATATCGCGCTGTATTACGTTTTCACAGGAGCTTTCCTGAAAGTATAATAAAAATAATTAATCAATAAGACTTAGTAGTAGCAATAGTAGTTTTTTTGGCTATCGATCACGTCGATACAAGTTTGTGTGTGTAAATGAGCTTTTTACTTTAAAGGATCGCCTTCGTCGCTCTAAAGCATCAATAATTGTATCCCAATGGTGAATGATACCGGTCACCCATCCAACTGCTAACCCGAGCCAACGTTATTGCACTCTCGCTAACGCTAGTTCGGCCGCAACCGAATGCGCCACGAGGCCTGTATATTATTATTGTAGCCCTTTGGATAATTTAACTCAGTGTTATTGCTTAGTGCTTTATTGCTGGAAAATTTTGATTATATAAACCACCAATAAAAACATTTTAATGAATTATAATTGTAAAAATTCTAACTATTACATAATTCTATAACAATAAAGGTTACTAATCTACAAAAAAAACATGATTGTTAAGACTGATTTATATGAATAAAATCATGACCTATGATCAATTAAAATTAAGGACATTGCCCTTGGATTATCCATGTAAAAATAAAAATACCAAAATTTGAAGAATCTAATTTAATATAAATACAATACGCCGGTGGTGGCGCATTCAGTTACGGCCCCGAACTGACATGCAGCAACTATGGTTCGGGTCAGTAGTTGGATGGGTGACCGGTGCCATTCACCATTGGGATACAATTAATGGTGCTTTAGAGTGACAGGGGCGATCCTTTAAAATAACAAGCTCATTTACACACACACACAAATCACACGGCGGAAGGACCACGTGGTCGATAGCCAAACACTACTACTATAAATACATTTGTTTTCAACTTAATTAATCTAAAGAGCATTCAACAAAAAAAATCGACGGCGAAATTGTCGTCATGTCTGCACTAAAAACATAAGCGTGAAATTCTAGTTGTGGTTAACACGTTCGCCGCCAAGCGAATATTTCACATAAGTGCTGGTTTGGATCCCGCGTGACCGCCGGCGGTCATAGCTAATATAAGGAATAACTACAAATTATTTCCCTGGCGTGCAAGAAACGGCGACTATATGACCGCCAGCGGTACATGTGGCGGTGAACGTGTTAAACGGTGACATCTGACATGATAACATGATAATTAGTACTTAAGTCACGAGTACGTGATTTTGACTCGGACGTGATTTACGATTCTCAACTTCGTCGTAGATTTTTGTTAAATACTCGTTAACCTGTAAATATCTAAAACAAGAATACTATTAGCTACAAAAATAACAATGCCAACTAAATGGCTATCCTTTATTTATACCTTTCACTTACTTTAGTAATCAATATTCTGTATGTTTCCATCATGGACAGGTTCTCTTCCGTACCGGCCAACCTCTGCCAGACTTCTCCGCGCAACGCCTCCGGAATGCCCAGCTTCACCAAACTAGAGAGCTGTTTCGGACGTTGATGGGTCATCTTCCATTTGTTCAACACGTCGGCCCAATTCTCCAACACGTCCTCGGCGCAGTCTTTTGAAACTAAACCCGTCCCGCTAAGCAATGGCTCATCACCATCTATACAAAAAAAATAATTCAATTAGTTTTTACACTTCTAATATTCTTCTGAATACTTGAAATACTTAAAATACTATTTGATACTTTTATAGATTAAAACAAAATGAATCGATGGAAAAATAAGATACATTTCGTTGTTGTATACAATTGTCAATTAAAATTATAGAAATTTAATAAGAAACTTATGAGAAAGATTTTTTTTTTCGAGATTTATGTGCCACCTCAGGGTCAGTTTTAATATACCTGAAAGGTATTCCTCTTTTGGAGTTAACGTATCAATTGAAGTAATACTAGGGGATTGTATAAGGCCGGAGAGATTTAGAGTGAGATTCAGTCGATTCCTATCTAATTCACCAGACGTGTCCATGCTGATTACTTCATAGAAAACATCTGATCCATCAACTGCAACCTAAACAAAAAAATATAAGTATTAATTTTTTATACAAAAATTTGTATAGCAATTTAAAATCTTACCTCTTTTAAATTAAGAAAAAACTGTTGTATGAGCGACCTCTTTTGGAAGTACCAGAACCTCTCATTCTGGTTCAGAACTTTGACGGGGGACTCTATCTGGAAACGGACTGGTTCCTGGATCCCGCGTATAACTAAATCTACGGCTACTGTCATATACTGGCGAGTGTCTTTGGGGGTTTCTACGTTTAGGGCTCCGAAGGGCGCCTCTGTTGGGTCCCACGATGCCGATATCATCGAACAGTTACGATCTAAATTATTGGATGGACCCATTTGTACCTATAAAAAGTAAAGACACACATAAGTATACTCATTAACAGTAAAAAGGAGCAAAAGATTTTGTAAATATGACTGTAGTATAATTGTTTGCATAAATTAGTTCAATGTTATAAATGCGATTGAGGGGTTGCATAAATTATTTTAGATGTGAATAGAATGGTTGCGACCGTTACTACGTGGTAATCCATACTTACACTGAATTGAAAAATTCACTTTGTTTTAACCACAAATAATTATTGTAAAAATATTATATAACGTGTAGGCTTGATAATGACGATAAAACGTCGAAACTCGAGTCATGCTGTGTTGTTTAGATTTATATAATTGTGCCTACACGTTATATAATATTTTTACAATAATTATTTGTGGTTAAAACATAGTGAATTTTTCAATTCAGTGTATTTTAGATGTTATAAGTGCCACTACGAGGATGCACTTAGTTGTATATTCTATTTCATATGTTAAAAATTACCAATTAAAAGGTAAATTTGTTTTCATGCTTCATTTTCCATGTTAGAAATTTCATAAACATGATGGATTTATTAAGTAGTAGTAAATTATTAAATAAAAATAAGACGTTATTGTTTTCATACTAATATTTAAATGATTTATTATTATTATTTGTTTTGAAGTCTTAATAATGAATTGAAAACTATGTAGTAACAGTATTTACGATTTATGCATAAGTATACCAATATATGATGAGATTAATATTAAAAATAAAAGATTTCGTAAATACGCTTGGGTGAATTAGAGTACACTTGATTGCATAAATTATTTCAATGTTTGAAATGCCATTAGGGAGTAAAAAAATGCATGCAGTTTTAGATGGTAACAAAAATATTATCAAAAAATACGTAATACAACGCCGCTTATTAGAATCACGGATAATGTTATCAATCGGATATTGTTATCACTTTTGCGAAGAACGGGCCGGACGTGTAATACAACATACAAAAATTTTTGTTTATTGTAATCATGATTTCGGTTTATGTTATCATTTTTTTCTTAGAAATGTTTTCGTCATGAGCAATAAATTTTATTTTTACGACAGAGATTTTGAAAGTTGAGCCAGAGGTCGCATTGATTGGACAATACATGGATCCTCATGTGTACGCGCTACGGGCCGACTTTACAGTCAGACACTGTTAGGCGAATATGAAAAGTACATAATTGCGTGTCTGTCGTTGAGGCGAGATGACTAACGAAAAGCAATTACTTTTCAGAGATTTATAACATTTTTTTGTCTAGTTGCATTTTTGCATATGTGTGGTCTTAATATGTAATTAACTATAGTCTGTCCGTTGGATCTTCCGTCGTACGTCACAAACTATCGCTTCAAAAAACGACGAAAGTTTTACAGTGCGTTCTTTTTCTAACGCATTTGGTTTACTTTATCAGACTGAATGTTTTTGTGTCGTTTCTCGAAGCGATATTTCGTGTCGTAGGACGGAAGATCCAACGAATGGACTATTTAGATGTACGATGTACGTCTCAGTTCTATTCTAACCCCTTGCAATGGTTGACGTAAAAAAGAGACGTGATCTTAGTTTAAGTGAAAAAATCAACATTTTAGAACAATATGACAAGTTGCCGAAATTGAGTCAGCGAAATGCAGCAGCACAATTAAAAATCTCACAACCAATTTTGTGTAAAATTTTAAAAAAACGTGTTTAATTAGAAGACGCTGCTAAAAAAAAATGAGAATTTACTCACTAAAAGAAAGCGCACTGGGAAAGACGCTCAAGTGGAATCTGCGATGAAATTGTGGTTTGCGAATGTCCGCGAACATGACGCACGTGTAGATGGCCCGTTGATGCGACAGAAAGCGGAAGAACTTGCAAATAAAATGGGAAAAGAAAATTTTGTTGCAACAGAGGGATGGTTTCACCGTTGGAAAAAAAGGGAAAATATCGTATACAAACGGACACACGATAAGCAAAAAGGTGCTGATTTTAAGAGTGCAGAACACTGGATTGAAAATGAATGGACCAAGATTGCTGCCGAATTTACTCCTAATGATATTTTTAATGCAGACGAGACTGGGCTTTACTATCGCGCTCTCCCCGATCATACATACATGTTTAAAAAAGACAACGCAAATGGTTGTAAGACATCGAAAGAACGTATAACAATTTTGTGTTGTGCAAATATGTCAGGTGACAAAGAAAAGCTTTTAGTAATCGGCAAAAGCAAGAATCCACGTTGTTTTAAAAGTGTCAAAAATCTACCTGTTGATTATTATTCAAATACAAATGCCTGGATGACATCCTTAATTTTTAATGACTGGCTGTTAAAATGGGATAGGAGACTAAATCGCAAAATTGCTCTTCTCGTGGACAATTGCACTGCACATTGTGTAAATTGTCAATTAAAAAATATAAAAGTTATTTTTTTACCGGCCAATACTACTTCGATAATACAGCCGTGTGATCAAGGCATTATAAGGACCATAAAGGCGTATTACCGGCGTATTCAGGTCATCTGATTTTCAGACGCATTACGAATATGAAATTTTCATTAATAACTTGCTTCGTGAAAATCGGAGACAAACAACGCTGGATGAGTTTTTTTAATATGAATTTGTTTTTTATTTTGTTTCAAATTTAAATGAAATACATATTGTATGTAGTAATAATTTTTTAAGAGTTTATGTTACGTTATTATAGTTTGTTACGTTATATGTTTTTAATTAAAATAAAGTTTTTTTTTCGGCTATTATTATCAATAGGTTATTGTTATCAAAAACCCCGAGTCCCGTTGTGATCACATTAAGCGGCATGCACTATTAATAACATAATGATAATAGTATATTGTTCAACGAGTGACGAAAGTAACATTTTTTTAAGCGAGAGAACAGTTTACCAAACGAGGCGAAGCCGAGTTTGGTAATGATCGCGAGCTTAAAAAAATGCTTTCGACGAGTTAAACACTATACTTTTTCTACTACCTTACCTATGATACTAACAAACTTTTATTATATAAACAAATACTTTATTTTGAATTAAAAATTACAGAACTACAGATCATATTTAAATTACTTACCGAC
Source organism: Ontholestes murinus (assembly GCA_963969525.1). NCBI lineage: Eukaryota > Metazoa > Arthropoda > Insecta > Coleoptera > Staphylinidae > Ontholestes > Ontholestes murinus. The sequence continues at coordinate 34,249,723 of OZ018392.1, read as the reverse complement.
AACTTTGCAAAATATGCACAGTGAATATGAATTTACGCGATTATCTGCCTTAAATTCCATGAATTTTGCATATATTTTTTCATACCTCTTTTTCGATTTTTCTGATAATAAATCCACATAGGTTTTCTCAGCTTGATTTACTATTTCTGGTGCAGTATTGGAAAGATCTAAATCACTTACTAAATCAGAAATCATGATATGATGAAGTTACGAACAGTACAAATTCATAAAATGACGTTTAATAATGACACGATATAGTGACTGCAGGCAACTAGATGGAGGTGAAAATTTGTAGGTAACTTTCGTCCCTAGTGACGAAAGTTAGCGTTATGGGATTTTCTCTCACTAGTGACGGAACTCAAATTTTCGCTGGAGTATTCGGTGACGAAAATTGTCTTTTTGTAAAGGGTAGTAGAAAAAATTTATTTTATCTACGATCGTACAGAAAGTAGACGCTTTTTGCATCATTTTTCATTGTAAAAGTGGCTTTTTAAAGCACTAGTGCTTTTTCACGTTTTTATTGCACGGTAATGTCAAACTGTTTTTATTGCACAGAAATGTCAAATTTGACAGATGAATATATTATAGCACAAATTTTCTACGAAAAACTTAATTTTTGATTAATTGATACAAATAACTAATAAACTATAAATAAAATATATAATACAAACGAAATGGCAGATTTAAGAACTCCGAAGATTTCATTTAATGCAAGTCGAAGCGATTACAATAAAGCGAACATTTTTTCCATAAATAATAATGGCGGCTGACATTTGTGCAACTTGTTTACTGGTTGCTAAGTAACGCTTTCATTGGTGCACTGCGGGTAAAATATGTTTTCATTAATTGAATTATTGAAATGACATTAAAATATTACTCATAAGAATATATTCTTTGAAATCCTTTACGATCGAAGATAAAATTTTGTAAGGCACACGTGTAAAAAGTTTCTTTATTGCACTCCTGGCTTTAAAAAAACTCGCTCGTTCCTCGCTCGTGTTTTTAAACGTCAGTTCGTGCAATAAAGCATCACTTTTTACACTTGTACCTTAAATAACTATTATCTACGATGGTACAGAAAGTAGACGCTTTTTGCATCATTTTTCATCGTAAAAGTGGCTTTTTAAAGCAATAGTGCTTTTTTACGTTTTTATCGCACGGTAATGTCAAACTGTTTTTATTGCACAGAAATATTATAGCACAAATTTTCGACGAAAAACTTAATTTTTTATTAATTGATACAAATAGCTAATAAACTATAAATAAAATATATAATACAAACCAAATGGCAGATTTAAGAACTCTGAAGATTTCATTTAATGCAAGTCGAAGCGATTACAATTAAGCGAACATTTTTTCCATAAATAATAATGGCGGCCGACATTTGTGCAACTTGTTTACTGGTTGCTAAGTAACGCTTACATTAGAGCACTGCGGGTAAAATATGTTTTCATTAATTGAATTATTGAAATGACATTAAAATATTACTCATATGAATATATTCTTTGAAATCCTTTACGATCGAAGATAAAATTTTATAAGGCACACGTGTAAAAAGTTTCTTTATTACACTCCTGGCTTTAAAAAAACTCGCTCGTTCCTCGCTCGTGTTCGTGCAATAAAGCATCACTTTTTACACTTGTACCTTAAATAACTAAAAAAAGATGTTATTGTTTTTATAATAATATGTATTTAGGTTCCTTATTTTTTCTTAAGACATAATGTATCACTTTGTAGTAATGACGAACATTATGAATTATTTTTATATCTTTAAAATATATTGAAGACACTTATAACCATAAATTCAGATTTAATCTGCATATTGATTCTGTTGTTGGTCGATCGGTCAAATTACTTGTCTTTATAAAGAGTGTAACAAAATATTTTTCTGATACTAGATTTTTTAATGTTTATATGCATCTATAATAAAAATCATTTATTTATTTATCTTAAATAATACACATAAACATAAATTATTTAAAAAGCATACATAAAATTTTGTCCGACAGAAGTACAGGCGGAGTTCACAACTAAATATGTTCTTCCACTCAAACCCAATTATTAACCATGATGTTAAATCTTTGATTTATATTTAGTTTTTAATTATTTCATCACCTTTTAGGGAGAGAATATTTTGGCTGTTAATGTCAGCATGACAGATATAAAATATATTGATCAACATTTAATAATAAGTGTAATGTTGTGTTCTCAAGTGTCAAGTATAATCACTTTCTAAGTTACTAGCTAATATATACTTTGAATCGTACTTTTGTTATAAAATACTTAATGCCATTCGCGAGCAATGCAAGTTAGTGCTATAATTATTAACTTTTAACTAATTATCAAATCCTCTTTATTGTGAGTTTCGTCAGACAATGGAGAGTGACGGAAGTGTCGCAATGGAAACTGAGGATGCCGGTTTCACTAAGGCAAAATGAAAAAGAGAGCGGCTCTCCAAACACAATACGGCAACCGATCATTCGATCATATAACAGCAAACTATCAAGCCACAAGCCAACGGTCAAGTTTATGATGTGCTATACCAATTTTGTGTAGAATTTCGAGATGAATTGAAATATGGAACAATATACGGGGTGTTCCATTTAAGAAAAAGCAAGTTTGTTTCGTCCTGACTCTTTAACTGAACCTGTATACTTAATTTATCTTTATTCTGATAGTTTTTAAAAAACCCTAAAACTTTTGTATCTTAGCACTTTTCGCTAGTTCTCTTACTTTAGGAGATATTTGACCGTTTCCATACATATCAGCGACCCTGTATATAGATTTTAGACAGACTGAAGACATTACTTTAAAACAGAAATTTAAGAAAATGACCAAGGATATTCACAAATTATAAATTCAATATAAAAGAGTTGCACGGCAAAAATTACTGGCAAGAAATAAAAAAGATAAGCAAATATCACCAAACTGATTTCATTCAGAAAATCGAAGACTAATGATGAATCAAACGACAACGGACTAATCAAAAATCACAGAGATTTTTGCAAAAAAATTTAAATAATATTATAAAACAATACAAAAGGACAACTATGACAACATATTTCAAGACCAAATTGAAAAATGGTATGAAGATTTTATAAACTCCCAAATTCACTCATCCCAAACTACAAAATCAATTGGGAAATTTTAAACTGTGGCGAAAATACAGCTCTAAGTTATGATGGTATTCCCAGGCTAATTCTAAAATCCATCCCTTTACACATCCATTCCTACATCATAAAAATATTAAATCACAAATATCTTACAGAAAAAATACCACCCGAATGGAAAAAAGGAATAATTACCTGTATCCCCAAATCTAATAACGATAATCTTCTTCGTAGCAGCTACCGTCCAATAACCCTACTTCCGGTGCTTGGAAAAATGTTTGAAGCTCTCCTCAAACGCAAAGTCATGTCCTATATTTCTAGTTTTTTCCTAGAACACAGATGCACAACCGTTCCACTAGCCATCCTCTCTTTAAGTTGCCAAACAGCAGGTCCCGAAGGAAATAAATCCGCGATCGTCTTCCTGTCAAAAAAGCCTTTGATTCCATTCGGCACCGAGTTCTACTGCTTAAATGCAGTACCCTCAAACTTCGAATTCATCTACTATATCTCCTGGATAGTTTCCTAAATAACCGCTCCCTTCAGATCAAACACCTCAGTTCCCTTTACATCTCATTTTCTCCTGAGCAAGGTCTACCTCAAGGTTCTCCTCTTTCTCATAATCTCCTGCACGACATTTAGCATCCCGATCCAAAATACTTCAATAAATCCGCCTATCCGCTCCTTTACACCGACGATACTGCCTTAATTACCCACTCTATCCAAAGCCCTCAGCACCCTACAGGGCATGATAGACAGTATACAGACCTGGTTTGAAAATTGGCGTATTTTCATCAACCCTAACAAATCTCAACTCGTTCCCTTTCACAGACTTACAGAACCGCTTCCCTCAATATCTGTAAATGGCCAAAATATGTATCCCTCCGTCACCTGCAAATACCTAGGAATAATATTCAATACTAAACTAACCTTCAAAAACGACTCCACTTCTCTTAAAGTAAAAGTCAAGAAAAGGACGGTACATTTAAGAAGCCTAACCTACAAACAAGCACTCACATCTATAAAATAATCTGGCGTCCTTTACTTGACTATTCAGCTATCCGCTTCTACCACCCTCACCCAGTAACATTATGTAATTTTCAAGTCGCAGGAAGATCAGAGAAGGGTACTAACCAAAATCTGACATTCCCAAAATCCTCTCCATAATCCGTCAAATTTATTGCTCTGCTATTCTACAAATGCACTATTAATTCCCAGAAACAAAAACATTATCCCTAAATAAAGAGAATGGTTGCAACTGGTACTACATGGTAATCCATACTTACACTGAATTGAAAAATTCACTATGTATTAACAACAAATTGTGGTACAATTCAATGTAATTATCCCTAAACGTAAATTCCCTTCCACAACACTAAATAAATTCATTTCATAATCTCAATGACGCTTCAATTAGTAACTAATTTAAGACAAGAACTTCACAAAGACTATTAGCAATCATGAGCTTTCAAACAATCACAAAGACTTAACGGAAAGACCTTTGGCTGATAGCCGATTGACAAATCTCTTATATTTTTTTTACTTTCCCTATATACGTATACACTATTCACGTTGTTTTTGCATAATGGGAGGCCATGGAAATTTAGCATTTATGTTGGCACTAAAACTGTCTGCTTAATTAAATTAGGTGATATTTTTCTGTAAGTTAGAGGTTACAAGTAGTGTCAACATTTTGTGCGTTGTCAGTTTTACTAGGTTCCAGCAGAAAAATAGTCACAATTAAACACAAGCCATGTTACTTTTAAATTCATTCATTCATTCATTCAATTATTAAAATTATTTTTCGAATTTCAGTGGGTTACTTCTAAAATGTGCAATTTTCTAATTTTCTTGACTAAAAGAACTTAATCGTAATGGTGACTGCAGATAGTTTATGTGCGACCAGATCACCCAATTCTGAGTACATTTCTGATTTTAACCAAAATATTCCTAAAACAAAAAATCTTGTACCTACTTATTTTAAAAACTTTACCTTACTTGTTTCGAACTTTTATTCCAAATTTTTACACACCTATCCTTGACAAAAAAGAACAAAACTATTCAACTTCCATAATTTCATTCAAAAATTATAAATTATTATTTGTATCAAAATTTGTTCACAATGTCTACAAAAATTTTTCCACATTTCAGGAGTGCATTTCGAAATAGACTCAAGCCATAAATTCGCTGCTCTGTCTTTAGACGATGGTCGCGAATTTATGTGCTTGTTATAATAGGTTTTACATCATGTCCATGTTCTCTCAATGTCTCATCTGTTACATATCGTTGATTACTAATAATTTTGAAAGGTTTCGAAAAGTTATCCCTGATTTTTACGTTGTGCTTAATCAGCCATTCGACTTTTTTTAGATGAAAATGTAGGTGGTTTGTCCAGCTGCACCGAATGATAGGGCGCATTGTCAAAAATGCATACATATGTTTTATCTAACTTTGTCAAAGCAGGAATAAGCCAATTTTGAAATAAGTTTTCATCCATTGTTTCATGATAATCCGTATCATTATTTTTTGAATTTAACAATAAATCACATCCCTTCAAAAAACCTAAATGACATCCTGCGTGTAAAATTGTAAACCTTGACCCTTCACTTTCAATTTTGGGTGGATTCAAATCTGAATCGTGTACCCAGCAACGAATTGCCGACCCATTTTGGTAAATCCATGTTTCGTCAAGATATACAAACGTAAAATTTTCACTAGAATTTTGAAACTGTAAAAATTTTCTGAAAAATGTAATTTTAGCTATGACGTGTTTTTGTTCACAAAAAATTTTGCGACCGTTTACCATTTTATACTTGTATCCCATCGATTTCAGAATTTTGTATAAAGTTGTTCTCCCACCTTTAAATTCTAAACTTTCTCGCGAATTAGCCAAAAGATCATCTAACGTAAAATATTCATTTTTTGAGTTATATTGCCAAATAAGTTGTTGCAGGTCTTTCCTAAACATGTGATTGGTAAAAATGTCGGTTTTGACTCTTTTACCAGAGGATGAGGTGCTTAAATTTTCGATTTTTTCCTGCACTATCTTTGCTATTGTTCTTGTACTCACCTAGGAATCAATTGATGAATGAAAAGAACTTAAAATTTAATTTTTACTTACTGAAAATATGTTCTGCAGTCTAATACAAATATCATCACGGCTGAAATTTGGCAGATCTTTTCTGAATTGAACATAACACTTTTTTATTGCTATTTTAATTTCAGCGCTAATAATTCTTGGCATTTTAAAGAAATTTATCAGTAATTTTTTTACAATTAACGGACTTTATCAAACAATGCTATCTCATTTTAAATGAACGTATGTTGGTCGCGGGAGATTTAGCAACACTGTATGTATTTTGACAGGTTCACATGTCAGGCGCTTGAGCAACGGAAAATTGACGAATAGTGTATTCAACGTTAAAAAAATAAATCACGACCATCCATTATGCAAAAACAATCTGAATAGTGTATAGTATATACCGTGTGTCACGTTTGAAGACGCATCATAGGGAATTCCCATGTAAAATTTTCAATTGCAGTTTGTATCTCTATTATTGAACGAAAATTATCAAAATAAAATTAGAACGATTCCTTTATCTATTAAGATTATTTTGGAGGTTTTATTTTTGTTTCATCTTTAGTTTTAAGCGAAATATAGCTTAAGAAGTGTGAAGAAATTTTCGATAAAAAAATCCTCAAAATAGTAGTTGCTATGAATTGTCAATGTTTGTCATCTACATTGATTAAGCCACAAACACATAATTCAATTCAAAATAAGTGCTTACACCACAAGTCCAAATAGTGTGTGTTTTACAGATGAATGTAGTTTCTATTTGATGTCTAATAATAACGAACAAAATAATCGTCAATGGTCTCAAAACATTCTTCATATTGTAACATCAAGAAGTGAATATCCACAAAAACTTAATGTATGTTTTATTTTTATTAAAAGCAAATTAAAGTATTTATCGGTTTCACTTTATGTTTATTCTTTACAAAAGCATTATTTCTAAATTCGAAATAGTATAATAATTATAATTTAACTGGATGCGGTTTTGAAATTTTGTAGAAAATAAATGAGAAATACTAAAAAGAGTTTTATTCTGTTTCGGGAAATTGTACCTTTGAGTTAACTCGTTTCAACAAGAATAATTAATTTGAGCCTTTGAACTCGCCATCTGTAATTTTAGATGTTATACACTGACTTTTCAAAGCACTGAACTTTTCCTTCTGTGTTGTAAGCACACATTTAAAATTTAATTATTTATTTGTGGGTTATAGAATTTAGATGACAAGCACTGACTTTTCACAGCAACTACTATTTTGAGGATCTTATTATCAAATATTTGCTTACACATTTTAAGGAATATTTTGACTAAAAGTAAGGATGAAACAAAAATAAAACCTCCAAAATAATCTTAATAGATAAAGGAATCATTCTAATTTTATTTTGATAATTTTAGTTCAATAATAGAGATACAAACTGCAATTGAAAATTTTACATGGGAATTCCCTATGATGCGTCTTCAAACGGGACACATGGTATAGGAGAAGTATAGTTTTCGTGATTTTTTTTTTGTGCCTGTGTATATGTGGCTGTTGGTGGGCGTTGTATCTGTTTGAGATGAAACTTCAAACTTGAGAAGGTTTTGTCGTTAAAAAGCGGAACTGAAAAGCTTTTGGTAAACATATGAAAAATATTACAAAACAAGAGTTAAAGAAGAATGAGAAACTAATCAAGTTTTATTAAAACATATTTGTCATAAAATTTTTAATTTTCGAGAAAACAAATTGAAAATTTTGACATTTTTGGCCAATTTCTAATAAAAATGGAGTTACATGAAATTTATATAACAAATAATTGTAGAGAATTCAAAAGTGAATAAATTATTAAGAATACCTTTTTTGCATAAACCTCATAGTTTTCGAGTAAAATATCACTATTTTTATTTTGTTACATATCGTATGTATTTGTCAATAAAGATGGTTGACTTAATGGTAATGTAAATTGTGTCGATTTAACAAGATTAATTTTAAATCTACCTCAATACAACACTAGGGAAAAATAACTTTTAGCAACCAGATGGAGATGTACAGATACTACTTTTAACAGTTCTCTTAATAGAATACTTAATAATACTTCCACTATATGCAGATGTTGACATTCTAGGCTCATCTTCACATTGCTTCAAACATTGTATACAAAGCATATTGCTGTAGTATTGTATTGAGGAGGAACCCTATTTTCAAAGTCAGTTAATTATATGAATAACAATATTTGTATATACATATGTTTTTCTGTATAAGCATTTTAAAGTGTTTTAAACAGTTATTGTAAAGAGGTCTCCATAACGAAACAATAATTATAATAATATTTCTATTGTGATAATTATGAATTTTATAATTTTTCAATTTAGTTGCTTAAACGTACCATTTCGAGTAATTGCATATCCGAATGCCGGACATGTCTGCCTGGAGCTACGAGCACCCCGAAGCAGCGTTCAATGAAAAGAAGTGGACCGTTGTCAGACACCTGACGTATACTCAAGCACAGCTGCTTTTCCAAGTTCATCCTGAGTTTGAACCCACTGCGATCCTTAGCGACAGTTGAAAAAGTACCCTGAAACATTTTTTTTTAAATTATAAATATGATAATTATTTTACCTTTCTTAAAATAATAATACATTTATGTATAGTAGTCGCAGAGCCGTGTATATTTGTTGGTGTATACGAGTTTGTTACTCTAAAGCATGGATGCACAGACCGCGGCCCGCGGGCCGCATGCGGCCCGCCGGTCGAATACCGGTGGCCCGCCGACAGCAAAAATAATACTCTCGTACATTCTAAAAATATTGAATTCTATTCCAGAATAAAACCAAAAAAAATATGTTCGAAAAGTAATTTGAATCTCGCGCGCGCGCTATTACGGTGCGCCGTACGTGGGTCGTCGGTAACAGCGGTCGGTAATGTTCGTGCTGATCTCGGTTAAATTCGTTTGCTTGAAGAAGCGCGGCGGCCGGCGGCGCGATGACGATCGCTCGCGTAGATAGTACACGACTCGAAGCTTCCAGAGTCGGTTTCGAGATTTCTCCAGACAGTTTTCGACTCTATACGCGCGGTATACAAGCCACGTTTAATCGCCGCTAGGTGTATTAGTGTTCTGTGAGTTTAATAGAGGTTTTGGAAGGCAATAGTTGTACTCCACTAGCCGGTGTCATATATTTTGATCCACATTCAACGTAGATTTCCTGTTGCAGTGTTAACCGTCAAGTGCCGTGTATAATTGTGTTGTGAAATCGTAAGTAAAACTCTATTATTAATAAGTGTTTCCCTACCTATTTAATCAATTATTTTTGATAATTTAAAAAGGATGGGTAATTTAAGTAGGTACTGTAATTGTTTTTAGGTGCTGTGTTAATCCTAGCCAGGATTAGAACGCAACATGGACAAGCCAGGACCTAGTAAAAAACGTAAGGTTAAAGATGAAAATCGGCAATTTCAAGAAATTTGGACTGAGAAATACTTTTTTGTATGGTCGCATAACAAAGTCGTTTGTTTAATTTGCAAGAATTCTGTTGCAATTGCAAAGGAATATAATGTAAAAAGGCACTATGAAACGCAGCATCCTTCTTTTACCAAGTTTACAGGCGAATTAAGAAAGCAAAAAATGTTTAGAAAACCCATTGAAGATTCAGAAACAGCTACAGAAGTTAGTTATGAAATTTCTCGAATGATAGCAAAGCGAAGTCGCCCCTTCAATGATGGGGATTTTGTAAAAGAATGCATAGAAATTGCCGCTAAGAAAATGTGTCCAGAAGCAGCAAAAAAGTTTGAGAAAATTCAACTGAATCGTATGACCATCCAAAGACGAATTATGTCTTTGTCAGGTAATATTGCGGAACAATTAACTGAAAAAACTAAGATCATTGAATTTTTTTCATTAGCACTCGACGAATCCACTGATATTAGTTCCACAGCTCAACTTCTAATATTCATACGAGGTGTTACTCAAGATTTTGAAGTCGTAGAAGAGTTATTAGGAATGTGTTCATTGAAAGGTCAAACCAAAGGAGTTGATATACTCAATGTACTTTTGGATGAGCGTTCAAAAACTGATTTGGACTTATCAAAATTATCGGGAGTTGCGACTGACGGTGCTCCTTCGATGATTGGTGTCAATTCCGGGCTAGTTACTTTGCTGAAAAAGCATCTGCAAGAAAAAAACATAAAGGCTGAAGATCTCATGCAGTTTCACTGCATTATACACCAAGAAGCCCTCTGTGCTAAACAAATTGAATTTCAAAATGTCATGAAAGTGGTAGTTTCGACTGTAAATTTCATAAAATCACGAGGACTCAATCACAGGCAATTCAAACAATTCCTTGATGACATCGAAAGCGAATATGGAGATTTACTGTATTATACAGAAGTAAGGTGGCTAAGTCGTGGATTGACACTGGAACGATTTCTAAATTTAATAGAAGAAATTGGAATATTTCTGGCGGAAAAGCAAAGGGATGTCCCGGAACTTAAAAATCCTGATTGGTTGTGTGATTTGGCTTTTTTAGTTGACATTACAAATCATTTGAATGTCTTGAAGACACGGCTTCAAGGCAAAAATCAACTGATATCCCAGCTCTACGCTCATGTATCATCCTTTCAATGCAAGCTGACACTTTTCAGATCGCAATTGAATTCTGGAAATTACAATCATTTTCCGAATTATAAGAAAATGGCTGAAAAATTCAACAAAACTGCGATTAATTTCAGTTATGTAGAAAAGCTAGATATTTTGATTCAATCTTTTCAAGACAGATTTTCGGAGTTTAAAAAGTGAAACCTCTGTTGGACATATTCAGCAATCCTTTCACGATTTCAGTTGAAAATGCGCCAGAGTCAATGCAGTTAGAAATTATCGACATTCAAAACGACGAAGATTTACGCAACAAATTCAACGAAGGAGACTTGCTGAACTTTTACCGCTGCATTGATAAAAATATGTACAAAGAGTTGCGCATAAACGCTCTGAAATGTGCCAGCTTATTTGGTTCTACCTATATATGTGAACAAACTTTTTCAATACTTAATAATAATAAAACCAAAAATAGAAACCGCCTTGCAAATGAAAGTTTGGAAGCAGTTTTACGTGTTGCTACAAGTAAATTTGAGCCAAATATAAAAAAGATTGTAAGCACTATGCAGTGCCACGCTTCAAATTAATAAATTCCTTTTTAATTTTAATACATTATTATCAATTATTTATTGTCTTTAATTACCTACACTTCTGGCGGCCCGCCATCAGTTCATGATTTGCCCGAGTGGCCCCTAGTCTTAATAAGTCTGTGCATCTCTGCTCTAAAGAGCCAAAAACTATATCCCAATAGATAAGGATGCCGGTCATCTTACAATTGCAAATCTAAATATATTTTTATTATTTTAAGTAGAAAAAAAAACATTGTAATATAGATTCTCACCTTTCCTTCATCCTCCTTTATCTCCAAACTAACCTCAAACACGTACATGACACTTTTGGCTTCTGACAGTGTCATTATGGAGGCGCTCATGTCGGCAGCAGACGCTATGGAGCTCGTCATCGACCTGGAAACGTTCCTCTGGAAAGCCTTCGAAAAGCAAGCTGGAAACACACAACACGAAATCCGACACTCAGAATGATTGCTCTCATTATCACTAACGGAAAAACGATACATGTTTTTAAAGATAACTAATGTCCATGTGTTCGGGCAGAAGTGAATACGGTTTAATTAGCGATTCTAAAATAGTTTCAATACAAAAATTACAATAAACAGTTTTTAACGCGGAAAATACCGTCTTTTTTGTGGTCAAGACAATTCTATTGTTGAATGAAAATCGGCGACTAAATTTCATTGATAGCAGTTGTTATTGCTGGTACATTAGCAACTGTAAAACTGAGATGGCGATTTAAGAAATTGATCGTTAGGCCATCTTACGGTGTTTGTGATACCTCCGAAGCGTTGCTATTAAAAGAACTCGCACAATTGCGTAAACTAGATTAATATTGTAATGATGCATGCATACATCATTTTTTTTACATTAGTGACCAGAAAATTTGCACAATTAGAATAAAATAGTGATATATATTGTAATAAATAAGAGTTCATTAACCGTTTAAAGGGGAATATAAAAAAAAATGTTGACTAAACAAACGAAACTGAGGCGCGGAAGTGGTCGGAAGAAATGAAGATGATGCGTAATTTTTGGGAGCGACCCTTATCGCGCGACTAATAATAAATCAAAGAATGTGCAATCGGGGGAAGAACCTGCAAGAAATAGAGTATAAAAAGGTCCAATCATTGATTCGGACAGTAGGTAGATTAAGATAATTTTCGACTGACATATTATTAATTCATAAACTGATATAATTAAGCCCCACCTTTCAAATCAAAAGAAAATAATCCTTGTATTAAAAATCACCTAAAATGTAAGAAAAATAGATTTCTTTGTCTTTTTCAATTTGAATCAATAGATAATATTTTATATTTATATTTTTTTTAATTCACACGTAAAGATTATATGAAATTATTATTATTACTCATTACACCAAATTTTGAAAATACGTGTATCTTGTCGCATTACATTTAACTCACGTCGAACGTTCCGTCGTTCTTACCTGAAACTCTGGTTACAGCTTCAGAAATATCACATCGGAATACATGGCACTGAAATATGGCAGATTCTTGGGTGTCACCGTGAGACCAGGTGAAGGAGAAACAGCTCGCTTCGGGCGACTCGACGACGCCACGGGCGTAAAATAATATGCGGTGGATTTCATACCTTGAGATTACTGAATTCGTATTTGCGTCGTACAACCTGAAACCATAAATTCAATCTCTTGCATTGAAACCGTTTGATGCTCACTGCAAAAAATATTCGAAACTAATGGATAAATCGTGAAAACAATTTTCAATACAAACGTGCCTGAGACTCACTCATTAATATAATTTCCTTCAAAAATTTAAATTAAAAGATTTATAATTTTATCTTTTTTTTAAATATTAATAATGATTAAATTTATATTATTGACAAACTGGGAAAGTGGATATTTCAGTCGTAATTTCGGACTGATTCAGATCAAATTTTAGCAAAAATTAATGAAAAGATAAATTATTTTCTAAGAATACAAAACAGCATTTAGTGTATATTTTAGTCCTAAATTCGGGTTGACTACTTACACTACGATGCCTTGCGAAGAGCAGGGTACGGAAACAGAGACTTTTATCCCGCTATCGGCGCTCTGTTCGTTGAGTATTACCATATTCCTCTGGATCTCCGCTTCCGATTTGGGGGCGTTAATCGCGGCAGCCCCCAAATAAGTGACCCCACTGAATATGGTACAGTCTTGATCAACATCGGATACTGAAACATAAACAATACTTTAGAGATGTGGGGATCGATTAAGAGGTTAATAGTATATATTTAAGTCAGATAATTAAAAAATAGTATTTGGAAAGTAATAGGTTTTATTAATGAAATATAAATAAGCTCTGTGAAAGATATTAGTATTTTAATATAAAATGATATGAGTATTTGCTTATCATGTGGTAGATGACAATCTCGATGCTCACTATGGTGCGTGTGGGATCCAGTTAATAAGTTAATAGAGCAATTGAATCAAAAGGAAAATTCTAAGTCTACAATTATTTTTCCATATTTTTTTTTGTTTGTTTCTTGGTTGTTTAAAACAATTTTTAAACTGTTTTATTTTCGACAAATTTTCTATTGTTTTTTTTAACTCTTTATTTTTTAATCAAAAGTTTCAAAGATATTTTAGTAATTTCGAATTGTTTTCCCCTGTGTGTTTATTTTTGGTAAATAATAAAAATAAAGCAAATATACTGTTTTAAGAATTGTTAAAATAACATTTGTTCTCTTTGAAATGTTCCACGGATCTATTTTTTTAAGAAATGTTTTTTTTTTCTTTAACAATTTGAAATTTTAATAAAGTAATTCACCCATGAACACATGTTTTTTTGTTCTTTTTATTATTAAAATGAATATCGCTTTTAAAGGTTTTAAAACAGTGTTGATACTATTCCACCCTTCAACCAGTAAAACATGATTGTAAATATTATTAACGCGTATTTTTTACTAGGTTTGAATTGTTTTCCTATTACATATTTTTTTTATTATTTAAAAATTCAAATAGTATACCTGTTAATTAAAAATGTGGCTGTGTGGTCACCATCACACCATCCAGTTTCTATGATATAATATAAACAATATTTTTTGAAGAAAATAAACTTATTTTTCATTAAATTCATTGCCCAGAAAAAAATGATTAATATAAAATAACTTTTTAAAAAAAACAAGTTATTTATTTTATTTTGAATTATCAAAATGCATCACGAAGTGAAATCGTCTAAAATTATTTATTGATTAAATGATTAAGCTTTCTGCGTTCTGTAAAGAACCTATAAAGTTACAAGAAATTTAAATTTAAAAAATTTAAAGAAATAGTGTGATATCAACAAAGTGAGCAAATAAAAGCAATAACTTTTAAAGAACATGTATTTTTTTTACGTAAACCAAATGCTTTTAAAAAGGTGTCCAGAGAAAGTTACATAACCAATTTATTGCTAAGCTGAAATATTATTGATTTTGAGAGAAATATGTGCATGATTTACTCACTGACATAATAAGTAGTTATTACACACAAGGGCAAATATAAATGTGTTTGTAGAGATCAATACAATCGTGATACAATTACTATTTTCACAGCACACACCTTATTTTTTTAATAAATAAATAAAATAAAGCTTATGTTGTAAGTATTATTACCACTTTTATTTTTATTTTATTTATTTCTTCTTTAAAATGTTTTTTTTTTTTAATAAATTTCGGAAAAACAAAAACTCCACCTCGAACATTCAATAACTTCTGATGTACAAAGATTTTCAGCTCTTTTTCAGAAATAATAAAAGCTTAGATTTAATGTTTCCGTTTTAAATCATTAGCGGTTCTTGAGATACAGCGCTCACGCTAATCTATGACATTTCAAAAATTGGACTTAGGGGACCTCAAAACACATTATTTTAAATGAAAATTAAATTAAATAAAATTTGTAAAACGGCGGTGCAGAAACGCTCAAATAGATTAATTCTCACACATTACTTTTATTTACATTATTTTAAATTTTAATCTATACTTTATATAAGCAAATATACAATTTAAAATGCAAATTTAAGTAGCCAATAAATATAAATAATATTATTAAACTACTTTCATTTTATAGAGATAAGATAACAAATACTAATTAATAGTACTTAAAATCCTAATATTATTGGAAAGACAGTTTTCAACATTTTCTAAATTCCAACTGTCGTATTAGGTATGTTATTATGCTATTATCAACTGTGGAATGGCGGTATGGCAATTTAAATCTTTTCAATGTCAACACTAGGGGTTTCACCTTCATAATACAAAACGCGTGCATATTTCATAACCTATGCAATACTTGACCTAATTACTTTATACTAACCTAAATTATCACACCGAACCTACAAAAATGATGCATTAAAATGCATTTACCACGATATACAAACAAATATAATAACTTTAACAAAAATATTAAAATCCTAAAACAATAAAAAACTAATTTCTGTGTTTTGTTTTATTACAGCACATTTAATCTTAGTCCATTAATAATAATTCCATTAGTGAATTTTTAAATCCAAAAAACGTCTTAGAGTTATTATCAAAAATTAGAAAAACAATTTAGTGACGAGTTATTAGTAGTAGTAGTAGTAGGCTATTGACCACCCTGTCGTCATGTTATTTGTGTAATTTTGTGTATAAAAGAGCTTGTTCCTTTAAATGATCGCCCCGTCACTCTAAAGCGCCATTAATCTCCCAATAGCAACCCTTATGCGTCCACAACCGATGTTTAATGAATTGTTATTTTCCAGTAAATTAAAATATATTGGATCTGGGAAAATCTTCATAGAAAGAATTTAAATCTAAGCATGCGTTTTAAGATATCAAATATACGAAAAATAATTAAAAATCGAATTGTCTTATTAGAATAAAAAATACAATAGGAAAAACTGTTAAAACATATAATATACAGGATGTCCCTTAATGTGGTAAAATGGCTGGGCCACAGATTCCTAGGGCCAAAATATGATGATTTAACACAACATAACATATCTATACAGGGTGAGTTTTTTTTATATGTTCTCTATGGGGATCTCGGAAACTATATGAGATAGAGAAACGGTTAAATCAGGAAAGAAGTGTAGATTTACGAGACGAATAAAATTCGACTTTCAAAGTTTTCAAAAAAGTCAAGGGTAACTAGATATTTTGAAAAAAAATAAAAAGTGTCAAACTTTCAAATCAATATATCTCGGTTATTATAACAGATACAAAAAAACTGTAAAAGACAAAGTTTTAGATAATTTTATGCAAATTAATAAAAGAATAATCAGAACATTTTTATCGCCATTATTTTCCGAGATATGACGCAAACTTACATTTTTTAATGGAAACCATAATTGGCTATGGCCTCATTCAAAAGATATTTTTTTTCTCTTTAATGCAATATCACACATGACATAGTTATTTCTAAAAATAAGTGAGTAATAGTCATTTTAAGTTTTATTAGAAATAAAAAATGGGTAGCCATGAAAAAGATGAAAGTAATACAATTGCAGTTGTTTATAATAATAGCAATATTATAATTATTAGTTTTGCAGAGAATAACCAAAATAATTACAGAACAGCTTAAATATAGTTTTCTTACAAAAAGATGTAAATTAAAAAACTACTTATAATTTTATAAAAAAATAATTTTCATTTTGCTAAAAAATAATAAAACAGTCTCAAATTTTCCCAAAAATGATTGCAAATTGGGTTTAAATTTTCTTGAATCAAGAAATCAATTTACGAGAGAACAATTGAAAATTGCTATTAAATGCAATTAAAAGGAATTTAAAACTTGCTAAAACTCGGTTAAATTAAAAAAAAAAATTGTAAGAAAAAGTTTGCTGAAAATTTAATAAAAAGTTATTGAATGTGTACAAACAAAATTGGAATTTTAGAAAAAACATGAAAAAAATATTTAAAATCTTATATAAAAACTATTAAGGTGATAAATAAACCACTTGGGTTTTGAGAATTTACACAATTTAATGTCGATGCACTGCAACAATTGTTTCGCCACACAGTAGCTTCATGAGGAAGAAGTGGTTTATTTATCACCTATATAATAGAATGTCGCCAACTAAAAGCCTCATCAATCGAATATCAAACATTATAAGTTGAAACAAACAGACTGCTTTCTAAATTCAAAAAACAACTTGTTTTAAAAAAGTCCTAGTAAATTTTTTTATGATAAAATAAACACAATTAAATAATTTAAAACAATTTGAAAACAGAAAACATTGAAAAAATAAGAAACAAATCTACAGAACTCTTTAAGGAAACTTTAAATATTGTGGAACATTTTTTACTAAAAAACAATTAATTTCGAATATTTAATGATTAAGTTAATTAAAAATTTATAAGTGGAAAAAGCAGTAAAAAAAACTTTATTTTAGGGTAATTTGAAACTAAAAATTAACTTAGGTTGGAAAAAAACTATTTGCAAAACAATTGAAAAAATGCTATAAAAATGAAAGAAATAAAAATAAAAACAATTGCATTTTACTAGAATTTTTTTAAAAAAATAGCTTAAATTTCTTTAGAAGTAAACATTTCTAAACAAAAATAATTAAAAATTGGTTAAAAAATAATTGGAAAAGTAAAAAGTTACATTTTTCATTTTTCTAAAAATCAGTTAAAAATTTATCAGAAAATAGTTAAAAATATTAGTTTACTGAAAAAAAAACTTAAAAACAAGCCACAGCAAAAATAGTTAATTGAACAGTTCAAAGCTATATTTTAAGGAAAGTTTACATGCAAAAATGTGGTAAAAGTTACCAGTAAAATTAAAATATGCTACAAAACAACACATTTCACTTATATACAAGTTAAACAATAGAGGGCTTGGCTTAGCAGGTATCCCTGTCTCACTCCCATCCATGTTCTAAATTCCTCTGATACTCTATCCCCCACCTTTGCCACACACCACGTTTCCTCATATACTCTCCTCACAAACTCAACCATCCCCTCACTCACCCCTCTTCTTTCCAAACATTCCACCAATCTTTCTCTCGGTACCGAGTCATACGCCTCTTTCAAGTCTAAGAACACCGCATAAATACTTCTTCTTTCTTCCATTATTTTTTCTACCATTCTGGCCAGGATAAATATCTGGTCTGTTGTACCTCTTCCCCTCCTAAATACTCACTGTGTCTCTGGCACAAGACCTTTATCATCAACTTCCTTCACAAGTCTGTTCATTGCTATTTTATATCCCGCATTAGTAACTGTTATTCCCCTATAGTTATCCACCTCTCCTCTGCATAAGGGAGGAATTGCACTGGGCATACGGCCCCCAACTTCCCTTTCTATATTTGATTCAGAACTTTTCTGAAGGTTCTTCTCCCCTCTTCCCCAATCGCCTTCCAAACTTCCGCCTGTCCGCCGTTCTTCTCGCCTCCTTCATATCCCACCTAAACCCCCCCCCCGGTAGCTTCGCTTTCACTTCTTCCCAAATTTCCTTTGTTACCCACGTCTCCACCAGTTCTGCGATTACCTTATCTGCCATCCACCCTTTTAATTCCTCATCCCACCTCCCACCTCTAATCGTTCCCTTTATCCCCGCCACGTTCCAAACGCCTATTGTTATCCCCCTTGTCCCACTCCTCTCAAGCATTCACCTCTATCTCCACTCCCATCATCTCCTTTGCAAAACTCTCCACCTCTTTGCTGTCTCTAAAATCATTCCCTTTGATTACTAAATTATCTCTCTTTCCTTTCTATCTCTCCCTTTCCTACCCCCACATTTCCTTCCACCCCCTTAATTCCTCCCTCCACATTTCCCTGGTTTTCTCCATCTGCTCTTTCCACATCTCCATCTGCGCTTTCCACCTCTCCTCCGTTTTCACACATTTGATAAAAGCTTAAATTTAAGCCACTTTTGAAAATTTTTACAAAAAAATTTAAATTGAAAAACTGCTATCGAATTTACCAGTAAACAATTGAAATTTGCTCTAAAAATAAACATTAAGAAGAACTATTTAAAAATACATATTAAATTTTGCCTTTTATTTTAATAAAGACTTAAAGCTTTATTTTAGGAAAGCTATAATTTTTGTTTCTGGAACTGTCAACCCAATATTTAGTTAATAGTAACTTAGGTTAATTATCTTTACAATATACAGGGTGTCCCGTTAATGCGGGGAAATGGCTAGACCATAGATTCCTGAGGTCAAAATATGACGATTTAACGCAACTTATCTATATCCAAAAATTTACGGTTAAGCCGGAATTTGGCTTCAAAGTTTAAAATTTTTTTAATTCTTTTGTTTATAACAATTGAACGCTTTATTTGATTTCAATGAAATTTATTTTTAATAACTACCATAATATAATATATTATTTCAGTTATTATGACTATTATTGGCTAACAAGAAGTATAAGAAACAGTAGTACCACCACTTAAAAACTAAAATATTGTTTTATTGGTGGATCTAATAAAAACTAAAAAAATACTACTTGAAAGAAAATTTAATTTAAAAACTTTTTTATCTCTTAATAATATTTGATATCTTTTACGGTTTTCCCACAAAAAAATAAAATATATATTTTTTATCTAGTAAAAACAAAATCAAGTTTTTCATCCATTCGAAAAAAAATGTTTTTCGTGGCCGTCTTTGTTTAAAAAATGTAAATTATGTATAATAATAATTATTTAGTGTCTTTTAACAATTAATTTTTAACTTTATTATAGTTCATAAATATTCATATTTGGAACAAAGAGATATCTTGTTTGTATTAGGATTTTGCAAAGAAAATTGTTTGAAAAGTGTTAGAGGTTGTTTTGATTTATTTTATTAATTGATATTATTTCATTTTTATTCAATAGAGTAAGTTTATTTACTTATTAATGAGTGCATAATGAGTATACTATATTCATATTTTATTTTTTTATGCAAAAACCGTACAAGATATCAAAAACTGGTAAGAGTCAAAAAAGTTTTTAAATCTAATGCTCTTTCAAGTAGATTTTTTTGGATTTTATTGGATGAACCAATAAAAAAATATTTTAGTTTTTACGTGGTGGTACTACTGTTATTTATACTACCTGTCAATCACCAATGCCAACAATAACTGAAATGATGTATAATATTATGGTACTTATTAATAATAAGTTTCATTCAAATCAAATAAAGCGTTCAATTGTTATAAACAAAAGAAATAAAAAAATTTTAAACTTTGAAGCCAAATTCCGGCTTAACCGTAAATTTTTGGATATAGATAAGTTGCATTAAATCGTGATATTTTGACCCCAGGAATCTATGGTCTAGCCATTTCCCCGCATTAACGGGACACCCTGTATAGAGGGAAGGATGTGTGATGACTTTAAACATTCCTCTCCCATGCAGGTTGGAAACACCAGGCAGTCCACAAGTATTTGCTAGCGGTTTCCTCTTCCTCTCTTCATCTTCACACCCTTTGCAGGTAGAACTAGATTGTAGTCCCAGTCTGTTCAGGTGCAATCTTTCGTAGGTTTTCTATCGACAGGTGCATACAGTATCTGGTTGTTTTAGTGTTCATTGAGATGAAGTTTTTTGAGACCCTACAGCCAGATGTGTAGTCCCATTGCTCCTTGTGGCTGTTATCGTGGTCATTCTTGGCCACCATATTACTGATGCATATGCATTGGTCACACATTGGTTGTGTAGCGCCATAGACAACACTCCCCTTGTAGACAACCCTTTGCAACCCGACATACAAGTCTCGTGTCACCTATTATAATATTGACTGTCCTCTATAGCAGCATGTTGGAGATCCACTGGAACTCCCCTGCATCGAAAAGCAGCTATTATCTTTGGGAAGGAGGTCTTATCAAAGTTGCAAGGGTGAAGATTTTTTGCTTAGCGGATCGGCCAATTCTACTCACCACAGTGTGCAGGGCCTAGTCCGTCGACCTGCCTTCACAGTATGTATGTTAATTGGGATGTAGCAATATTTACTATTATTGTTTCCCTAATGTACTGATTTTGGTATAAAGATAACGTCCGCAAATTATATAAACTAATAATAATCTCACAAATTATTTGTTTTATAACTTCAAGAGTATAAACATTAGCAGAGATGTTATTTATTGAAACAAATTATTCAGTAACATTTTAGCCATAATTATTTATTATTCCAACTGTTGTTCATAAATCAACATTCGACAATTAACTAGGTCGCCATTTTTTATACATAAATTAATTACTTGATTAACTCGTAGTAATAATTGACATTACACAAATTATTGATTGCTGTATATCTAAAGATAATGGAATTCAGGGCAGACTTATGAATGTAAACAAATTCCAAAAATAAGAATTACAATGTGTAATAGTTAAAATTAAACATAATCCATTGCTCAAAATAAAAGATCTTAACCCATTTAGACCCAAACGGTCGAAAACGACCATACAACACTCTATCCCAAACGGTACGAAACGACCGTACTAAATACCTTTAATTAAAAGTCACTTTTGTATATTTTATGGTGCTAAGGGGTATACCCTCTGTATAAGTGATGTTTAGGCTACCATATTGACTTATCACCCTATAATAAACTTAGTAGTTATTTGTTTTTTGTGAGAATAACTTCGTACGTAAAATTGTTCAAGAACATGGCGGAAAATAATCGTTAATAACTAATTTAATTTTAACTTAAATATAAATATTTTCTGCTCATATATAATAAAACTCCACTTATTAAAATACCAACTAGCAATCAAATTGAAAAACAAGTTTGTATGCTGATAAATGGCGATGAAAATGGAAGTGTTCGTTTTCGACCGTTTGGGATAATAAGTATAAAAAACTATAACAGTATTTGAGGTATGCTCCAATATAAAGTAATATATCTGTGAACGATTCAATGATCAAATATTTCGCTAAACATTCATGTAAGTAGTACAAAACTTATAACTGAATTATATATCAAGGAAGGAAGGAAGCCACCGGTACAGTACGAGCAAATAGGACCGAAAAATGTAGCTTGCTCAATACTAAATTAATGAAAAGAAGTGATCGCGGTACGATCTATAGCCGTATTGACAAAGATAATTGTATTGAAGTTATTATTTGTATAGATAACAGTGTTGTTACCATTTTGTCTAATCAAAATGGTATAGAACCAGTGAAGAAGATATCGCGCTTTTCTCTAAAGTAAATAAAAGTTTGAGGTACACTTATGGTATCAATATGTACAGTAAATACATGGGAGGAGTAGATCAAATGGGCAACCACATTTTAAATTGAACCTTCGATATAACTGTAAATATCTCAAGAGTTTCGAATCAAAATTAGATAAATTAGACATGTTGTTGAAGCAGTATACCAAACGTATGGTTACAAAATGACGAGACCAGATCCTAGCCAGAAATCGAAGTAAACCAAATGCAAAAAGATATAGCAAGGCATTTAGTGCTAAAATTTAGTGGTTAAAAAAGCGCAAATTGTAAAAATAAAATTAACTGCACGTGAAAATTGTAATATCCCTTGATATGCATGATAAATCTTTTATAGAATATAATAAGTAGTTAATATTGTCAAAATTAATAGTTTTCGTAAATAAAATCTATAATTGTTATACACTTATTTAACTATTTGCTTATTACAAACAATATTCTAACATTATAGACAATATTATAATAAAGTACATAATTTTTAATTTGTAGCACATTATCCCAAATGGTCGTTTTCGACCTAAGCCATAAGTCCAAAAATAAAAATGGCATTTAATAATTTTCTTTTATTTTCATCTTAGATTGACTAGTTTTATCATAAGAAATAATGACAAATACAAAATAATTTAAAAAAAGTTTCGGGCACATGGGAGTATAATATTTATCGAATTACGGGTCTAAATGGGTTATCTTTATTTCTTCTTGTAATTATTATTTATTTGTAGGTGCATATATTTTTTACAGAAAATAAATAAAAGTTTAATTTTAATTTAAACTCGATAACTTTGTTATCTGTATTTATCAGTTATTTTAGAATTATCGAGTTTAAATCATCATATTTAAAATGTACAGGGACTAAACACCTCCATAGTTAAATATTTAAATGAAAGTTAGTTATTAACATTAATATTTTTTTAAACCAAAATTCAATCACTAATGCATAAAATTAAATAACTAAAATAAACTCTTTGTTAATACAATTAGTATAGAAGCAATGAATTGATGGACAGGTTACACCTATTTTAATTAAATTTATTTGGTAATTAGAAGCTGTGTTAATGACAAGAATACAGACAAAAACAAATCGATATACTTACATTTTCTATACGCTACAGGATTTTTGAAAATATCTGAAAAAGTTTTCATTTTAGGACGAGTGTAAAAATTAGCAGAGCCGCATAGGGTTATGATTATCTACCAATATTATTGGTATAAATTTGTACTTTATATTTACTGTTATTAATTACAGATATAAAGTACTACTTTATATTTTTATCCCCGCTCCCAATGATAAGTGCAAAAACAGGACGTTACTGTAAGAGCTATCGAGTGTTCTCCCCTTTGTGACCAATCAAAATAAATACAGAAAAATATTAGGATGGAAAAGGCCGAAGGATCTACAATCTAATAAGCACCATTTAGAGCAGCAGAAGTTCACTTACACACATAAATAACATGGCGGAAATACCACGTGGTATTAGATTACTATTATGACTAATCATCATAGTAGAGATTTATAAAAGATGATTATAATTAATAATCTTAAACATGAATTCCAAATTAGCAAAAAAGATGTATAATTTGTTAAACATTTGTGCAACATACCTCAAAACAATTGCAAATGACAGAAAAACCATTTGAATTAAAAAAACAAATGAATAAAACAATCAATGTTTCACATAAAAATAATCAATTTAAGAAACACTCACAGGTGTGAAAAAAACTATTAAATAATATACTTGAGTTGTAACTAAAACACGATTTGTTTTACCACTATATTTTTTAAATTACACAAAGTTTTAGTTTTAGCTTATAGTAGAAACGATAGTCACTGTGTAATTTAAAAAAAATATAGTTGAAAAACAAAATTATCGTAATTAATTACCACAAAGTAAATGCCTTTACTATCAAACATTTAATAAATATACTACTCAACTTGTAACTTAAATATAAATGTATTTAGTCCTATATGTCAGTAGAAAATTAACTAAAAATTAAAAAAAATACAGCACAATTTGTAAATGTAAAACAAAGGTCTTTATTAAGACTGCGAAAACAAATCACTTATTGAATCAACTAATTCCCTGGCTGTTACTATGACGGATAATATTTCTATTACACATCAGACAACTATTAACTACTCTAAATATTTTAATAAATTCTTCATAGATCGAATATTTATAAAATTTTGTCTTATAATTAAAACCTGTATAGTCTGTAAATAGATTAATGTGCAACCAAACAATACTCTGCCTTTTCTTTAGTGGAAGAACACGTAAACTCAGTGTTTTTCCACTAAAGAGAGAAAGTTATTAAATTATTATAAATGTATTTATAGAAATACACTTTGTACTATTGAATTTATAATTTTAATTGTTTAATTTCCAATCTTCAGATAAAAATCAAAATGTTTTTTCTAGGTATAATTTAAAAATTATAATTAATTTAGTAGCCTCCAAAAATATGATTTATTTGAGACTCACCTTCCTCATCACTATAATCCGGCTTCATTTCGTCCTGCTTCTCTGTGGGGGATGTCTGTGCCCCTCCACCATTCACCACATCATAGAACATGGACTGCCCGACGAGCTTGCCCTCCTCCGCGACGTTGGTCATGTTATCCTCCGGCTCCTGCAGCACCTCGGTCATAGCGTTGGCCAGCTCGTTGATGTCCCCGTGAGCAATGTCCAGAGTGGGGGTCTTGCTCGCGCCAGGCTTGTCACAAACAAAATCAAATTCGTCACTGGTAGCTACGGATTCGTTTGATTTCACACTCACACTATCCTCCATAACTACCTAAAACAACACCGAGCATGACAGCAACTCAGGGACACTCGTTGCCACAGTATAACATGCATAAGAAAGGCCAGATTGTTAATTTATTCCACACTTGGCTATCGGCATTGTTTACAATGAAGGTTTTGTGTTGTTGAAAAAAAAAATTATTTGTTAGCTAAATGTCATGTTATGTGATAAAGTTCATAAAGGTTAAAAAGGAAACGGGACTTACGAAATGTGCTTAAATAAATCTACCAGGGTGTTCCATTATAATCCCGTGAAACTACATTCTCCGGCTTCCCGTTTCTGGTCCTTGCTCGAGTTATCGGATTTATTTTGACTTTTCCTGCCTTCACATATCAAAACAGCTTACTCAAATAGAGCAATGAAGTCTCTCCGGATCAATTCGGGGCGTCGCGGCGGGAAATTCGAATCTAAGACGTTCATTAACAAATTGTTATTGTTAAAATATGCGTAATTGATTTCCTACTGATGTAATTATTGCGGGCGCTATATAATTTACGATTAAACGATTACATTACTTACTTACTGATTACGCCTCATTAACATGCAGATTTATTCATGCATATTCTCGTTTTCGTGATTATCAGTGAACCGCATGTTTTAAACATTAGTGTTATTCGATTGCAAGGTTATAGTTTTGGAATTTCTTTTATCACTATAGAATTTTTGTTTATTTCCAATGTGATCGGTTTATCGTTTTGTGGTATACATAGTATATTTACTTTGCTTCACTTGCATTTAATAAAACAAGCAAAAAAAATTCATACAACTTGGGTTTTTAGATACCTAAGTATATTTAAAAGGATTTTCTAAAGAGTTGAAGAGTCAAATATATTGTGGTAAAAACATTTTCTTTTTTATACAAGTTGAGTGATTTGGGATTGAAACGTGATATTTTTTTACACGATAGAAGGTGTTGATAATAATTAGTAATAAGTGAAATTGTACTTACCAGGTAATTTATGAAATATGATAGTAAAAGAAAGTTATTGTGAATCAATTTCATAAATGTCTAAGAGAATATCAAGCATAGCATACCATCAAACTAAATACTGCTTGTGTCCTCTTCTTATTTCAGCAAATAACAATTTAAAGAAGTATTTTATCAACTTACCACATAATATATTAATTATTATATTATATTAAGATGTAATTTTAAACTCTCACAATTAATCCTTGGAATAATACTAGCACATATTAATTAATTAATCTTATCAAATAATAAATATTATCTTTTAAATTAAGTATTAATTTCTTTTATGTTGATAAATACTTAAATTTTTTCACAAGAAATAAGACAAATTAAAAAGAGTAAATTTGCAACATGTATGTAATAACACGCGCTACAAAAAATAAGTAACGATCAAAATGTAATAAATTTAAAATACATATAAATACGAATTATTTAAAATTAAAACTGTTATGCTAACGAACGTGTAAAACATAACTTTGAATGCCACACAAAAAAGCTTTTTAAAATTACTCTAAATTGATTGCCCTTAAAAGTACTTACTACCTTTTTTTGGTGATTTACGTTTAAGATAAAATCGCGATTGTTGTGTGAATATTCAAAGTATCAACGTTTCTCAAAAAAAAACTGCAAAAACTGAACACACGCGATTAGTCCTGGATAATCGCAACCTTCTTGTTCTGAATCACCTGGGAGCTTTCTTGATGGGCTTGCAGGACGGCTATGGCTTCCTCAACTTTGGCTCTCAGTGAGTCTTGATCTTCGATCATGTGGATTAATTCGGATGTGTCTATTTCTAATAACATTCCAGTGATCTTTCCCGCCATTTCCGGGTACATTTTTTCGACATGAGGAAAGAGCTTAGCGCCCAAAATCTGCTTTTGGTCTTCCGGCGTTGCTGAGGCTAAAGTGCTTGCGTTTAACGGCCCAATATCCCCGCCGTTTCCTAAAGAAACCGTTATTGGTCTTATTAAATGGTTATTAGACGCGGTATACTTGCTGTTCGGTCTGGAATGGATTGTTTGGCCTGTTATCGGTCGAGCAGTGATTGCATTTCTATTATTACTTTGCGCTGATGGCCTAGAACTCACTCTGTATATACTGTTAGTTAATGTTGGATACGTTCCATTCGGACGTATCGCAGCCGACGCAAGCCATCTAGGCGTTGATCTGATTTGGTTCATATTATAAAACCTGTGTGTTTGAGCGACTGCAGGCATCAAAAATTGTGGAGTCGTCGGATACAAATTGGGTTGAATTCTAATTCGCTGTAGGTGCGAGGCAATAAACGCCTTTCTATCCTCCTTCCTCTGCGCCAAAGCTACATATATAGGTTTTGACCCCAACATTTTCCCATGCATCTCCATCAAAGCCTTTGTGGCCTCTTCAGGAGTGGAATAGCAAACGAAACCAAAACCTTTACTCCGGCCCTCCTCCATCATCACCTTCGCCGACGTAATCGTCCCATACTGCGAAAACTCCTTCCTCAATCGCGTATCATCAATCGTATCATCCAAATTTTTCAAAAACAGATTAACACCTTGAGACCTATTATAACGCTCCGTTTTAACATCGTCGTACTTCCGCTTTAACTCCATCTGACGTTCGCTTTTCTTCTGCGCTTTCGCCACGTAAATTTTCTGCCCATTAATTTCAGTCTCGTGAAGTTCAGCGACCGCTTTTTCAGCAGACATAGGGTTTTCAAAAGCAACGAAACCAAACCCACGTGAGCTACCATCAGGATTTCGCATAACTACGCAACTAGTGATCTTTCCGTATTTACAAAACAACTCCTCCAGCTTCGCCTCAGTCATTTCTGGCATGTTCTTCACATAAATGTTTGTGAAGATCTTCGGTTTCGTCCCTAGCTGCTTACTCCTTTCCTTATGTGGGATAAATTTGCCCACGTAAACTTTTTTCTGATTCAGCAACATACCATTGACCTTATCGATCGCCTTCTTCGCCGCTTCCTCGGTTTCGAAATGTATAAAACCATAGCCTTTAGAAATTCCGTTTTCATCCAACATCACCTTGCAGCTTAATATATTTCCGAAAGCCGAAAACGTGTCGTACATGGATTTGTTATCAATGTTCTTATCCAAATTCTTAATGAACAGATTACCAACGCCAGATTTTCTGAGCGATGGATCGCGCTGCGACCACATTATCCGAATCGGCTTGCCTTTAATCAAATCGAAATTCATGGTGTCCAGCGCGCTTTCCGCGTCCCCGGGCTGTTGATAGTTCACGTAGGCATACCCCAGCGATCTCCTGGTGATGGCGTCCCGGCATACCCGCAGCGACAACAAGGGCCCCACTGAAGAGAACTTCTCGTACAGCATCGCCTCCGTGACATCCGGATGGAGGTCGCCCACGTAGAGCGCGGCCATGTGGAAGCACCAACTCATCTTCGAAATCAATTTACAAACTTCGTCTTCGCGAAAAAGTTTTTTTGTTAGTATCCTTGGTTACGCGGGGAAAAGTTAATCCGGCTCACTTTGATTATAGCAATAGTTTTGTTTTCAAGTGTCAGAGCATGTAAAGTTAAGGAATATAATACAGGTAAATACTAAATTATACTTCTAAAATATTTAATTCTTAATTGTAAGTGCGCATGGAGATTTATGTATTAAGTATTTTTGCTTAAAAAAATGTTTGCAATGGTTATCAGCTCGTTAATTTGTTTAACCAATCAGATTGTTTATTTAAGGCGGTAAATTTGAAATGAGCCAATGTATAAACGCAATTATTTGTTGGTAATTTTATGGCCTTTGGAATAGTATTATGGCATGATTTTAATTATCTGCCTATTAACAAGGGCTCCCGATTATAACAAACGACCTTCTAAAGAATGGACAAATGACCAGTTTGTTCAAAATGTCTTTATAAAATCACACAAATAAATAACTATAATAAGTTAAACATACGTATATATATACATGAAATTATAGCTACTCTTAAAATCCTTTCTTCTGTTGCGTCGGTAACAGTGTGGTCTTTGCGTAATTGAATAGAGAGAGCAACCCGTACTTTTTTCCTCTCTTGGAAAAGTAATTCGTCACCACATCACCATCTGAAATTAGAACACTAAATATCAAACAAACAAAAATCATACAATTTTCATAAGAAAAACAAAACTCATTTAAACATTATAATAAACAAGATTTTTTAACAATTAAAATCGCTTGATTTTTCGGTTTTTTTAATGTTTTTATAAATTATAATAAATAATAAAATATATAAGTCCTTATGTTGTAGAAAATTCACTAATAATTAGAAAAAACACGAAAATATTTCGTAAAATCTACAACACATGAGTCTTATTAAGACTACAAGAAACAAATCACTTTTGAAACAACTACTTCTCTAGCTAATACTTCGACAGACATTGAATGATACAAAAGTAATTTGCGTGTTACAAAATAGCAAGGCTATCAAAGCAACACTATTTCGAACAAATTTCTTTCTTCATTCATTCAAAATAGTGTTGCTTAGATAGCCTTGCTATTTTGTAACACGCAAATTACTTTTGTATCATTCAATGTCTGTCGAAGTATTAGCTAGAGAAGTAGTTGTTTCAAAAGTGATTTGTTCTTGTAGTCTTAATAAGACTCATGTGTTGTAGATTTTACGAAATATTTTCGTGTTTTTTCTAATTATTAATTATAATAAATTCAATCACCTCAATTCTGAGATGTATAGTATATATTATAACTATGGGGTTTGTCTAGCCCAGGCTATCATTTTAAGATCTTTAAATGGCCAATTATAACGATATCAACTAAGATTTTCTGCCCATTTTTCATAATTATATAAAATTTTGTGCAAACAAAAGAAAATAAATACAAAACTATCTTATGCTTTTTGATTACAAAACATATCCACTATTATTCTTTAATAAACTATGTTAAGAAAATATAAACAATATTAAAATCTTACCCATTTTTGTTGTTGTAGTTGGCAGAACATTATCATTTGCAGATAATGAGACAAATAAAGCAAATGGCACAACCCAAAGGCATAAGGTAAAGTAAGCCATCACCTAAAATTTAATTTAATTTGTTTTTATTCTAGAATATTCATTCTAAATTAGTATTGCCAACTAAGACGTTACCAAATTTGTAACAATTTTTTAAGTTTTTATTTATTTATTTTTAAATAAACAAAATTCATGTTCTTAATTTATTACCAAATTTATAATAATTTTAGTATAAAGTATTAGTTGACAACATTGAATAAATAAAATAGTTTTTTTTTCTATTTGTTATTTACCTCTGAAAAAGTGTAGTAAACACTTCCAAAAAATTGAAATGCCAAATAGTGATTAATGAGTATAAACATAACTGCTAGAATGAAAGTTGGCGATGTGAATGTTATGAATGGAAAACTCTGTAATATAAGGTAATTGTTGATTTGGCTTAGGATGCCACAAAAGCTCATCCAGTTTGGAAATCCCTCGAAGAGCCACAGTAATATGAAAACCGCTAAAACACCCTTAAACAGAAAATTTCTATACCAAACTAAAAAGATATTGAGATCACTCTTACCGTATTAGTCCAATAAATAATTTTTTTAGTTACTACAGTGTACTCCTCCACCATCTCCGCCAAATAATATAATCCAGCAGCTATTAAACAAAAATTGTTAAATAATAAATAACTTACTAAATTAATTAATGCATGGCATTACCATAATAAAAGGCTTTATCATTGAATGAAACTAAATTGACCCTTGATTTAAGGTTAGGATCAAATCTTAAAGAAACTGATAATGAATTGTTGTTAATTTTATACAAGAAATCTTACCAATTGCAATCGTGACGAAACATAGCTGCACAACGATCGCCAAATACGTTAATATCATTAAAACCCACATTATTTCTTTTGTAGACTTGTAACTCTTTACCAATCCATTTACAATATGCAGTTTATCGCTCGAGCAACATATCTAGAAAAATATTATATAACGCAATGTTGTGTATATAAAAAGATCAGCTGTTAACGTTTACTTGGTATTTTTAAAGGATTTTTTAATTTCCTTGCAGGAAATATATAAACCTCTACAGATTTGGATTTACGAACTGACATTTACGGTAGGCAACACAATATTCGCCATGGAAAATATTAAGACTAGTCTAAAATTATCAATTCAAATTTTAATAGTTTAAATTAGAAATGAAATACTGATTAATCATCATTTTGCCCTTCAAATAATGTAAAAAGTTTCACAACTGTCTTATTAATACACAATCATAAAAAAGGAAACAACCCAACTTTATAGTAATTTTAGTTGTAATTGAAACACGATTACTTTGATTTACCACTATATTTTCAAATTACACAGTGACTATAGTTAAACTATATATAGTCACTGTGTAATTTTAAAATCTAGTGGTAAAACAAAGTTATTGTGTTTCAATTACAACTCATTCAAGATGTACCACGATGTAAACACCCAAATCATCAAATATTGAATATTTTATTTTAAAAAAGATTATATTTTCTATTGTGAAAAGTAATTCTTTATAAATATATCATAAACAATCTAATTTTGGTTTAAATCCTTCATTGTATCAGGTTAATGTTATATTATATGTGGGTAAAAATATGATACTTCCTGATATAGTATTTTATTTTCCGGACTAGTTACGGTCCATGACCATCCCTAAAATATATTTTAATTTGTGATGTTCATATTAGAAACAGTTATTATACAATCTTCGATTAATAATTTTTAAATAAGACGTTTTTCCGCTGAGGATGGTCATGGACCGAAACTAGTCCGGAAAATAAAATAAAATACTATATCAGGAAGTACAATATTTTTACCCACATATAATAATCTAATTTTGTATATACAATTTGATTTTCGATTCTTTAATCATCAAAAATTGTAATATTTTTTTAAATATGACATTCTTATTTTATTCATGATGAAGCATTTTTGTATTAATTACTTTGTTAATTAAAATGCTTGGTTTTATTTCACTTATTGAAACAAGTCATAAATAAGTGAAACAAAACCAAGCTTTTTAATTGACAATCTAATTACTTTAAATATATTAGCTACAGTTTTTGGGAAGATGATTAAAGAATAAATAATAAGACATAAAAATACAATAATTAAATGTGAATTTATTACAACTTAACAAATAGAAAGTACATTTTTAGTACTAAAACTAATACGAAACTGTATTTTTTAAATACGAAAATCGATATCTCTAACACAATATACAGATGAATAAAATATACAATTAACAAATGTAACCAGTACAATTATGTGTAAGTATCTACACCCAGTCTTAAACTATGCACTTTAAAATTGAAAATATATAATCGTAATCATGTCAAAACCGAACTAAATCCAACGTTAAATAATTGACTATACGACCTGCAGCAGCATCACTTAAACTAAGAGAATAATTCGCGCGACGGGAGGCTCAATCCTTCACATCTGACACGGTCGATATTTACAGGTAAGAATAAGAAACGACGCCACGCCAGATGGAGAGAACTGGACCCGATCATTTATTTTTTTTTTTCTGAGCGGTTAAATATATAAAAATATTTGGTGTATAAAAGATAATCACAAAGCATGTTATTTGATTATAATAATAAAATTTTCAATTAACAATCACAATGATATACAATAAATTCAGTTACAAGTCTCTGAGAGAATCGTGTTGAGAACACAATAGTTAATAGAATGGACTACAGTAAATTTAAATAAATTTTTTATCAGAGTCAATTTTGCTGTAACAGTTTAAACATTTAATTACGTTATAAATTAAAAGTAGCAAATTAGATAAATGTAAATTTCTATTAGTGTTAATATAACATTATTAACACAATATCACAAAACATAACTTACTTATCTAAAGTTAACTCTAATAAAGAATTTATTTAAAAACACCACAGTTATACGTATTAAATTGATTAGTTACTAGTTTGTGTAATGAACACAAAAAATATAAATGGCTGTAATGGCAGTGTTCCATTATAGAAAAGTTTTGGCAGTATAAAGGTCCTCTTGTTAAGGGGCAAACAGAAACGTATTATGCATATGTCCTACAAAGTATAAAACTATATTATCTAATCTTGTAGCATATACTATCCACGTTACTGGTCTGTTATAGTTTAATTTTATTTTTGGCGGGATCGTAAGGTTCGTTTTAAGGCGTGACGGCCCCCCTAATCCCGCCGGGATTAATTTAATTATTTCTTTACAGGAACGTCGTTTAGGCAACTTACACGTGATGCAATTTAAAATTGTAATAAACGATCGAATATTTTTTGAAACGAAATAAGTTGAAATTATTTACACTTTAAAACAATATTTATAGGTACAATTTTCAATTTCTAAACTTAACACATTAAACGTACATTTGATTTTTTTTCCATTTTAGGGCGTCCAACAGTAACTTGGAATTAATTTTGTGGAACAAATAAATTATGTACATTCGATACATTAACACGTGTTTTTAAGCAAATTTAAAACCCTAACACATTCAGAATTGATATTAGTGATTATAAAAGCTTCACCACACAGGTTTTGTTTTTAATTGTTATATGTTTTTGTAAGTAAATAAATTAAATGTGCTATAAAAAATGATATTTTAAACTTGGAGCTACAATAAAAAATAAACTTTATTTATGAATTAAGTGTCTTAAAAAGGCCACAAAATCCCTGCAGTTATTAATAATTTAAATCAATTTAAAAATGTTATATTACAGTTATAATAAGTTTAACAACAATTTAAACTCAGGGAGGAATTGATATGTTAAAATCTCCAATTATTATTGTAATAAAAATTTTCATTTGAGCACCTATCATTAACATCATAAGCCTCTTAAAATACCTTATTTTGCTAAGACAAACATTTTTTTGTACCATATCCTACGATATACTATAATTAGTTTATTTTTTTACTGATTTAGTTTAATTTAGAATTGATTTTATTACTATTAAAACAAATATAAATTTCAAGTAAATTTTTTATTAACCTCGTGGTGTTTTCTTGCACATTCAACAACTATTTTGCTTAAAAACACTGTTCCATTTTTAATTTAGAGTTTAATATACAATGTATTTAATCACATACATGTAACATAGGAACACTGTTCTTCTCAGTAAATTATATTGATTTTAGTATGAAATAAATGAATTTATATTAAAAAATTAAACATTAACCTTTAAAACTTGTATTATCAAAATGTTGTATTTTAATGTAGTGACTCAAGAATATTATTTTTACAAACTTATATGCTTTGCATTACTTAAGTATACAAAATTATCAAATATTAAGCCCTTAAAAAGCCGATCTGTAAGAATTCCCTTGAAGGTAAATGGTAAGATAACAATTCTGTTGTAATTATAAGAACTGTATTATTTTCAACTAAGATACAAAAATGATTTTCAGGCAACTTCTGATATTCATTACTCACATTTTATATATTTATATTTCACTTTATAAAATCATATTTCTTATATAAGAAATGAAGTTATTCATGAATTAAAATATGTTAACTCTTTAACGATGTAGGCTTCTACTTTGTTAAACATAATTAAACACACTTTTACTATGTTTGTAATTGTACCGAAACCTGCGTTTAATTTAGTTAATAATAAATTGTGGTATTCATATATTTTTCACAAATATATGAATGTTTGCCAGCCAAGTTGGCAAACATTCTTGTACCTTAAAAGTAAATGATACAGATCTTACAATCACAATAAAGTATTAATATTACAGATGAAGAAAACATATTTTTAGACATGATTAATTTAAGAAATAATTTTCTATTGTATTTGATTTGATTATATTATTCATGAGAATTATAATTAATTGATATTTATTTATTTAAATAATGCAATTAACCCCCTCCCACACAATTATTTTTAAGTCACCATGTTTTTTTTGTGACATGGTATACTAAATACAATCAAAGAGATGTTAGTTTTTATTACCAAGTTTTAACTGTTTTAACACTTTTTGTCATTTATTTGAATTATTACAACAGAAAATAATAAATATAATTTGTTAAAATACATCTCCTTTATAGAAGTATAACTAAAATTTAAATAACTAAAACAAATAAAATTTGAACTCTGATATGTTACCTGTATAATCTTTATATGCGACCGTGCTTGTGGCTACGGATTGGCTACCTGAGTGAAGCGGGTTTTACCTGAACCACTTCGGATTCCCTATAATCTTTATATGTTTTGGTAGAAATTATTAACCTATGTTATATATATAACGATAAATACAATGTATATTTGGTTTTTATTTTTTTTAGAAATTTTGAATTTTTTGTATGTTTGTGTGTGTGTCCCTAGAACTCTAACCATATAACAATTTTCAATGCACTCGATTCAATAAATATACTCGTGAATTGTATTTACAAATCTTATAATTTTCTTTTAAGCTAATTCAATCGAATTGGATGATAGAATTGGAAATAAATTGACTTAGAATTTGAACACTAATCATTTTAATCCGAAACCAAACAAACCGAAAACATCACATGTAACGAGGAAAACGTGATCAGGTCATGTTGTTGCTGACTCCCTCCCATTCCATGAGATATTCCAGCTTGCCCGAGGGGCCATACCTTTTCGCCTTGACAGTGAACCGCTCGCCGTCGAGAATGCGGGTGGCGGCGCCGAAGTAACTGTGCACCGAGCTCTTCAGGTCGTCCATGTTGATGTCCGGCTCCTGTTTCACCGGGCTGGGCTTCGGCGTCGGCGGCTTCTTCTCCTTCTCGACGCTCTTTTCCTGCCGCTGGCGCAACCGTCGGCCGTTCAGGGCGTAATCCACACAGCTTCCTATCTGTGCAGAAGGGTTGATGGGATTTAGGTTGGAGCGTAAGGTGCGCTGATTCCACTCGTTGGTGTCAGGCCGGACAGGGACGACGGCCGCCGTTTTACTGGCCGTTTGTCCGTAATTCAACTGCCCGCTTCGACTTCGGCGTAGTCTTTTCCTCTTCACTTCCCCATTAGGCCCGATACATATGTCCTTCTCACTTAATTGCCTCTTTAAAGGCCTAGCCACGGGCCTCCCAGGTATAACAGCTGTTAGTGGTAAGGGCAATGTAATCGAGTCTTTACTTCTCCGTTTTTTAGGATCTTCGATGTTTCCACGTAAGAATGTTAGGAATGGATTATTTTTTCCTTCAAAATCTTTAGGCGGGGGGATAATTAAATCTAAGGTACTTTTCGAGGACGTCTCATCCCCTGAGGTATCGCACGGGGTGTGTAATTCATCGAAATTATTCTTATTCAATAACTTATCCTTTTTAAGGGCTTGCACTATACTATTTGAATGCTCTGAGTAATCAGTCGATACTTCGGGCCCAACATTACTGGACCCTGAAGCGGGAGGTGTTGGCGGCGCAGAAACCGACGTGGGGGGAGTCAAAGGCATGGATTCGTTTTTATTAGACTTATTATCTAAACTAACCCTAGTGGTTCTCCTTTTTACGACCTCCTCCTTGCCGTTTTTTCTTTTCTGCCGCCTTAATAGTTTATCACGTTTGCGCAAATTCAGCGAGAGCAACCGTTTTTTATGTTTCAGGCTGATTTTCGGAAACGGTACACTTTTCTTTACACACCCCGCCCCTGGATAGTTTACCTTATCTTCTATAGGGTCCAAATCCGGACTGGGGCAGGGTGAATCCGTTTCCGAAAGGGAATGCCGGTCTCTGTACGCGGTTCCCATCATTACGTTCAACATGTGGAAGTCAGCCGGAACGACCTGATCCTTGATGTCAGGATAGGGTAGGAATTGCAGGCGGCGGTTGCCCTGCCATCTTTCCCTCAGTTCTTCCTCTGTCACCACGCCCGTAGGTGACAGGGTCACGCAAGGCGCCGGTGGAGGCAGCCGCACTCTAAGACCCCATATCGTCGTTCGCTTCTTTATTTCACGACCACATTTAAAACGGTTTCGGTTGTTCGTGAGCACTGAAAGGATGTTCTCTCTACGGTCACTCTTACTTATATGAAAAATCTGTAATAGTAATAATATCATAATTAAAAATAATATCGGGATAAAATAATAATACAAACCTTTGGAGGTAGTTGTAGAGCATGCCAATTATCATTGACATAAGGTACGATTACGGTATCAAGATCATAATACTTTTTCGAATTGAACGCCGTCAAGTTGAACAGCAACAGGTGCACCAGGTCGATCCAGTTGAGCTCCAGCCGTCGCACAAACTCCTTGCCTTCGTTGCATAGCGAACAAACGAAGACGTAGAACCTATCGCCGCAGTAGAGCGGGTACTTTAGGCAGCCGACGCACTTCTCATGGAACCATTGCCGACAACGTCCGCACTGAAGCATCTGCGTATACCAGTCGCCCTTCTCACCGCAGTAGCAGTATATCTGCTCGAGGTTTACCCTGTGATATGTATCCCAGCTCAATGAATCCGGCTAAAAAAAATCATAAATTATCATTCAGTATTTGAAAAGTGAGCTAATTAAACAAAGGAGACGAAGGAACTGATATGGTGTGTTATAATTCTCTTCGTGTCCCACTGACCTTTCATTTAGATAATTATGTTGCATTATCTTTTTGTTTACAAACATTTTTTATAACATTCAAATACTATGTTTTTCTTACAAAGTTTGAATTAAAGTTTTGTATATCAAATATTTAATTTATTTATATTATATAAAAATCCCTGGGTAATATATTTTGTATTAAGCAGGAGAATAATCAAGAATAAAGATAAATAATTATATGATTGATACTATTAATCCTTTGCAAATATTTCAAATAGAAATATACTTTTTTGATCATTAAAAATAACAAATAAATTAAAAAAATGTTTTTTCTTATTACAATAAGATTGTAATCATAGAAAACGAGTATAACTACTTACACCAATTTATTCATCTAAATATGATTATATTACATTTCTTTTATTCACTCACCAAATACCGGGTAGTCACTGAATGGAAAACATTTCTGAACATAATCTGTAATTAATTTATTTGCATAGATATGATCAGCATTACAAATCAAACAGATGTGTTTGACTACAGCCTAAACTTCAGTATCTGTATTCAAAGTTTACCACTATTTCATTTCCAAGAAAACATTCATTGAGTTATATAATTAGGGGGCAAGACAGATTTCTAAATGGGAGAGGGGAGAGGATAAGGGTCGTAAATCACAATAGACACTAATCTTTTGAAAATGATTCTCATTGATGGCGAAAATGCATTTGCATTATAATAATCCCCTGTTCAAGCAGGTATTAAGATTATGACCCAAGAGGTCAATAAACAGCTAATTTGAATGATAATAGATGCACACTCCATACAATACACTTCAAGATGTTTAATTTGTAATAAAATTTAGAGTGGTAATTAACTAGAAATAAATGATTTTTTAATTGTGTTGACAGTAGTAATTAAATATTTATTCTGATGATTAAAAAATAATAAGATTCATATTTGAAACCATTAATCAAAAATATGAATAAAATTAAATTTATATTGTTGATATTTGAGGCTTTTGCTTCATTATACATTTTGAAATCTACAAAATAATTTAGTAATTTATATGATGAATTAGTTTCTCACTTAACCCGTGGTAAAACATTTTTGTATTAATTTGATTGAATTTTCATTTTCTCCTTGAGAATGACTTATAGTCGAAACTAGTCGGAGTAAAATAAATAACAAGTGAAATCATACTAAGTGTTTTAATTCAATCAAATTAAGTAATTTATATTTCAAAACAGGATTCACTTTGTTGTTCACACTAATAAATAAAAAAACGTGGATAATTTTATACTCATGATTAAAAATAATAACTTGGCAAAGAGAAGATTGAAATTAATGTAAGATTTAAATTTATTAAAATAAACAAGTTTATATTGTATTATTTTACAACTAAATACTTACATCATAAGGCAATTGCCTGGATATGGATGATGAGGTGGCATTCTCAACAGAAGACTTCTTAAGAGTATCTTTCTTGATTTGCTTTGTGTCTGTGCTTTTCTTCTGCTTGATCGGCTCATTTTCCACACATCTTTTACACATCCAATTGGAATCTGTAAGATAGTTGAAAAAATTAATTGTTATTTGTTTTAAATTTTATGTTCTATATAAATAAACCAAAATTAAAAATGCAGAAGTTATAAAGTTTTTTTTTAGAAAGAATCAATAAAGTGAAAATAATTCCTTTTTTAGTTTCTTCGTAAGGATTAATTCGAAATACGTTTTAAGAATCTATAAACACATAACACAAGTTCGTTCATTGAAATCAAATCAAATATAAATTCATATTCAAAATGTGAAAAAATATAATATATTAATTTTTATTCAAAATTTTCTTGTAGTAAAAATTAAGCTATCTACAATAAATTTGATATATACGTGAATTTAATTTTTAATTTTGTGTTTTTAATTATTACTCTAAGGAAATTATTTACTTTTTTATACAACTTTTTATTTTACAGTGAGTATGACTACCATGTAATCGAAACTAGTAATAGTAATAAAAATGGTACAAAAAAGTGAATTATTTCTTATTTAATTTCTGTAAATCTTTCAAAATAACCTACCCTCTTTTTGACAGTGGACAGGTATCTCCGGTTGATGGCACTTCTGGTGGTACCCCCGGCCGCATTTGTAACACACGGTGATTTCATGCTTGTTCTTCGGCGAAGACTTCTTGCACAGCACACAGAGCAGATCCTCCTGCTCGGGCGTGCTCAGCTTCACCAGGTCCTTGAAGCATGACCAGTTGTCCGTGTTGTCGCCAAACTTGACCAGGCACTGTTCCCTTAGGTTGTCCACATGCACCACCGTGCCGAAATAGTACCTCCCGTCCTTGTGCTTCAGCAGGATGTCCTGGCCTGGAGAGAACTCCGACCTCTCCACAGTGGCCGTCGTTGAATCGGGCACCGCCGTCTCCTCCAGCTCCTTCTTGTGTCTGTGACCCACCGACGATAATACTGATGTCATGGTGTTCTTTCACGGCTTCAAATCAGACCTAAAAAAAATATGAAATTTAATAATTTACATTATTATATTGCTTGGATTAACAAATTTGTAAATAAAGTTTACTTAAGTATACAGAGTAGATTGATTTACTAATTACAATTGTTCTTTTTTCGTTAAATAAAAAAAAATCTGTCAAAATGACATGAAATATAAAATATAACAGTCTCATATAAAATGAGCAAAAATAAGCCAATAACGGCTAAAATATTGACTAAAGTGGCTAAATACACCGCTGGTGAGGATCATCATCCAGTATTATGGGTTTGAGTGGAAGAACACATGGTGAACTCCGCCCGCATGTTCCCTGCTCTAAATTGTTAAGTAGTTTGTAAATTTATATTATTTGTTATATTTTTTTTAAGTGAACATGTAAAGCAAAATCAATAAATCAATAAATACGTTATATTTATTTATTTTCTGGATCTGGATTGAGTTTACCAAGGGTAATCAAATCATTGACCAGAGCACTCACTAGGCCCATTGTGTCCTCCTGACTAGGATTTATTTTTATTTATTTATTTTATTTCAAATGTTAAACTGTGATTTTTTTCTGTTTAATGGAAATTAAAAAAACAAATTCAAAACACCTAAAGATATGATTTTTTTAATAAAAGAAATAAGAATTCTAAATCCTTACAAACCCATTTTTCAATTTCGTTTTCAGCTTTTGTATTTTTTAGTAATTTTAGACAAGACAATTTTTCTCATAAATTTTCCAAAATAAATTAAAAATTTGATTAACAAAACAACCGAAAATTAATCTTAAAAAAATATCTGAAATAATCTATTTTGGAAAGCTGTTTTTTTTTGTAAAATTCCATTTTATAGAAAAAATAAATTAAATTTTACTAAAAATTGTAAATTAGCTAAAGAAAATCTGTTGTACACATACTAAATTTAAATTACGAAAATATGGAAAACTTTATGAATAAGAATTGAATATTTAAAGAGAAAAACAGTTAAAATGAAAATTTAACTAATTAACTAACCCACTTGAAAGTTTAAAGGTTGCCCAAAGAAAATTTTTGTACAAAATATAAAGAAAACAAAAGATAATTCTCACAATACAATGAAAATTTGCTTCTAAAATTATAGTTAATTTTTTATGACTAATAGAAAATTCATCAAGTATTAATTTAAGACTTATAATTTATCTAAACATGTTTCTGGAGATTGAAACACGTGTCTGCACGTGTTTATATTATTTAATTTTTGTTAATTCATTATTATTAAATCACCATAAATTGATTTCTTTTTTAAATTTTCTCACAAAAACTGTTCAATGTAATTTATTTTAAGTTTATTTAACAGAAATAAATATATTCACACTAGTAAGACTCATTTTTGTAGATTTATGAAATGTTTTTGTATTTTTAGTAGTAACATATATTTATTGACAAATTTTTGTACATATTTACATTGGAATAATGAATAATGAATGAGGTGTTAATGTATTAATTTGTCAAAAGGCTATCGACCAGAGGTCTTTCTGCCTTGTGCTGTTCAGTCATATGGCGTCAGTCGTTATTGCGTAAAAGGATGAAATGATGAAATGAAATCAAATATGGTTGAATTGGGATTTGAAAGGATTTTTGGAGAATTTTTCTGATAGGAATCGAAGGCATTCTAGGATAGGGATAACTAAAGTGGTATCATAAAGGAGCTGATTAGATGGATTGTGCATTGTATTTTTATTTTATCAGTAAAACATATTTGAGAGTCGACTAAAGAAATCTTATGCGTAACAAGTAATTTAATTTATTCAATTATAATTCTTCATTACTTTATTGAGAATAAGTTATTGCAAAATTATAACGTAAATCATTATAAAAATCTCAAATCAAAAAATCATAATACTTCTTAATATAATAATAATAGTAAAATATTGATGATTTTCAACTTTTTATTTTACTCACTACAATTGTTTCGCTACACTGTAGCTTCTTCAGGTGAAGAAATATAATACAGAAATTTTTACAAACATAATTACATTATATACAAATTTTAGAAGTGTGGGTGGAGGGTCTATATTTTTTTAACTTGAGTAGGGGGGAGTTGGAGAGTTCTAGTTGATCGTTCAGCAAATTCCCTGAATGAATATTTTTATTTATTTCCAAATTTTCCAATAAATTTAGTTTTCGTCCTTTTTTGGAAATGTGGAGGATTTTAAAATTGTTATCAAAGCGGTGGTTTTCTTCAATCAGGTGGTTTGAATATGTAGATGTTACTGGAAGAGCATTCGATGATAGAATAAACGAACATCAAAAAGCGTTTATTCATCAGAAAAACACATCTACATATTCAAACCACCTGATTGAAGAAAACCACCGCTTTGATAACAATTTTAAAATCCTCCACATTTCCAAAAAAGGACGAAAACTAAATTTATTGGAAAATTTGGAAATAAATAAAAATATTCATTCAGGGAATTTGCTGAACGATCAACTAGAACTCTCCAACTCCTCCCTACTCAAGTTAAAAAAATATACACCCTCCACCCACACTTCTAAAATTTGTATATAATGTAATTATGTTTGTAAAAATTTCTGTATTATATTTCTTCACCTGAAGAAGCTACAGTGTAGCGAAACAATTGTAGTGAGTAAAATAAAAAGTTGAAAATCATCAATAGTTTACTATTATTATTATATTAAGTGATAATGGATTTTCAAAATATAAGTGCCTCAACAATCAACGAGAACATAATACTTCTAATTAATTTCTCTGTAAACTAGAACAGCTTATCTTCTCTAATGACTGAAGTTTAAATGTATATGTAAGGTGGGTGGGAGACCTCTAACCCACCCTTTAAATAGTAAAACATATTAGAGGGTTTACTGAAGAAATTTTATGCATAACAAGTGAATTGATTTTATTATAATTGTTCATTACTTTAATAAGACTAAATATAATGTTATTGCAAAATTCATAAAGGCTTATCTATTGCTTCATTATACATTACTAATAATAATCAATCTAATAGTAAACATAAATCTACGATGTGTAATTAAAATATCATAAATTACAGTCAACAGGTTGAGATATAAAAATAATTT
Organism: Ontholestes murinus; assembly: GCA_963969525.1. NCBI lineage: Eukaryota > Metazoa > Arthropoda > Insecta > Coleoptera > Staphylinidae > Ontholestes > Ontholestes murinus. The sequence continues at coordinate 34,206,423 of OZ018392.1, read as the reverse complement.
TTCATTATTAAACTGTATATTATATAAGCAATAAAAACTGAATGTAACTATTTCTATTAAATAATGAACCTCAAACATTGAGGTCAGTTGATTTATAACAAAAAACTACAAATTTACTATCAATACTGTACTTACATTATCCCAACACTTAACACATGAAATCATCATCAATAAATGGAAATTTAACAGAGATCAAAATCATATAGGAAAGAAGTTAATTTCACTTCCTGTTGACTGATTTAACTGCATTAAATCAACCTAACCTCAGAAATATTTTCATTAATAAATTTTCATACAAACCATTATGAAACAAAGCATTTATTGAAAATTATTAGAAAAGTAACAAACTGTGCCACAATTGAATACTAAAACAATCTAACATTTGAATTATGTAAATCACATGCATTTGTGAGTCTAATGAAGATAGAAATTCTTACACAGTTTACGCTGCTGCCGTTAAAACACAAAAAAACTTTACACACCCGCAGTACCAAGGTGTACAAGATAGTGAAAAATATTTTGTTGTGGTTATAATAATCGCGGGTGTAATGAGAGTAATCAAACATACCATACAAAATATCTGCTCCAGTCATGTGTATGTGTGTGATAACACCCAAGAGTAAAATCTAAGCGTCGCATGGGGGGCGGAAACACGGGCACTTCGTCCGCGGGCACTTGCCGCGTTTTTCCCCGCGATTACCTCTCAACAATCCACGATTTTTCCTACAAAAGTCCATTTGGCATGATTACAGTTGCAGCCATTATAACAACTGTTTACACATAAGAAGCCCGCCAAAGAAAAACAAACCGATTCTCACGAGGCACTCCACGTCCGCACCACTTCACGCGCCGCGTTGTAATAGTTGCGCAAGGGGGCCGGCTGCGCGACGGACGGCGCTAATTTCGGACGCCGGTTTCATTTAATTAATCAACAAATTCAAAAATTAAAGAAGCTTCGGCGTTGGAGATGTCACTTTTCGTTTCTTTGCGGTTGGGGATTTTTTTCCACTGCCAACTTATAGATAAATGGCGCAAAATTTAAATCAAGTAGTTATTTATTAAATTTTATTAAAATACATTATGAAATAATATTGTAAATAATAATTATATTTTGAAGCATACATCATGTTTAATTTATATTATTAAGTAGTACTTCTTATTTAACTTTACCAATCTTTCAAATGCATCTTTAAAATTTATTTAAGAAATGTAAAATATTGGATTATAATCACAAGATATTTAATACAATAATAATAATAAGATATAATGCTGTTATTTTTTGTGTATAATATATTTGAATTACAGTTTTAATCAATTATAAGGTAGGCAACTGTAAAATGGCTTACTAATATAATTAATATATACTTAATTATATATTTGTTATAACGATAAACTTAGGTGTCCACATGAATTCTGAATTTTTGGAATTTTATGTCTACACTTTTTATTATAAATTATAGAGGATCTTACCAACAATAGATGGCGCGGTGTGTTAAATAACGGTCATTAATAGTTGCGGTAAATTTGAATTATTATGTTAGAGGTTCATTTTAATCTATTAAAATTAAAAATGCATACTTAACATGTGGTATAAATACAATCATTTAATTTTAAAACAATATTTTTTAATTTAACACTAAAATGTTAATAGATACAAAACTGTAAAAGTAGTTTTTATTTAAAAAATTACAATACATAGAAAAAATGTGGAAATGTAAATAATAATGCTGTTGTTATTAAAATTTATATTTGTAAAACATCGCATATAAAATCCTTACAATTTAATTTAGAAAAAACAATTACAATAATTATTTTTTTATCAGCTATTTTGTACTTTATAATCACATTGAACATTTCAAATACATAAAATAATGACATTTTATAATCACCATTTTAATCGCACAATTTTTCTTTATTATCTTAATTATTGTCGAGCTTACATAATATGCTAAAAGATATAGTACACATAAATGTTCAGTTTAAAATCTAATTTAAAATTACAAAAACATTTAGTAAATCTACAAAATTGTTGTATCATGTACCCTCAAACGCCAAACCATTTTGAATAGTATAATTTCTAGTAAATTGCTTCTTATTCTCATGTTCATGCACAATAGCCACAAAACTTTCCGCACCCATCTTCTTGAGATGAATTGTGTAATCGACTGTGTAATACAAACCCTTTTCTGATTCAGGTTTTGTAAACACAGTCACTACATTACCTTTATTAATAACCTTCTCCAGCTCTTTCAAAATACTAATTGCATACATATTGATGCTGTGTATACTGTTAACGACACGATCATACCAATACTGGGCTAATATCCCATCGAGCACTAAAAAATTAATCGACATATCCTCTAGTAATATCCTTTCCAAATTCTGAAAAGTAAAGCGCATCTGCTCACTGCTATAACAGTTTAATATCGTCAGGCTTTTTAGGCTCTTCTGTATAATTGGCTCTACTTGTTCCACATTGGAATCCTTTAATATTGATTCCATGATTGTGATCAATTTAAAAAGATTGAAATGATGGTCGGTGTTAATTAAAACTGCACCAGAATTCTTTCCCGGTAAAGGTTTGTTATTATAACTATGAGGTAGGATGCACCTTGCAATTAATTCAGTCACTAAAAGTGTTTTGCCTGTAGAATCTCCACCAGTGATTTGGATTATAGCATTAGGGTCTGGACCACCATTTGGAAATAAAACAGGATGCAGTTTGTCCAAGCTTGGACGTTGTGTTACTCTTGAAAATAGTTGAAAACCTGATTCTATTTTCAATTTCTTATCCATTTCATTGGTTCTATAGATGTATTTAATTTCATATAATATAATTATTACAAATACAGATTAACTATAGAAAGGTTAAAATAATATTTTTTCTTCTTGATAAATTATTTCCTGACCACGGCAACTAGACCACTTTAGCCAGTCCTAGTAATTGTGCTGTGGACTATCTGTTTATTTAACATAGGAGAAACAACACTAAACTCCACTACAAAGAAATTAATTAAGAACTATTTATAAAAACAAATTTTTAGGTTAGTAGTTCAAATGAATCAGTGCAAAATTTACTGTTATTTTTTTAAATTCATCCTAAACAAATGTATCAAATATAGATTATTTTTAATTTGTGCCTGTTCAAATTTAAATTTAGTACACTAACGGTAAATAAATAATATTTGCAATAATTAAGGTTCTTAGCTTGTCAATTGTCAGAACGGGAGCAACAGCTGTTTTTGACACATGCAGATATGTCAAAATAAGTTCCCGAAACGTTCCAATCTCGCATTTATCTCTGCCCTTGTTAATTGTTAATTTACCCTCCGCCCTCGCATTTTTTCGCAACACACAAGACGGGTGAATCATCTACCGCGACGGGACTTAACAACGGCCCTTATCTCTTGCGATGACGGCACCAGCGTAGTCGCCAATCAACATGTTTTGTTGACGATCCGAGCACGGAACACAAACCTACAATGTCGGGAAGGGTAAACATGCGGCCCGTAAACAAGAACACCTTGTTGAAGGTAGTTATCCTGGGTGACGGAGGTGTGGGCAAGAGTTGCCTCATGAACCGATTTGTCTCCAATCAGTTTGATGAGCATTCTTTTCACACAATCGGTGTGGAATTTTTGAATAAGGATATTGAAATCGATGGTGATAATTATACGTTGCAGGTTAGTGTAAATCTACATTTTTAGCAATAACTATTTACATAAAGTTTCTGTTAAACAGTTACAAGGTTTTCCTATAAATTATTATATTATATCTATTTGCTTGCAATTTTAAACATAAAATATGACCCCAATAATATCATTTGATATTCAATTTTAAATTAATAACAATAATAAAAAGCTTACTATTAAATTACTATAAATTTTAACGGTAAGTAAGAGCTTTAGTTTAATTTAATAAATATAAATAACTTTATTTATATAACCTTTTTATCATTTCTAATGAACGGTAAAAATAAGTCTAAATATTTTTTAAAACAAAAAACATTATTTGAAAACAAGTTTCCATATCAAAATAAAAATTAGAGAAATAATAAAATAAAATTCTTCTACAGGTACAGGTAAAATAATTTAAATAATTAAAAATACTTTTTTGTTTAATATACAGGGTGATCTACTAGTTCAGTGACAAACTTTGTCAGGTGAATTCTGATGTTATTTTAAGCAAAACATGTTATATAACATGATGTCCGATTTCGCTTTGTTTAAGAGATATATGGGATCAGAGTTTGCTATAAAATAATTTAAATAAGACAATAAAGTCACCAATAAAATAGCGATAGTCATGATAAAACAACAACTAGTTCCCTGCAAAAATAAAATTAAAATTAACAAAACAAGTAAATATTTTGTAAAAAATTAAAACTTAAAAAGTTACAATATGTGTTCAAAATGTCCACCTGCAGCTTGTATGCAAGCATCACATCAACGCACCAAAGATTCTGTAACACGATGTATAATATCTGGAGTATTTCTTATGTGTTTGGCGGCATCTTGAATTCTGTCAAGTAATTGCTGACGAGTAGTAATTTCAGCTTGACAAACAAACTGCTTCATTGTTCCCCATAAAAAATAGCCTAATGGATTTAAATACGGGGACCGTGGTAACCAATGTACTGGACCTCCACAGCCGATCCATCTATTTGGGAAATGTGCATTTAGCCAATTTCTAAGCTGCTCTCCATAATCGTGTTGAAATCACATTCCTCGGATGATATTAAGTGGTACGTCATCAATTAAATCGAACAGAGTACTTTGTAATAAATGTCTGTATCTGTCCACATTCAAACGGTCATTTATAATTTGTAATGGTAATAAATTCTCGTTAAAGATACTACCCCAAACATTTATACTAAAACGTTGCTGAAATCGGTGTGCTCTAATTGCATGTGGATTCTGAAGAGCCCACAAATGGTCATTATGATGATTATGCCATCTCTCGTGAAATTTGCTTCATCGGACCATAATAGCAGTGAAAGAAAATCACAATTTTGCCCAGTAGCAAAATGTTAAACGTTCTTGTGCATCTCCAGGCTGTAGCGCTTGAACATTTTGACGATGATATGGATGTAACAATTCTCGATTCAACACTCCCCAGATTTTTGAGAATTTTAAGACAGTTGTAAATGTCTTGCTATACGGCGAGTACTAACTGTTGGATCTTCCAAGACGGCATCAATAACATCGTGTTCTTTTTGTATGTTTACTTCATGGGGACGAATAGCTTTTTGTGGAGCCACCTCACTTGTCTCTCGAAGTCTGCAAAATGGAGAACTAAATACTGTATGAACAGGTTGATGTCTGTTTGGATATCTGCGCTGGTATTCTCTTGCAGCTTCTCTCGCGTTTCCATTATAAAATCCATATACAAAAATTGTATCTGCATACTCTTCGGTGGAAAATGTATTCATTTTTGAAATAACAACCAAAAGATCATGACAAACAATACAACAAACAAAAATTTTCTTATTATGACAGGTAACTATTTGTTGTTTTATCATAACCATCGCTATTTTATTGGTGACATTACTGTTTTATTTAAATTATTTCATAGCAAACTCTGATTCCTTATATCACATAAACGAAGCGAAATCGGACACCATGTTATATAATATTTTCTGCTTAAAATAACATCAGATTTCATCTGTCAAAGTTTTTCACCGAGTTAGTAGATCACCCTGTATATATAAATATTGTAAACCGATTTAAATCTAAGTATATTTATATATTCCCAGCCCGAACACACAGCGACCAATAGAAAACACGCCGGACGAATTTAAATAACCTGCAAAGCTGGCAGCAGTATAGTAATTCCTTGTACTTTCAAGTGAAGACACCAGAAGAAGATGACATGAAGATGAGCTCATCGAAACGTCGTGCGAACAAAACACACACCGTGCGGATAAATACCCGAAAACCCGTCATAACATATCACACCCGCAAAAACCTCAAAAAAAACATATATGTATATATATCCTCAAATTTAAATCAGTTTACAATAACAAATGGTTTTGTGGTTGGAAGGTTAATTACCTTTAATATGTTTTTCCCCTTTGATGGGTTTTACACAACAAAATAATTATCTTATTCATTCTCCAAACAGTACTTTCTTCATTTCAATATTTATTCACATCAATACAAGTATTACAAAAGCACCTTTACTCAGATTTCTAGGTTCATGTGCGAGATGTAGATTATATAAAAATTGGTCATTTTTTGTAAAAATTGAAGTAATAATAAGTATTTAAAAAATATCCTTCTCTTCCTTGCACAACACATCCATATCTCTTGTCCGATCAGCATCTCACTCTCGCCATCACTATCTTCTCTTCTCTCCCCTTTTAGATATCTTGGCCTACTCCCATGTACCTGCCACCTCTCATACCTTTCATTGTATTCACTCTTCCTTACCTGTTCCTGTATACATCTGTACATACACATGCATATCCCCCTACTATGACTATTCTTGTAGACCCTTCAAGTAATCCAATAGTTTTCCTTCAAATTTATTTATATCTTGTTTCCGTATATATCTACTGGTAAACAGTTATACTCATTTGCAACTTTATATATTTCATTTTACTTTTTTTGAATTAAAAATTATAATTTTGTTAATTGCAGATATGGGATACAGCCGGGCAAGAGAGGTTCAAAACCCTGAGGACACCGTTTTACAGGGGCAGTGACATATGCCTGCTGACGTACGCCATCGATGACAAATCGAGCTTTAGGAACCTGACAATGTGGAAGAACGAGTTTTTATATTATGCAGACGTTAAGGAGAACACATCTTTCCCTTTTATTGTTGTTGGAAACAAGGTAATAAAAATGTTTCACATTAATAATAAAATTAGAACTATGATTAGATGCAATGTTTGCGTACAGAGTTAATATTTTATATTATAGTCAGACATTAAAGATTCCGAACGCGAAGTTTCATTACTGGAACTTGAGACTTGGTGCAAGGAAAACGAGATATCCAGCTGCATAGAGACCTCGGCCAAAAACGCCAGCAACGTCCAGGAGGCGTTCAAGCTGGCTGTTCAGCACTGGTTGAAGGCGGAGAGCCGCGCAGACAAGAACGACAGTACTTATAACGACACGGTCGACCTCACTAAAAAGTACACGGATAACCGAAGCTCCTGCTGCATCGGCTCTTCGGATGAGTAAAAGATATTTCCTCAGTATTAGTTGTTGATTGAAATGATTTACCCCCATTATTAATTTTAATCACATAACATTCCCAAATATATTAAGCATATCCCATTGGTTTTTAACCCGTTAGACAAGTTGTTGACTAATTTTAATTATGACAGCACCAAAGTATCACGTTTTTAACTTAATAGATATTATTATTATTATTATCTAAAAAATCCAGCATGTTTGAGACGGCTTTCGAATCGACATTATTTAATTCCAGCCGCAACAGAGGCCTAATAATGTATATAATTAAGGTAAATTTGCACTTAACTAGTGAACAAACCGCACAAACTAATCGGTGTGCTCTGAGCTTATTGTAAACGTATTGTCTCTATCAATAGGGCTTCAGACGAGGAGAAAAGTATTTTTATATTTTTTCTAACATACATACATACACCAATATCATTAGCAATAAGGGTTACCTATTCCGTGCTATCAAGTTTTACAGTTTCCCTGGTCAGTTAAATTCTACATACTATACTCTGTGTTTTATTGATTTAGCTAGAATCGATCTGTAGAAGAGCAAGACTGTGATTTTTGTGTTTGTTTAACCACGATGTGGTCAATTTATCTTTTCAATGTGTGACAATTTTTAAGATTTTATAATTTTGTGTATAATTTTAACACATTGAACGCCCAGCTTGAATTGGTGGAGTTTCTCTCGGGGCCTAAATTGGTGATGTCGTGTTAATAAGTTTTCTGAAGAAATATAGCTTCTGAGAGAGAGGAAACGAATGACCGTCACCCGTGCTTGGGTGATGGAGCGTTCAACGTGTTAATATATACATAATTTATAAAGCAAAAACCACAGTTTGTGATGATGAACATTAAGTAAAACTATACTTTATTAGTATTAGATTATTTACTTTGTGTTTAATTTTTGTCTACATTACACTATAAGTCACATTGGTGTTACCTACAGTCATAAAATTTGGAATAGCAGCTTGTTACTATCCAAAACTAAAACAATTAAAACTTAATATTAATTGACAATCAGTAATCTAAAAAAAAAACTCAATAAATGACAATATAAAATTATTACTTAAATATACAGACTTAAAGTTAGATGTGAATAAAAAACAGAGTATCAGTCTTACTTCTTTTTATTCTGTCGTAATTTAACCCTCAATTGTTTTATAACTCAATATGCTACTGTATTGTCTCAATAATCAATACATTTATTGGTGCATTTTTACAATTTTCCCATTTATTTCAGTGTCCTGTATTGTTTCCTGACTGACGTAGTATTAGATTTTTATCTCTCATTGGATGACCCGTCCCATCCGTTTTTATTCCTTTCTTTGTTATCAAAACATTATAGTTGTTACTATAATAGCTTTTGTACGGCAATGTATATGTATTTGAGATTGTATTTATTATATAAAAGAAATAAATTTATTAAACCTATATTATATTGTATATTGATTTATTTTTTTATTGTATCAAATTAACAAAAATATATGTGTATACAGGGTGTCCCATTTTAATCCGCCAGTAGCGATAATTCTGAAACTTTGCATTGAATCAAAAAGTGTTCCAAATGAAAAATTAATGGTTCTGAGGGGGACATCTGATGCCGTAGACTTTGCCCCCCCCCCAGCCCCCCAAGGGGTGCGGGAACAGGGGGCAACTTTAAAATTTTAAATGGAAACCCCTATTTTTTATTGCAGATTCTAATAGACGGTTAAAAAGTATGTAAGTTTTATCCGAAACATTTTTTTATTGGTCGAGAGATGGCGCTGCAAATGTAAAAGTTTTTTGTCAATTAAATTGCGAAAATCGTCACGTAATTAACTGTTATTATTACTTAAGACTTACTCACAACCTTACAAGGTTGTTTTTTAAAATAATTCAAAAAAGAATGTCTTTTTTTTTTCAAAAAATGAAGCTATGAGGGGGGCCAGGTCAAACACTGTTTAAAAAAAAAATGTTTTGGATGTTAAATAAAAAGCAGGTTGTTATACACTTGTTTCGGAACTAAACTTGTATTTCACATTCTATTCGTATACACACGTGTTCGCCATGCGGCTACAACTTAAGAACTAAAATTATACATGTCAATGTTACCAACATAATATTGTGATGTATTACCAACACCCCCACTACATCAACATATTACAACAAAATATTTTTATTTTTTATACCCAAATAATCCAAAAAATTATAATGTTTATTATTGTTTAACCCCTTGGTTAAAATATCAGCGGGCATTTCTGCTGTCTGTAAATACTCTAGTTTTACTAAATTGTTTGAAACCGTTTCTCTAATAAAGTGATGTCTCACATCTATATGTTTAGTACGCTTGTGAAACACGGGATTTACGGACAGCTTTTGTGCGCTCTGATTATCGTTATACAATTTTACACATTTTACATTTTTTCCAGTTATTTCTTGAATTAGATTTTTGAGATATATGGCTTCTTTCGCAGCTTCCGATAAAGCCATATATTCTGCCTCTGTACTTGATAACGCTACAGTTCGTTGTTTTTTACATTCATATGAAATAACAGAACCAGAAAGCTTAAAACAGAAACCGGTATATGACCTCCTGTCAAAAATATTGTTCGCCCAATCAGCGTCTACAAAACCTTCTAGCTCTGTATTGCTTTTATTAAATCTTAAACAATAATTTTTAGTGCCCTGTAAGTATCTAAGTACTCTTTTCGCACACTTCCAATGAGTTTCATTACATGCGTTATTAAATTGACTTAAATAACTTACGCTGTACAAAATATCAGGCCTTGTTAGTACCCCTAAATATAATAAGCTTCCTATTAACTGCTGATATTGAACACTATCAATTTTTCTGTTTGAGCCTTCATCGAATGTTAACTTTGCTTCAATGGGAGTTTTAACAGACTTACAATCTGTCATGTTAAATCTCTTAAGCAATTGGTTTATATAATCCTCCTGATCCAAAGTTATACAATTATTATTCTTGTCAACGTTTACTGTCATTCCTAAACATCGTTTAATTTGACCCAAATCTTTTATTCTAAATAATGATTTTAATTTATTTTTCACAAAATTTCTTTCAGATTCATCATTAGAAAAAATAAAGAAATCGTCAACATACAAAGCAATAATAGTTAATGTGTTATTTTTTCTTTTAATATACAAACAGGGTTCACTTACTGATTTATTATAATCTAAACTGGTTAATACCTCATCCACCTTTTTATTCCATACTCTTGAAGACTGTTTTAGACCATATATGGCCTTTTTTAATTTAAGTACCTTTTTATGTTTATTATCTATCTTCAAGCCTTCAGGAATACTCATAAACACATTTTCATCTAAAGTTCCATTTAAAAAAGCAGTAGTAACATCCAAATGTACAATAGTTAAACCTAACTGAACAGATAATGCGATTAATAATCTAAACGTTGAATGCCTGACAACTGGCGAAAAAGTTTCTTCGTAGTCAATTCCGTATCTTTGGGTAAATCCTTTTGCAACTAACCGGGCTCTGTGCCGCACTGTATTTTCATTTTCACACTTTTTCTTGAAAACCCACTTACACTGCACTACACGTACATTTTCCGGAGTGTCGATTAATTCCCATGCATCATTTTCTTCGAATGACTGAAGTTCCTCTGCCATCGCTTTCTTCCATTCTTCCTTGTCGGGTCTTGATAATGCCTCTTCAACACTGATAGGGTCACTTTCCAAGTTTGTGTTCTGCATACATGCATAAGTGATGTATTCTTCAAACTTCTTTGGTTTCCCTTTCCTGGTTGATCTTCTTATCCCTGAATGTTGAACATCATCTTCTTCTGGAACATAATCACTTTCATCTTCCTTTGATTCATTTTCTTCATTACAATATGTGTCACTGTTTTCCGATTCGTTACCTTCTTCTGTTTCTGAGTAAATTGTTTCTGAATCGGATGTTTCCCCCACTGAATCTGCCACTTCCTGTGTTTTATTTTTATCATGTATAATAATGGGGACCTTTTCCTCAATATTTTCCATTATTACAACATCTCTACTTGTTGTAACTAGATTTCTGTGAAAATCATAAATTCTGTAACCTTTGACATTTTCACTATATCCTACAAGAATCATCTTTTCTGATTTTTTGTCCCATTTGAGCCTTTTTTCTTTTGGTTTATGTACCATCACTGTGCTCCCAAATATTCTCAAATTTTCAATGTTTGGTTTTTTACCATTCCAAATTTCATACGGTGTACTATCATTAATGACAGCCGATATCGTTCTGTTTTTTAAATAAACTGCAGTGTTTACTGCCTCAGCCCAGAATCGTTTTTCTAAATCAGCATCAAACAATAAACATCTAGCTTTTTCAAGTATTGTACGATTCATACGTTCTGACAATCCATTTTGCTCTGGTGTATAAGGATTTGTCTTCTGATGAATTATACCAGATTTTTTTAGAAACATTTCAAATTCTAAATTAGAAAACTCACCTCCATTGTCTGAACGGAGCATTTTTATCTTTTTATTCTGTTGATTTTCAACCATACTTTTAAATTCTTTAAAACGTTCAAATGCTTCATCTTTTGTTTTCAGAAAATAGACAAATGACATACGACTATAGTCATCCACAAACAGAAGGAAATATTTTGAATCTCCAATTGATCTTACTTCCATTGGTCCACATACATCCGTATGTATAATTTCCAATAATTCTGAAGCTCTTGATCCTACCTTCGGAAATGATTTTCTTGGCTGTTTTCCCTCACAACATACTTCACATGATCCTATTGACTTAATTGTGTCGCTGCATTGTAGACCATCAACTGCTTGATTTTTCATTTTATTTAAATCACCTGCATTTAAATGTCCTAATCTACGATGCCATGTTTTACTTGTTGGAATTGTAGAAATCAAGAAACAGCTCTGGCTTGTCGTTGTTCTTAATTTGTATACATTATTAATGAGATCTGCAATCGCTACAAGCTCCTTATTTTTGTTAAAAATCTTGCAACAGTTACTTTCAAATCTGACAAAATTTTTATTTTTAATCAACTGACTTATTGATAATAAGTTTGTGGTAAGTTTCGGTACATATAGAACATTGGTGACTGGTATTGTGTACTCCACATTCCTTACTTTTGTCGTAATTTCTAAATCACCTTTGCACGATACAGCAATTTTTTCATTGTTGGCTACCATAATAGTTGGTAAATTCATGGACTTTTTCACGTTGTGCATCCATTCGATATTACCACACAGGTGGTTGCTTGCACCTGAGTCGACGTACCATTCAGTTTTCGAAAATTGTTCGCTATAAAACCCAACACTAAACGCATTACTTGTTCGTTTATCACTAGTGTTTGTGTTATCGAAATTTGCCGTGCACTTATTTTTGTAATGTCCCAACTGTTTACACTTATAACACCGAACTTCTTTTTTATGTTTACTATTCGATTTGACAGCTGTGCCAGTGTTCCCAACTTGACGTTTATTCTGCCAGCCATGTTGCCAACTCGTTTTGCCGGTAAACGCGCTGCCTGTTTTGTTGTCATCAACTGCCATGTCCAAGAGTTTCGTTTTTATGGAATCTGCTGTAATGGCTATACCTGAATGTTCGATCGCCATTATCATCGGGGAATATTTCTCAGGCAATCCTGCAAGTAGTAGAGATCCAATCCATTCGTCGTCGATTTTGAAACCCGTACCACTCAGCTTCTGTCCTGTCTCCACGATTTGATTCACATATGACGTCATCGAGTCGCAATTTTCCAACCTCGTTGAGATTAACAACCGTAGTAGACCGATTCTTCTAGCGAAACCTGAATCTTCGAACATCGACTTTAATTTATCCCACAGCTCCTTTGCAGTCTTGGCTTCTTTTATGTGAATATACAATGATGTATCTATTGTTAATATTAGTTTTGCTTTTGCTTTAGCGTCCTCAGATTCGTTAATATCCGTTTCTGGATCACTGATATACTTGATTAATCCATCGAGTATTAAAAAGTTCTCGGCAGCAAATGCCCAATCATTGTAATTTTCACGACCACGCAGCTTCGGAACGTTCGCGATATAATTTGCCATTTTTACACAACCCGTTTACAATTTTATTAACATGAACTAACTGTCCTGGTTTATCGAGGGTCCTGGGCCCATAACCTGTTTTGGATGTTAAATAAAAAGCAGGTTGTTATACACTTGTTTCGGAACTAAACTTGTATTTCACATTCTATTCGTATACACACGTGTTCGCCATGCGGCTACAACTTAAGAACTAAAATTATACATGTCAATGTTACCAACATAATATTGTGATGTATTACCAACAAAAAAGACATTCTTTTTAAAATTATTTTACCATTATTTAATTTGAAAACGAAGTACTCAATCGCTATTTTTGAGTACTTTACGTCTTTGTAGGGGGGCGGGGGTAGTATTTGGGCAGGCTGAGAAAAAAACAACCTTGTAAGGTTGTGAGTAAGTCTTAAGTAATAATAACAGTTAATTACGTGACGATTTTCGCAATTTAATTGATAAAAAACTTTTACATTTGCAGCGCCATCTCTCGACCAATAAAAAAATGTTTCGGATAAAACTTACATACTTTTTAACCGTCTATTAGAATCTGCAATAAAAAATAGGGGTTTCCATTTAAAATTTTAAAGTTGCCCCCTGTTCCCGCCCCCCTTGGGGGGCTGGGGGGGCAAAGTCTACGGCATCAGATGTCCCCCTCAGAACCATTAACTTTTCATTTGGAACACTTTTTGATTCAATGCAAAGTTTCAGAATTATCGCTACTGGCGGATTAAAATGGGACACCCTGTATATACAGGGCGTCCTGTTAATGTGGGGAAGTGGCTGGACCACAGATTCCTGGGGCCAAAATATGGTGATTTAACACAACATATCTATAACCAAAGTTTTCTGTTATGCCGGAATTCGCCTTCAAAGTTGTTGATGACAATTCGATTTAAATGACATTTATTACTAATAATAATCATAACCTATCACATAATTTGACACAGTAGTACCACCACATAAAATTTAAAATATCTTTTTATTGGTGCATGATTAAAACTAAAAAATTTAATTTAAAAACTTTTTTGTCATTTAATAATATTTGATATATTGTATGGTATACATGTTTTTGTGGTCGTTTTTGTTTAAAAAATCAAAAATATGTATAATAATAACTACCGAGAGTCTTTTGATAACTAATTATTAACTTTATTTTAGTTCATAAATATTCATATTTGATGCAAATAGATATGTTGTATTATGATTTTGCGAAGGAAATTGTTTGAGTGTTAGATGTTGTTTTGATTAATTTAGTTAATTGGTTTTACTTAAATTTTATTCAATTAAGTAAGTTGATTTACTTATTAATGAGTGCATAATGAGCATACCATATTCATATTTTATTAGGCGCCGCTTGAAGAAAAGCAATGCGACTTCGAAACGTTGCCAATTCTGTTCAAAATAATATTTACCCACAGTCCATTGTTGAAAACGTTACTTAGCAACTTGCACAAATGCCAGTCGCCATTATTATTTGTGGAAAAAATATTTGCTCTATTGTAATCGCTTCGGCTTGTATTAAATTATATCTTCAGAGTTCCCAAATCTGCCATTTCGTTTATATTATCAAGTTTAATAGTTATTTGTATAAATTAATAAAAAATTAAGTTTTTCGTTGAAATTTTGTGCTATAATATATTCATCTGTCAGATTTGACAGTTCTGTGCAATTAAAACAATTTGACATTTCCTTGCAATAAAAACAATTTGACGTTTCCTTGCAATAAAAACGTAAAAAAAGCACTTTAAAAAGCCATTTTTACAACGAAAAATGATGCAAAAAGCGTCTACTTTCTGTACGATCGTAGATAAACAAAAAAGTAAGTATTGGATTGATGCGGCTGTTACTTGTCGAAACTCCATAATAACACTTAAAGAAATACTGACACAGTATAGGGTTTCTGAATGTTTTTAATATTAAAAACATTCAGAAACAAGTAAGGTTCATGGCCTTTTTGCTTACTGAAACAGAGAGAATTATTTTTTTTAATTTTGAGGGGTTATGGCGATAAACAGAGATAATATCAGGAGGTATAGTCTATCGCTTCAAAAAACGACGAAAGTTTTACAGTGCGTTCTTTTTCTAACGCATTTGGTTTACTTTATCAGACTGAATATTTTTACGTCGTTTCTCGAAGCGATAGTTTGTGACGTACGACGAAAGATCCAACGAACAGATTATATGTTATTTATAACAATTTGCACCCAGCCAGGCAAATTAAACAAAATGCCGTTTTTCTAACTGTAGACCGTTTCAGAATTTCTGGGAGTGTAAAAAAACCAACCAAGATCTGGAAAACCTAGGAGTGCTACCCCCGATGATAAAAAATTGGACATTCTGCTTTAAATACAAGAAAATCGCAGACAATCCACCAATCACCTTGCTTCGGATCATGAAATTGATCAAAAATCTGTAAGAACCATTCTCCATACCGAGAAAAAGAATCCATACAATGATAACTTTGTGACGTTAACTATGATCGAAGACTTCAATTTTTTAAATAATTACGAGAAAGATTGAAGAGAACCCCCACTTTCCAAATCATATTGATTTTTCGGATGAAGGGACTTTCACACTACACGGAATAATCAATAAATAAAATTACCGTTACTAGGGACGAAATAACCCAAATTGGTATGATTAACTGCCACAGTTCCCAGAAAAAGGTAATGTCTCGGCTGGATTGCTTGCGGGCCATGTAATTGGACCCTTTTTTATCGAGGGAAATTTGACCGCTAAACGATATCTCCAACTCCTTCGGCAAGAAATAATTCCAACTATAAACAATTTAACTCCCGATATTAACTTAATATCTTAACTTAATGCTGATACAAGTACAAGTGTGAGTGGCGACACAGAGGGGAAGCAAAATCCCCAAAAAATGGCATCATACAGTCAGGCCGCAAAAGGACTGAAGGTTGATGTTATGGCAAAGGACTACCCTGCTACTCTCCTGTCAGTGGAACAAATAGAGTCCACACTGGAGTATATCATGGATATAGTCCTAAAAAAGGGGAATGAAGAAGACTCTAGATTCTTTGGGATTCACAAGCGACCTGGGTGGATCGGGATCACCTGCCGCAACGAAGCTACGGAAACGTGGCTGAAGTCGCATCAAGATGAGATCGTCCCCTGGGAAGGTGCAGCCCTAAAAGTCGTTGGAGCGGAGGAAATGCCGCACAACGATATCCTAGTGGGACATTTTCCGGGCAGTCAGGAGTACAGGGACGAACGTATCCTGCAACTGATTGCAGTCCAAAATGGATGCGATGCCTCTAACTGGAGGGTCTTAAGAAGGGTGACCGCTGGACTCACTCAAGAGGTTACCTTCTCCGTGGATGCTCTTTCCATGGAGAAGTTAAAAAAACGCAATTACCTCGTTGGGTATCGCTACGGCGAAGTACAGCTTCGCACCAAGGCGAAGCAGGACAAGCCTGATGAAGGGGCAGGAGCCTCAAGCTCCAAAGAGCCCCTGGATCAGGGTAAAAATCCGCCGTTGCAATCCGCAACTGGTTCCGGAGAGGCCAACAAGCCTCCAGGGATCAGAAAGGCTCCAAGCCTGACCAAGAGTCCACCCAAGAAGCAGGCTGATGTGCGTCCAAAGGGCAGGATTATGCCCCAGGACAAACTGAAGGATGCCAGAGGTGGGGGTCATTCCAAGGCCCAAAAATGAAGGGTAAGAGGCAGTGCTTCCAAATTAAACTTAAGCACTCAAAGGCAGCATCAAGTGCCTTAAGCAGCAGGCTGGCTAGGGGGAACGTCCAAATAGGGCTAATTCAAGAGCCCTGGGTTCACGGAGGGGAGATTAAAGGACTTCAGAACCCATCGTACTATCTGGTATGTAATACTATGTGCGGCAGGTCACGGGCCGCCCTGATTTTCAGGAAAGATACTAATTATGCTCCCATTCCACAGTTCGTCACCCAGGACCTAGTGGCAGCGGTCGTGGACCTACCAACGGGAGATGGCAAGAGGCAAATTGTATTTGCCTCAGCCTACTTTCCAGGGGACGAAGACAACCCACCACCAGAGGCAGTAAAGAACCTCACGGACTGGTGCCGCAGGAATGGGAAACACCTTATCATGGGCTGCGACGCTAATGCGCACCACACAGTATGTGGCAGCTCAGATATCAACAACAGGGGTAAGTACCTTCTTGATTATGTATACGCTAGCAATCTAGACATCTTAAACAGGGGGATTAAACCCATGTTTATAAACGCAATAAGGCAAGAGGTACTTGACTTGACCTTAGCCACAGCGTACGGCGCGCAATTGATAAAAAATTGGCGTGTACTCTCTGAGCCCTCCATGTCGGACCATCAAACGATCGCGTTCGATATGGAAGCTGGGAGTATGGAAATAGCAGAGTGCAGAGTGCCACGAAAAACGGACTGGACATTATATAACGAATGTCTATTGTCCGAACTTCAAGGCCTCCAATACAACATCGCTACCATAGAGGAATTAGAACAAGCCTCACTACACCTAAGCGATACCATTGTAGCAGCCTATGCGAAAATCTGCCCGGTAAAGAAGGTAAACTTCTCGAGAAACGTTCCTTGGTGGAACAAGGAATTGGATCGACTCAGGACTTCCGCCCGGAAATCCTTCAACAGAGCCAAGAAAACAGGCAACTGGTCAGCCTACAGACAGGCTCTGACTGAATTCAATAAGCAACTGAGGGAGTCTAAACGAAAGGCCTGGAAGGCCTACTGCGAGGGGATCGACAATCTGACCCCAGCAAATAGACTCCGGAAGGTCCTATCGAAGGACCATACCAATGCGGTCGGCATCTTAAAACGAACTGACGGCAGTCACACCAAAGATCAACAGGAAAGTTTAGAGCTACTCCTAGGTACTCACTTTCCGGGATCAAAAGTAGTGACTAAAAACACAATTGCGGCTAGTACCGGCTCAGTGGCTCACTGTTCCAACCGCGACAGCCGCTGCTTAGCGGGGAAAATATTCACGCTCAGCAAAATGACTTGGGCCATAAACAGCTTCAAGCCATATAAATCCCCAGGAATGGACGGTATCTTCCCCGCGCTACTACAACGCGGCTTGGATACAATTGCTCCAGGACTCAGGGAGATATAAAGCAAGTTATGCACTAGGGTATATACCCCGGTTGTGGAGGGAGGCAAAAGTGGTATTTATGCCTAAAGTGGGCAATAGGCCTCTAGATGAACCTAAATCATATCGACCCATCAGCCTAACCTCTTTTCTCCTAAAGGCTATGGAGAAAATAATCGACGAGCACATAAAGGGTGACTCACTTATAAGAACACCCTTAAATGCCAAGCAATTCGCATTTCAAGCTGGCAAATCCACCGTCGATGCTCTACATCACCTCGTCAAAGAGGCAGAACGAGCCATCCTACACAAGGAAATAGCAATCGGAATATTTGTAGACATAGAGGGGGCCTTTGACAACACCTCATTTTCTGCAATAAAACGAGCGGCTATAAATAAAGGACTATATCCTTCCACGATAAGATGGGTGGAGGCAATGCTTCAAAGCCGATTAGTAACGGCTTCTCTAGCAGGATCCACAGTATCTATGACTGTAACAAAGGGGTGTCCTCAGGGGGGAGTTTTGTCCCCCACACTATGGTCAATAGTGGTGGATGGACTCCTGGATGAACTGCATGTAAAGGGCTTTATAACCCAAGGCTATGCAGATGACATCGCCGTAATAATCAGGGGCAAGCATGAAGGCATTCTTACAATCCTAATGCAAAAAGCACTGAATAGCATCAATAACTGGTGTGTTCGGGAAGGACTAAGTATCAACCCGAATAAAACGATCATAGTCCCATTCACGCGTAGAAGGAAGCTGCACATAAAGGCTCCCTCGCTGAATGGAATAGAGATAAATCTCTCCAACGAAGTAAAGTACCTGGGTATAATTCTGGATACCAAACTGACTTGGAATCAGCATGTCGACAAAATCATGGCGAAGGCAACGATGTCGCTTTGGGCCTGTCGGCGGCTTATGGGAAAAACCTGGGGATTAAAGCCCAAAATCACGTATTGGCTTTATAGAACGGCGGTGATACCCATTGTCACCTATGCTGCCCTCGTGTGGTGGCCGAAGACCCAAAAACTAGACACGTAAAAGAAGCTGAGTAGGCTTCAACGTTTAGCATGTCTAAGCATCACAGGGGCCATGCAAACAACCCCAACCGCGGGAATGGAGGCAATCATTGGTCTCACACCGCTTCATCTAGTGGTACAAAAAGAGGGACTTGTGGCAGCCCTCCGACTACACTAGAGGAAGAAAACACTGCCGGGGGACTGGACAGGACACTTAGAAATACTGCAGCAAATCGACCCGGCCCTTCTGTCCAAACCGACGGACATTATGTCCAGGAAGCTCGAATTCGAATTACCGTTTAAGGTGTCGATCGAGGACCCCAAAACGGCTTTGATGAGAGTCAAGGAGTTTGAACGAGGGATATCAGCTTGGTACACGGATGGTGCCAAGAATACCAGAGGTACTGGAATAGGCATTTATGGGCCTAACCAAAACCACAGGAGCTTCATGGCTCTGGGCACGACGCCCACGATTTTGCAAGCAGAAACGATTGCAATTGATATATGCGCCATAGAATGCTTGGATAGGCACCTAAATGGCGCGCATATATACATCTGCTCAGACAGCCAAGCCGCATTAAAGGCCGTTCGAGCCTATAGTCATGGCTCACGGACTGTCTGGGAATGTCGAAGATCCCTCTCGCAACTGGCGAAGAACAACTTGTTGACCCTCATGTGGGTCCCAGGGCACGGGGATACTAAAGGCAAAAAAGTGGCCGATGAACTCGCAAAAGAGGTGCAAATGCCACTCCTATAGGACCAGAGCCGTTTTGTGGACTCCCCATGGCGCATAGAAGAGAGGTGGTGCAAAAATGGGTCTACGTCAATCAAAACGACTCCTGAAACTCGATCACAGCCACAAGGTGCTTGAACTCACAAGGAACGAGCTAAGAACTTTCACCGGACTCATGACAGGTCATTGTGCCCTCCGATACCATTTGCGGAAAATGGGAAAAGAAGAAAAGAATGGAACTGCAGTTTGTGTGATTCGGCAGATGAAACTACCGAGCACATGCTATGCACTTGTGTCGCGATTGCTCACAAGCGTCTTTCACACTTCGGCAGGGACCGATTATCTCCCGAAGAAGTGAGCATTATCACCCCCAAGATAGTTACCAGGTTCAGGGTGGACGTGGGACGGCTTGGGAAGTGATTGGTTATGGGAGAACAATAGATCTGTTAGGTCGCCGTTCACGAGAGGCTAACACACCTCACTAAGACCCTACTTAACCTATAACCTATAATGCTGATACCAGGCAAGATGGAATTTTTCTCGGGAAGTTAGAGAATTTTTGGATGTCACGTTCCCAAATAGATGGATAGAAAGAAGAGGGCCTATCGAATGCCCTTTACGGTCTCCCGATCTTTCGTCCTTAGATTTCTTTTATTGGGGTTACTTGAAAAATAATGTTTATCGAAATCAAACCAATAATTTGGAAGAACTAAGAATTAAAATTTTAAACGAAAATGAGAAATTAACAAGGGAAATGATTTTACATTCCCAACAACATTTTTGTGACAATTTATATCATTGTCAGTTAGTAAATGGGGGCTATTTTCAATATTTATTAAAAAATAAATCCGTTTTTCCATGACTTGTTATACTTATTCTATTATGTTAACTGATTAAATTGTTTATTGGAATGTAAATAAAATGTTCAATTTCCTTGTTTGCTTAATTTGTGTTGGTCAGGTAACCAGGATTACTTTCGAATATCGCATTGTTATTTGTAATTATTTGAAACGTTGATATCTAGGAAACCAATGAATTTATGCTCAAAATTGACAGGACTATCAAAATAAATAGTAATATACGGGGTGTTCCATTAAAAAATGTAATCTTAATTCACCACAATTTTGTGGGCCACTCTGTATATTCCAATTAATTACAGATAAGTAGATTATTTAAAACCTTACAACTTTTATAAAAGACAATTTTTGTTAGAGCTTGTTTAATTAAGATTTATTTAATAAACTTTAAATAAAAACACTAACACTTTCTTTACAAATAATTTTTTGTGATTGAAATGTACATCTAGCTTAAATAAAATTTATTTGTGAAGAAAGTGTTAGTGTTCAAAAAAATGGAAACTGTTCTCTCCTCGCATGGTGTGAACCTCACAGCGTTGATTGAAATATAATATACAAACCTCAGCAAAGCAGCTTACTCAGTTGCAAAGGATAGCATGCCTCATCACGACCGGGGCAATGCGAACAACACCAACTGCAGCATTGGAAGCAATGCTCTGCCTTCCACCTCTCGACTTATACGTAGAGGAGATGGCCACGGCGGCAGCACTGCGCCTAAACTCAGTTGGACTCTAGTACAAAGGAGGCAAGGCCGGTAGACACTGTCACCTCTTAGAGGAGGCTGTCAAGAAGACAACCTTCCTTGGAAGGAAGACGGACAATCTGCCACCCTGCTATGTCTACAATGTATTGACAAAAAGAGAAACCGGGAGAGTAGAAGGTGAGGAAACCCTCCGAATTTACACCGATGGTTCTAAAACCAAAAGAGGATTCGGAGCGGGTATTTACTCGCAACAAATGGACCTATAACGAGCTATACCCCTAGAGAATCACACAACTATTCTGCAGCAGAGATCGTTGGCATCACCTAAGGGGCAAAAGAAATCCTGCACCGTGACATCCGTGATAGAGACACCCAAATCCTTACAGCAATACTAGCAGTGAGTGGTCACAAGATCACCTCAAGACTAGTTAAAGAATGTCACAACACCCTGAAACAAGTAGCGCAATCAAACAATATTGAGCTGCGCTGGGTCAAGGGTCATAATAATGAAGAAGGCACAGCAAGGCAGAAGAGCTGGCGCGGGCAAACAAAACACTCTCAAAATGCTAAAACAACGTTGGGACAACACCTCAGGCCGCAGATAGGCCAAGGAAGCAATGCGCTCACCCAATCTGAAAACAGCTGAATACTATCTGCAACTGCCCCGGGGGAATCTGCGCCTTATCAACGGTATCCTTACGTGTCACTGTCAGCTAAGGAAACACTTATTTACTATGGGTCTGGTCCCCTCCGGAGGAATGCACCTTGCCGTGGTGGAGGGGCTCAAAATTCAATCCACAATGAACTCAACTTGAGGGAGCGGATTATCTTTTGCTAAGAGATTCCGGGGCTCATCACAATTTTGCAGTGGGAGCTCCCCTTCACTAGAGTCAGTTTCGATTCCGCTATGAACTATCGTCCTCCCTTGGACAAACTCTTCAGCTACTCTCGGTCTTTTTCGGTCCCTGAATCTATTAGGTTTCGAGGGATAGGGGGCCAAAAACTCTTTCATCTACCCGCCATGCCCGGCTGTAGTATCGTGGTGCAGGGCTTGAATAAATGGTAACGATGCCAGGTCTGCCTGCAGTCCTGACATACCGGGCCTATCGCCGTTGACTGTGGTCAAGTCTCGCGGGCGGCGTAAGTCTAGGGGATCTTGGCTTAACTGCCTGGATCAAGGTGGAAAGGAAACCACTGGAAAAAAATACCTCAATCCAAGGTGGAACAGCACATGGCCGATGGATGCATGGCTAAGGAGCAGCTTAGTCGCGACTTTGCGGACTTATGGGGCACCTGGCGCACCCCATATTTCAAGCAGCCTTCCTCCAGATACGGGCGCACTGTCTGGGGGTGACATCTACATCGACCTGCAACGTGGGATTAAAAATGGACTCAAATCACAATCAAAATCAAAAACAAAAACCAAACCAAAGGACGGAAGAAGAGGGGGAGCGGATGGAGGAAAGCAGTAACAGGCCACTCTCGATAGGACAAAGAGCCTTATCGTTAGAACAGGGAGAAACAACAAGGGCGAGAGAGACAACAGAAATTGAGAAAATGTGGCAGAAACCGAAAGCTCAAGAAAAAACGGACAAGATAAACGAAATAAAAAAAATAACGATTGAATTGGAGAAAGAAGTAAAACAAAACACAAGGGTGGAAATAAAAAAAGGAATTGAAAGACTAAAGGGGGCTGTGAGGAAACTGGAGAAGGAAGGGATAAACACAAAAGAACCCGCACCATCCAGAACACAGGAGCAACGACTGCTACTGGAAAGGCTACAAGATATGGAAAAGGAACAAGAAAAAACCCAGCAAAGGTATGAAGAATTAAAAAAAACAAAATGAAGAAATCAAAGAAAAAATGATAATATTGGAGGAAGAGCTAGATAAAGCTAGAAGAAAGGAAAAAAACGAAGAACAAGATATAAGAACGTACGAGGAATTTAAAAACAGAAAAAAAAACAAAAAAAGACAATCACGAAGAATATAAAATTACCAGAACAAAAAAAGGCAACCCGATGAAAGAAATGGCAAACATCATATTATTATGGCTGGAAGGCAACATAAAGGGGGGACTGGACGAAAAAATCCAAAGCGAGTACCCCGAAATTAAAGAAATGGAAGGAGAGGAAAAGATAATAAAAATAAGAAGATAATACGAGTCAGAAGGACAATAAGAAGCAAAGAAGGAGAAGAACGTAAAACGTACGCTCAAATGATGGCAGAAATAAAGAAGGTTGATCCGAAGAAAATTGGGGTAAACATAAGTAAAAAAAATAAACTCAAAACAAGGAGAAATAAAAGTGATAGCTCACAGCAAGGCAGGAGCGAGAAAATTCAAAGAAAATATAGAACAGCAAAAAGAAGGAAACCTCGAGGTAGAAATCAAAGATATAGAGAAAGGAAAAAAGAAAATAATTACGGACCTAGATGAAACCACAACGAAAAAGGAGATAAAAGCAGGTATGAGAAAATTAGGCGTACAAACAGAAGAGGACGATATAGAAGATATAAGATGCAACAGAAGGGGAATATATACAACAGAAGTGAAAATTTCAAAGATGGAGTCAGAGAAACTAATAGAAAAAAGAAGAATAGACACCGGATGGGGATTCAAAGGAACCATCATGGAGAAAATAGAACCAATAAGATGTAAAATATGCCTGAAATTTGGGCACGGAAAAGCAGAGTGTAAAGAAGGGAAAACGGAATGCAAGAAATGTCTAAAGTGCCTACAAGAAGGACACCTAGCGAAAGAATGTAAAGAAAAGAAACAGTGCACAGAATGCCAGGAAGAGGGCCACTGGAACGGGACGATGCTCTGTACGAAGTACAGGGAAGAAGCGAGAAAAGAAAGGAAAAGAATAATGGAAAAGAGGTGAGAAGAAAAAGAGAAGGAAAAAACAGAAAACACCGAAAAAGCCGAAAAAACAGTAAGAGAGGAAGAAGAAAAAGAAACAGAAGAAAAGGAAAGAAGAAGAAACAAGTGAAGATAAGAAATGACAAATAAAGTTCATCCAAATAAATGCGGATAGAGAGAAAGTAGTCATGGAACTTATAACACAAAGAATGGCTGAAACAAATGCGGACATATGCATAGTGGCAGAACCAAACAAAAACTTGATAAAAAACGCGAACTGGATAAAAGATAAAAACTACGATGCGGCAATTAAAGTAAACAAAAAGATCAAAATTTACAATACAGGGACCGAAGATGAAGGTTTCACCTACGTAGAAACGCAAAGTAGAAGAATATATTCATGCTATTGGTCCCCCAATAGGGAGATAGCAGACTTCAGAGAATATCTTATCAAGCTGGCTAGAAGTATGAGAAGTACAAATAAAAAAATCATTGTAGCAGGGGACTTAAATGCCAAAAGTCATACATGGGGAGGAACTGAGGAGAACAAAAGAGGAGTGATATTAACAGAGTGGATGGAAGAAAATAACCTGACAGTAATAAACGATGGCGAACATCCGACATTCCAAAGGGGGGCGTCAGAATCACATATAGACCTGACGATGTGCGGAACGGAAGAAGAAGATGAAATAATAAGATGGAGAGTGAATAAGGAGAACACCGTGGGGTTGCACAATGAGATAACGTACGAAATTCAAGAAAGGAAGGCAGAAGACATAGAAGAAACAGGGAAGAAAGGAAGAAAAAATAAAGGCTGGAAAATAATCCTCGAGAAAATCCCCGAATATAAAGAAAAACTGAAGGAGAGAATAAGTATAGGAAAAGAATTCAACGCAGAAGAAATAAAAAAAGAGATAACGTGGGCAATGAACAAAACATTTAAAAAAAAAGAAGCCCACAAACAAACTAAACAATAACACATACTGGTGGAAAGAAGACATCAGAAAAACGAAAGACGAATGTATAAATAAACGGAGGCAACTGATCGGAGTAAGCAAGAAAAAAAATACAACCGAAGAAGAGAGTACAAAATTGAAAGAAGAGTACAAAAAAGAAAAAAAGAAGCTCACAAACATAATAACGAAAGCAAAGGAAGAATGTTGGAGAAAACTATGCGATGAAGTAGAAGAAGACACATGGGGATTGGGCTACAAAATAGTAGCAAATAAATTAAGACTACAACCAAGAAAAGAAATAAATGAAAAACAACAAAAAGAAATAGCGCAGAAGCTATTTCCAATACAAGAGGAAAAAGAAATACAAAACAAAAGAAGGGAAAGACAAGGAGATATAAAGATCACAGAATTTACAATGCAGGAGCTGAGAGAGGCAACGAGGAAATTAAAAAATAAGAAAGCGCCGGGACCGGATGGAATACCACCGGAAATAGTAAAAGCAACGGTGGAGGAAATACCGGAGAAAATTCTGGAAATAATGAACAAATACATAAGAGACCGACAATTTCCAACAGCATGGAAAGAAGCAAAATTAAGTCTGCTAGGAAAACCAAGGAAGGAAGGCGAAGAGACAAAATACAGGGCTATATGTCTAACAAACACATTAGGCAAATTATACGAACAGCTGATAGTAAAACGATTAAAAGACGAAATACATGGAAAGGTAAGCGAATGCCAGTACGGATTTACAAAAGGTAAATCAACCGTAGAAGCAATTGAAAAGGTGCTAGAAATAACCGAAAGAGGCAAACGGTACAATTATAAAAACAGAAGGAAGACGGTGATGGTAACTTTGGACATACAAAATTCCTTCAACGAAGTTCAATGGAACGAAGCGAAGAAAGAGATAAACAAAATGAAAATCGACGAATACCTGCGAGAAACTCTAGATAACTACCTGAGCGGAAGGAAAATACAAATTGGAGAGCGGGAAGAGCTCGAGCTAAAGGGTGAAATACCACAAGGGTCAGTCCTAGGCCCTACACTGTGGAATATCTTTTTCAACGAAGTACTAAGAACAAAACTTCCAAAAGGAACGCATAAAGTGTGCTTCGCCGACGACCTGGCGATAATAGTCCAAGGCACGAAAATGACAGAAGTCATAGACAAAACAAACAAATCGCTGAAAATAATGAAAGAACGGATTGAAGCAAAAGGGATAGAATTGGCAAGTAAAAAGACAGAGGCCATAATACTATACGGAGGGAACAAAGTTAAAGAAGTGGAGATAAGAATAGGAGAAGAAAGGATAAAAACCAAAAAAGAAATAAAATACTTAGGGGTCTGTCTGGACAACAACATAAGAATGACTACACATATAAAAAAGACAAAAGAAAAAGCCGAAAAAACATAAAAGCACTAGGGAGACTGATGCTAAACAAAAGAGGCCCAGGAGAAAAAAAGAGAAGAATACTGGGAAACGTAGCCCACTCCATCGTACTATACGGATGTAAAGTGTGGAAGAGAGCACTCAGATGGCAGAAGTATAGGACGATGGTGGAGAGGCTACAAAGAAAACTAAATATAAAAATGACGAGGGGATATCGAACGATATCAAACGAAGCCCTCCAGGTAATAGCGAGCGTTACCCCCATCGAGCTCATGGTAGAAAAGAGAGTACAGAGCTTCCGAAAAGAAAAGAAAGAAAAAGAAAGGTTAGAAGAAAACATCGAAAGAAAGTGGCAGGAGAAATGGGAAAGAAATACAGGAAAAGCGGAATGGACAAAAAGGCTAATACAAAACATAGGAACGTGGAAAAACAGAAAACATGGGCAAGTGAATTACTACATCACAAAATTTCTAAGCGGGCACGGAAACTTTGAAAAATACCTCAACAAATACAAAATAAAAGATAATGACAAATGCATAACATGCAACAAAATCGAAGATGCAGAACACACTTTCTTCAAATGCAAAAGATGGACAGAAAAGAAAAATAAGGCAGAGGAAGAAATAGGAGAAGAATTGAAAGTGGAGAAAATAGTAGAAATAATGATGGAAAGTGAGGATAAATGGAACACAATAGAAAGATATGTAAGAGAGATATTAGAAGAAAAAGAAAGAGAATAGAACAAAAAAAAAGAGAGAAAGAAAAAGAAGAACATACCAACACTGAAGAAGGCGAAAGCGGTTCCGGAGTTGAGTAGGTGAAAAAGAGGGGAGGTTTTAGTGGGTAAACCCAAAGAGGGGAGTCCCACACAGACCAAGAATTGATTGGCAGTGCATAAAAGCATTTCCTCCACCATAAAAAAAAAAACTATGGGTCTGGTGGAAACCCCCATATGTAGAGCATATGAAGAAGAGGACGAGACAGTGGAGCATGTGTTAACCACCTGCCCGGCTCTCGCCTACCTTAGAGAGTCCATGCTATGGAAGCTCTGGCCGAACATGGCCTATATTAGGGAAACCCCTCCAAACCATTGTGCTGTCCTTTGCTCGTCATCTTGGGTGGCTAAATGAGTGATAGAACAACGGAGGGCTGTCCCAGCCAGGGTGCACAACGGGCCTAGTGAGGCCTAGGTGGTCTGATCAATGATTTGATCACCCTTGGAAAACTCAATCTATATCCAGAAGTGTTAGTGTTTTTATTCCAAGTTTATTGAGACAGTTACTCAGCCTCTCAAAACTCTCCACCCAACCCTGTTTGAATAGGAAGTTTCAAAATTTCACGATTAAATAATATAAACTCAAGGCGGAAGGTCCAAATGGTAAATAATCATAACGAAGAACGCCTCCACTGTCAAACAAATAAACGTAGATCATGTGGCCTCTAATACAAACCCTGAAATAAAATCATATCTAATGACAACATAAAATTATTATAATGGCACATTATGGAATGGTGGCAATGAATATAATAAAACATATTAGAATTTAATTATTTTATTTATTTATTAATTATACTGAATATAATTTGTACCTATATTAAATATATATTTTTTTGGAAATTGCAATAATACTGATTGTGCCTCTAAATCTATTTTCAATATATATTTATAAGCTCTAGAGGTGGAATGGTCCACAAACTCCGCTAAAGCATGCTTAACGTTATCTGATTTCTTGCAAAAATATATCTCAGAGGTGACGACTGCCACTCAAAAATGGTAAGCAGTAATTCGAACAATTATGACAATAACAGTCGTCACACTAATAATAATGTTAATAATAACAGGCCTGTTAATTCAAAAAAATAATTGACCCAATGTAAATAATTATATACTTGCAAAATTTATAAAAAAAAATGAATAACCTTATATCTTATATATTTTTAAATAATTTATAATAGTTAATCTACGAACCTTACACCAGAAATGGTAGAAAGGTTAAAGATTAAATAAAATAATCTACCAATAAAATATATCGAATGTTGCTTTTATAAATAACACTAATCATTTAAAAATATCTTTAAGTTAATTATGTTTCTGAAAGACAAGCCTGTTAATGTATAGACGGTGTGTAGTCACCGCGCTAAATAAGGGTTGGCAGCCGCCGCGCTTTTACAAAAAGCAGGATGTGGTTAAGAATATACAAGGCAAGGTAAAAAAAATCAATTTTAAACATAAATAATGTACACATAATTAAAGGTATATAGAACGCAACAAAATTAGAAACAACAGCGTCACGAATGCACAGAACCCATAACCACGTGTGTTTAAATTAATTAACAGAGATCAAAAATATCGTTTACTGAAGTATTAAAAAAACTCGTTGGATATATAACGAATAATAATTTAAATTTGCATTAAATTCTATGATAATTATAGTATTTCACTATATATCACTATTCTTAGCTATTAATAGTCTTAAGTTCTTTACGTTTATACAATATATATGAACATTTACACAGATTGAAAACAAGCATATATTCTTGTTAATAAGACTCAGTAAATTTGTTTAGACAGTGTAAATAAAACTTGTATAGGCAAGTAAAGTTTCAATTAAAGCATGACAGTTATATTTTTATAGTTTTATACTTTTTAATATTATTAATAATATAATTGATGTAATTTATTTATAGAATAAAATACAAACTTAGCAATTATTAAACTCTACTTTGTTGATGTGCAAATTAAATTATTATAGAACATTTATAATTATTACGGCAAGAATTTCTAATTTGTATGTTATAAATCTATATTTTTTTCATTTTTTTGTGGAAACATACTGTAAACTTCATAATACAAAATGATGTGTGTTTAGAAGATATTAAGTGGTGTTTCACTATATATCACTATTCTTAGCCGATAATTGAATCAAATTCTTTAGTTTTATACATATACCTAAAGCAA
This sequence comes from Ontholestes murinus, assembly GCA_963969525.1. Classification (NCBI taxonomy): domain Eukaryota; kingdom Metazoa; phylum Arthropoda; class Insecta; order Coleoptera; family Staphylinidae; genus Ontholestes; species Ontholestes murinus. Next base: position 34,176,625 of record OZ018392.1, on the reverse strand, counting down.
ACCTTTCCACAAATTCAACATAATCTTACTATAATATGAGCCTTAATTATTCTGCATTTTACTCTTTCATAATCAAGCAGAAGATAAACAACAAATTAGAAATATCACACAATAAAAATTCGTTCACTTAAAAAGAAATAATAAGACCACATAAGAATTATGACACTAAGAAGAAATTAACATTATAAAATTCGTTGTTATAAAAATGTTAACGAAAAAGATTAACTTTATAATACAAAAACAACCAAATGTAAACTTGTTTTATCAGAACGAAATAATTAAAAAAGTGATAACAAAAAAACAATTTTAAAAAATATCTCATTTTGTCACATATTATAAATGAAACAGAATAATAATTTAATGATAGTATAAAACATTATTTTTTCTCTATAATAAAACAATTTAAATAATATCAAATTAGAATATCTTAATAGAATAAGAGTATATGGCGGGACACCCTACACAAATAAGATATTAAAGGATAATAATTGATTTGGTAAACGACTACAACCACATGGATTTTGAAAAGAATGCTTGATTTACTATTTATTATCTTTTTTGCTTTATGATTATGCGATAATTTATATTTCATTATTTGTTATATGACTACTTTTTTAAATGTAAGTAACTATCAGTACATGATTTAAGACTGTTATAAATAAGTGACAAATAATAATAAAATTGTTTAAATTTTTTGTTTTGTTTGCAACAATTGGCAATTGTTGTTATTGTTTTGATTAACGACTATTGTCACGATATTACTTTACAGACTATACAGTACGGGTAAAAATCGTTATATAAAGGTGCAAACGTTGAAAAATCGTGATATCCTATTTGTAAAAAAGGTAAAAATATCACATGAGCCACATTTCGTAAATCCAAGAAAAAAAGCGACGGTAACGAAACGGTCTTACCCTCCTCCGTAGAAATATAGAAGTGAACTTAATGAGTGAATTGAGGAAACACTCGACGCAATTGTAAAATATAGTTGTATATAAATAACTAAATTAAATAAAAATCTTAATCGTATGCTCGGTCGGCGCACCGCGCCATCGCCCCCTTTTTACTTTTTCAACTGGATGCGTTTTAACTGATCCTCGAGCTCCTTCACGCGCATGTCGCTGATCGCCAACTGTTTCTTCAGCGTCCTTATCTCTTCCCGTTGCCGGATGAATGCACGTTTTAACTAAACAAATAAATAACCGTTATCAATATTTAAACAATGCTTTACAAAAGTTAGTTCTTTAATAAATTAATAAAGCAGCAACAACAGTTTGCCAAATTTATTTTATACTGAATAAATATATCAGACCATTATCAACGGTGACTGAGTTTAAATATAAATAATACATATTTGGAATAAATAAAAGTGTTAAAAAATGTCATTACCATGAATTAAGGTTTTTTTAAGTAACTCATCTAAACATTAAATTATTACTATTATTTGTATTTGGTCTAATGTCTAATTAATTGAATTAGTAGTAAATAAATATAGTTTCAATCCAATATTATCATCTAAAAAAATAAAAGTATTTAATTAAAACTTCAATAAAAATAATCTTAGTAAATCATTTACTATTACAATTGGTCTCAGTAAATTATGGAATATCCCTAAAGAGACTAAATTGGTTATGCTAATGAAATAAAAATCTTGAATTAGTAAACTACACTACCTCATTTTCCGTGTTGATATTATCTCCGATGGTGTTGAATTGGTTGCGCAATGGTAAATCATTCTCGTGGTCCTGGGCAATGTTGCCGAATTTCTGTTGTAGTTGGTGGAATTTCGTACTCTGATTGTTGTTCGTTTTCTGGCTCTTCTCCATTATTTCCTTTGGCCTGTAGTCCGGAATGGTTTCTTGCGAGAGGAAATCGAACTTCTTTTTGTTGTTGTTGATGGCTGGGACGATCGTTGGTGTCAGTTCTATCGTGGGCGTCACTGGTTTGAAGACCCTCGGCTTGTAGGTTGGAAGATGCTCACCTAAACAAACATAGTTTTTGCGTAAGTCATTAAAAGTATAAAATATTATACTTCTAATAACATAACAGACAATTACACAAAGAAGAGATTCAAAATATTCATATACAACCGATTTTCTAAGGCTTCATTTCCCTTTCAATTATTAAATTTTAACACTATACACCCATACGTTTTATCGTAAAGTATCCCAGATTCTAGAAATATTTGGTGGATACGCCGGGCACAACGTTAATGTTGTGAATTTCCCAAATGAAAATCCAGATATTTAATGAAAATCCGACTTAGTTTTTTGTAATTATTTGGAAAAAATAAATTTTTCACATTTCTAAACGATAAGCCGGATTTTTATTTTTTTATATATTAGATATTTATTTAACCTGTTTTCATTGACATCAACTTGGGCATTGCATTGCACCCGCTTATCCAATCCTGAGCGGCCAGTGCGGGAATCGGGGCGCTGGTGTCTGGATAGAGATCTTCGTGAAATTGGTCGCTCTTCCTCGGCACGATCATGCTGATGGGCTCGCACAATCCTTTCGTTGCGTGCAGCTTGTAGAATCTGAAGACCTCACATTGGATCGTACTAAGGCCACGTTTCGGCATAAAACCAAGGCCTCTCTACAAACACATTAGGTAATGAAAATTAATTCAACTAATGTTATGAAAGTAAAACAAGAAAAGTGGAATTCACTATTTACTTGTGGATTTCCTGATAAAAATTGATTAAGGAAGTAAATGTAAGGCTCCTCGTCGACGACTTCGTAATATCGAATGTTCCCGTCCCCTTTTCCAGCAAGGAAGACGATGTTGGTGTCGTGATCGTAATATGGGAAGACGACGCCCGACGAACTGTCGATCGTGTCCGTCTTCAAGGCAGTGGATAAATTGTTTTGGTCCCAGACGGAATACTGCCGGTCGGAATGTCTAGAAAATCCGGTAGTCAGAAGCCTGCCCGATGAGCCCAAGAAGGTGACCTTGCTCGCCTTGGGTCCGCCGTGACAAACACCTTCCTAAACAAAAAAATATTCTTACTTTTTACAACAATCTCTCTTTAAAGTCCATGCTTTAAGCATTGTTGATTCAACTTTATAGCAGGCCAAAAATAGATAATTGTTTAAACCGTGGTCTTTTACCAATTCTAAGAATTATTTTAATTGAAGCAACAACGCTCGCACAGTAAATAATTACCGGAAAGAACTTGGATATTAAAGTTTACAATTCCCTGTGTCAACATATTTTTAGTATTTTTTTTTACATGCAGTCAGTTATTTCTTTAAAATTTCAACTTTATGACCTTTCTCCTTCAAATTTTTTTTGGCACATGTATAAAATACAAAACTTTATATAAAAAACAAAATAAAATATTTGAAGGAAGTCAATTTTAAAGAATTTTTTTTTTAAATTTCGTTACCATTTGAAATTTACTTACTGCTTTCACATTTCCAGTCCGGGGCTCGATGATTCTCAGCTTTTTATCCTTGCAAGTAGTGGCGAGCAGGCTGCCATCTCTGTTCAACGACATGCAATAGATAACATCCGAATGGCAGTTGATTATGTTAACGGCTTCTCCTTTTTCGATGTCCCAAACAATTACCTAATTACAAAATTTATTTAAAACATTTATAACACCTGAAAAATATGTTGCATATATAGAATTATAAATTATTCAATGAAAATCAGGAAAAAAATTATATACTAAGTATACACTGTTTAAACTTGGAAAATTTGTTTTGGATTTTACATTTTTAATTAAGCTATATGTATTTTTCCTGTATTTGCCTTAATTTTCTTGAAATTTAAATGATTCAATAAGAAAACCTTGATAACCTTGGTTGCCTAATGAAGGCAATTATTAATAATACGTTTTCTAATTTAAAATTACAATTAACCCTAATGCATTGTGCTTGTATTTCACAATATACAGGGTGTCCCGTTAATGCGGGGAAATGGCTAGACCATAGATTCCTGGGGTCAAAATATGATGATTTAACGCAACTTATCTATATCCAAAAAGTTACGGTTAAGCCGGAATTTGGCTTCAAAGTTTCAATTTTTTTTATTTCTTTTGTTTATAACAATTGAACGCTTTATTTGATTTGAATGAAACTTATTATTAATAAGTACCATAATATCATACATCACTTCAGTTATTGTTGGCATTAGTGATTGACAGGAACTATAAAAAAAGTAGTACAACCACTTAAAAACTAAAATATATTTTTATTGGTGCATCCAATAAAATCCAAAAAAATCTACTTGAAAGGGCATTAGATTTAAAAACTTTTTGGACTCTTACTAGTTTTTGATATCTTGTACGGTTTTTGCACAAAAAAATAAAATATGAATATAGTATACTCATTATGCACTCATTAATAAGTAAATAAACTTACTCTATTGAATAAAAATTAAATAATATCAATTAATAAAATAAATCAAAACAACATCTAACACTTTTCAAATAATTTTCTTTGCAAAATCCTAATACAAACAAGATATCTGTTTGTTCCAAATATGAATATTTATGAACTATAATAAAGTTAAAAATTAATTCTTAAAAGACACTAAATAATTATTATTATACATAATTTACATTTTTTAAACAAAGACGGCCACGAAAAACATGTTTTTTCGATTCGATGAAAAACTTGATTTTGTTTTTACTAGATAAAAATATATATTTTATTTTTTTGTGGGAAAACCGTAAAAGATATCAAATATTATTAAGAGATAAAAACGTTTTTAAATTAAATTGTCTTTCAAGTAGTATTTTTTTAGTTTTTATTAGATCCACCAATAAAAAAATATTTTAGTTTTTAAGTGGTGGTACTACTGTTTCTTATACTTATTGTTAACCAATAATAGTCATAATAACTGAAATGATGTATTATATTATGGTAGTTATTAAAAATAAATTTCATTGAAATCAAATAAAGCGTTCAATTGTTATAAACAAAAGAAATAAAAAATTTTGAAACTTTGAAGCCAAATTCCGGCTTAACCGTAAGTTGCGTTAAATCATCAGGCTGAAAGACCGCGGGTCGATAGCCGTTTGACAGGAAAAAATAAATTATTATATAATGCCATTGTCATTTTGTTAATTACATGTAAATTATTTTCTTTTTTCCTGTAAATAAAGATGTTTTTTATTAAAAAATTTTAAAACTTTGAAGCCAATTCCGTCTTAACCGTAAATTTTTGGATATTGATAAGTTGCGTTAAATCGTCATATTTTGACCTCAGGAATCTATGGTCTAGCCATTTCCCGGCATTAACGGGACACCCTGTATATAATGTTCACTTGTATTGCAATTTATTTTTATGGAAGTTAAAACAGTTTTATGGAAGTGCAAAAATGATGTCAAAGGATATCATCAATTGAATTCATTACGCAGGTATCATTACAATAATTTTAGTTACAAGTAATCAATAAAGAAAAATATTTAGCCCTTTTAAAATTTTATCTATTTTTTATATGTGGTTAGTTTAAATTACAAGGTAAACATTCTTAATAATTAAGAAAAATTTGAATTATCATTTAAATAATTCAAGTGGTATAGGGTAAAAATAGTACTTCCAGTAGTAATTATATTTATTTCTGTACTAGTTTCGAACCATTAGAAGGCTCATCATCAGCAGAAAAACGTCTTAATCATTAAAAGGAGCGTAAATAGTCTCATTCTTCGTGAGCAAAAAATTATAATGAAAATGGAGACTAAATGAAAATTCTGAATAAACTGTAATAAATAACTTTGAAAAGAGCACGATAAGCATATGATGCGACAGTCACTTCGTCGTAGTTTAATAAAACACGTGTAAATACACCACTCAGATAAATAATTCAAGTTTACTTTTTGTACATGAACCACATTCGTACTACATTTACATAATATTTTCATTTCCAGGAATGAGCGAACACATTTCAATTTCATGCGATTATTCGACTATACAGAAAACAATTAACAAAAGTGAAAACACTCGTATTTAGAAAGTGAACATGAATATATCATTACTCTTTGGTGAAGTTTTATTTCATCAGGTTAATGATTAATTGGATTAATTTGTACGGTGATTTTTCAAATTGCTCTCACCGAACAGTTGCTGGTGAGTAATGAACAGCTGTTAACAATTATAGGGGATTGGGTTTTCAGTTATGGCTCAGAAGTAATTGCTCTAATGCAACGATTAAATGGGTTTAATGGCTGTGATAGAGATTTGTTGATTTTGCTTATGAAAAATGCATTCAATTAATAATGACTTGAGTGCATTATTATAGATTAAAAATGTTTAAAGTGCTATTAATTTATGAAACCTAAATTAAAATTCACACTTTCTTAACAAAGTTATTATTTTGCATTCGCTACAAATATTAAAATAATTTTACAGGTTTTAATTTGAATTCTATTAATACCTTTTATTTAAGTTAGATAAATGTATTTTTTATAAATACCATATAACTTACCAGATGATCAAATCCAGCACTGAATAAAATATTTTCAGCAGTCGGATGCCATTCGATGTAAGAAACGCGCCTTTTATGACCGACAAGTTCAACCAGCCAGTCGGTTAAGTGCATGGCCAGACCATCATCAGGAATATGCCATAGTTTGATCTATAATGGAAAAATATATTATAAGTATTGAGTTTATTCCTAATTTTAATTATTCAAATAATTAAAGAATAAACTCAATTTAAAATTTTCATGTATTACTAAATAAATTATTGATATAAGGATTGTTAAATCCTAAATCCTAAATTTATATGTTCATTAAAAATTCTAATAACATACTGTGCAATCATCTGAGCATGATGCAATAACATTGTCATCAAATGGGTTCCATTTAATGTCAAGTACAGCACCTCGGTGTCCAGTCACTCGGCTGGCATTGAAGTCTAGTCTGCCGGTCTGTAACAAATAAAAGCTATTAATAAATACTAAAAGCGGAAATGTGGAGAGAAATAGAAAGGGGAGGAATGGATAGATTTAGAACCCTCATGAACCGAATCTGGAAAGGGGAGGAGAAGATCCCGGATTCATGGAAGGTGGGGGCGGTGTGCCCGGTCCACAAAGGCGGTGACATTGACGAAATAGATAATTACCGAGGAATAACGATAATAAACATAGGATGCAAGTTAGCGATGTTGTTAGTTAAGAGGAGGCTTGAGGAGGAAACGGAGGAGAAAAAACTTATTGACGAAATGCAGGGAGGGTTCAGGAAAGGAAGGGGAACAAGTGACCAGTTATTTACCCTGGCCAGGTCAGTGGAACGAGTGTGGAAGAGAAAGGGAGTATATTTGCGATGTTTTTAGATCTGAAAGCGGCGTATGATTCGGTATCGAGAAAATGGATGATAGAACGACTGAGAAAAGGGGGGTGAGTGGAGGTATGGTTGAGTTCATAAGGAGGATGTATGAGGAAACGTGGTGTGTTGCGAAGGTGGGAGGGACGTGTGCGGAAAGATTTAGGACGTGGAAGGGTCTAACGCAGGGTTGCCCGTTGAGCCCGGTGCTCTTTAATTTGTACATAGGGGGGGATTTGGAAGAGGTTCTAAGAAAAGGACAGGATGGGGGGATGTTAATTGGGAAGAGAAAGGTATGGACACTAGGGTACGCGGACGACATGGTCCTAATGGCGAGGCAATGGGAAGGAATGAAAGGGATGCTAAAGAGAGTGGAAGGGTATATGGACAGGAGAGGCTTGCAAGTGAATGTTAAGAAAACGAAATGGATGAGATTTAGGAATAAGGGAAGAGAGGGAAGGATAAAAGGATTAGAGTGGAAAGGTGAAACGATAGAGAGAGTGAAAGTGTTTAAATATTTAGGCTTTATGTTTAAGGGAACGGGAGGATATGATGAGCATGCATGCAAGGAAAGGGGCGTGGTGAGGGAGAAATGAGGAGGTTGGTTTAAAGGAAATGTGAGTGTGACGTGTGGTTTGTGGGATGCGTGTGTGAGATCTATTTTATTGTACGGGGTGGAAGTGTGCGGTGTCAGAAGGGTTGACAGTGAGCAGCGGTGGTTCCTGAGGCAGATGTTAGGGGTGGAGAAATTGATCCCGGGTTACATACTGCTTCAGGAAACGAATAGAGAAAGTGTGTGGTGTGAGGCGATAAAGAGAGTGGCTGGGTATGATATGAGAGTAAGTGGCCTGAAGGAGGGAAGGCTAGTGAAGGAGGTATGGAGGGAAAGGATGAACGCAAGTCAGGGCAGATGGAGGATAGCTAGGAAGGGGATGTATGAAAGATTGGGCTTGTCTGAGGTGATTGTAAGGGAATGGTTGGAGAAAGGGGTAAATGTGGCAGGATGGGTGCATGAGAAAGTGAAAGAGGTGGAGAGATAGGAGAGGCAGAATCAGATAGGAAACAGTAAGTACAATGAGGGGTATGAGAGGTGGCAGGTGCATGGGAGCAGACCAAGATATCTTGAGGGGGTCAATCTGAGGACAGAGGAGAAAGCGATCATGGCGAGAGCGAGATGCGGATCGGACGAGAGAGGAAGAAGGAGTTGGATGGGTGAAGGTTATGGTGAATGTGTGTTATGCAAGGAAGGGAAGGATACGTGGGTGCACTTGGCGGAGGAATGTAAGGGAGTAAATGTGGGATGGGTGGAAGGAAGTAAAAATGTAGTGGAATGGATGAGAGATGATGGGGCCAGGGTAAGGGTGTTGAGAAGACTGGGGTGGAAAAAGAAGAGATGGGAAGGAAAGACGAATGACGGGTAGAGGGAAGAAAAGGAGAAAGAAGAAGAAAAATGTATTTAAAGGGGAGAGGGAAGAAGTATTATTATGTTATTGTGTTTTAGTATGTTTATGCCAATAAAGGTTTTTTTTTAAGTCGAGTGAATATAAAATTTAGTGAAACAAACCAAGTGTTTTTAATTAATTACCTATTTTTTTTTTAATAAATATAAAAAAAACAGTTCAGTGAAGACTTAATTCGCTTCAAATAAGTTTTAAGTATAAAATATATTATGTGTATAAATGAATAATCCAAATTATTTTAAAAAGAAAAAATGTATAATCAATTTATTTTTCCATTCCTTTGGAGATATATAGTGTAGACATATAGTGATTAAAATTGACAGTTGGTATGTCGGAAGCTCAACATAACCTTCAAAAGTATTCAGTTCAGTATAGTAGAAAATAAAAACAGATAAGATTGCATTCTTTAGGGATACTAACAAGAAAAAATGCTACAAGAATCAATTTGTTTCTTTCTTGGCGAAGGTGTATTGTTTTGATTTAAGCCATTTAAAAGTGGTAATTTCGGTTTGAACGACAAACTACAGCCTGGAGGCCTTAGAAAGTGAAACAATCATGTGTTGGAGAAAATGCTCACTGAAAATTCAGCACAAACGCATAAACAGCTGGGAGTAACCCAGTAATTGATTTCCAAATATCGACATGAGATGGAAAAGATCCAGAAAGAAGGAAAATTAGTTCCATGTAAACTCAATGAAACCCACAAAAATCAACAAGTGGCAGTGTGTCTTTCTCTGCTCAATAAACACCATCGAAAGTCTTTCTTGTGGAAAATCATTATAATGAGAAATGGATACTCTAGGACAATCCAATTTTTGCAATTGGTGAAATATGAAGGTAACTATCAGAAGTTATCGAAACTACAGTAAGTGTTATTAAAAAAGTAATACCACAAGAGTTATTTGTTTTATTTTGAATTTTCAAAATGTACCACATTGAAAAACAATTAATTATGGCATCGAGCCCAAAACATTTTACTAAGATGGAATCAGCTGTCTGAAAGATAATTTGTTATAGAAAGCAAAAGTGAATATGTTTCATTGTCGAGGCATTTACTTGTGGTCCATCTTAAATATAATGAAGGAGACACAATGACTTTGTTTTACCACTTTATTTAAAATTACATGTGACTGTAGTTATTATCAAACATGAAGGGAATATGTATTGAATGTAGTTGAAAAAATTTGATTATTCATTTGTACACCTAATAAAATATTTAAGGTAATATTTATTTATTTATTTGAGTTTCCTCTTTTGTACAAAATTAATATATTTAAAATCTATCATTAAAACATGTTGATTAATGATATTTTATAAAATCTGCTTGAATTAATAATTTGAATAATTGTTTTATAATAATAATAAATGTAATATAATAATAGTACATGAATTTTAAGAGGAGTATTTGATATTGGCCAAATGGTCCTTTAGTTGTATTATTTGTGTAGTTGTGTATGTGTATATAAGCTTGTTACTTTACTTTTGCTTCTAAAGTGTCAGTAATTATATTGGACATTATTATTCATTACAAAACGAAGTTTAACTTACACAGTCAATTGGTAACACTACGAAGGCACCGCCGCCCGCCACTTCGGTAACGATGGCCACAAATTTCGGATTGACGGCACAAAAGTGCGAGTCGTGCGCATTCTTCGTGATCTGAATGTTGTCGTAGCATTTCTCACGTTTGGCCGGGTCGCCATAAACGTGCCGAAATTTTGAACTCCGCACACCTCGAAACCACAACTGAAAAAAATAACAAATTAGATCAATAATTTCTACATACCCTCGACACACAAAAATCATTTTTATGTAAATTTTTGCAATACCAATTTATACCTACATCATTAGTATATTATTATTATATAACATGATTTTTTTACAATAAGTATTTTTTAACCTGTTGACTTACAGAATCACCATTCTCCATAAGCAGACTCCGCTCTTGACACATTACGCACATTTTAATTGATGAATAATTCAAAGAGGATTTTAAAACGAATTCATGCAGTTCACTGTGACTGTTAAAATTTATTTGCTAGAATTAGTTTTTATTCATTTTTTTAAAGAATTTTTTCTTGCTATTCTACGCGTGTATTCGGTTGCCTATATTAAAAACGATATTGTTGATTAAAGTTTTCTTCTGATTATATTACTGTGTAATTGGTCACTATAGCTGTTGGTTAATACATAAATGTGTGATAGTAAGGCGGAAAGACCTATGGTCGATAGCCGATTGACAAATCTGTAATATGAAATAAAACACGATTTGTATGTGTTTTACCACTGTATATTAATGATTTTAGAATATTAATAAATTATGTTCGACTATAGTTTCGACTCTTTCGAAGTCATCATCAATCACTTGAAAGAGTCGAAATTATAGTCGAACATAATTTATGAATGTTGTAAAATCATTAATATACAGTGGAAAAAATGTAGAAAATCGTGTTTTATTTCATCCTAGATTTGAAAATTAAATACCGCATGTTCCTTAATTCCCTAATATTTATATATATTGTAGTATTTGCCAATAAAGATGTATATATGATATAAGACAGTAAATCAAATCATAGGCGAGAGATAGAAAATTAATAAATACAATTACAGACCAAGGCCGAATACACTTTCATTATTTTTTTTTACCATTACTACTTTACGTTTACTTCTTATGAACATATCATATTTACTTAATTGAGTGTAATATTCTAGTACACACACAAGTCAAGTCGATACCAGACATAATTATTTACTGAGACAACAAATGTTTCCCCGATGTTGATTGAATATATTTGCCGAAGATATCGGTGCCAATACATGTGGAATATTAGTTGATTAGTCTGGAAAGTTTGTTTCTCAATCAATGGACAGAAGATGAAAAACAAACATCAGAGTGGCCAGAATGGTTAACATCGTTTGTCTATTGTTTAAACACTTTAAATAAATTACAGAAAGCTGTTCTTTCTGGAACGAATTTATATATAAAATTTATCTAGCTGCTTCAGCATGATTATTTTAAAGTAGATGAAATTTGTATATTCACAACATAACATTTTATGTTATTACATTATTACGCACGAGAGAGGAAAAATGAAAAATTAGGAGAATAATGAGGAACAAAAAAATTATAAAAGATTCCAGAAGTATAAATTTACAAACAATAAATAAAACAAAGAATATATAAAATAGACAAGAAACATGAGAGACAAACAAGTAACTATAGGGGGACATATAAAAGACAAGTGAAAGATGGAGAGGCAAATAGTAAAAACTTAAAAGTTAGATAATGAATGAACAAAAGAGAAACAATTGATGGACAAGACATACAGGATAGGCAAGTAAGACAAAAGACTGACAAATGTTGCATATACAGGGTGAGTTTTTTTAGATGTTCTATATGGGACTATAAGAGATAGAAAAACGGTTAAATAGAGAAAGAACTTTTTTGAAAATTTTGTGGAATTTTCAAAAAAAGTCAAAGGTAACTAGATATTTTGAAAAAAGTAAAGAGTGTCAATTTTTTCAATTACATTACCTGTGTCTGTAACAACAAACCTATGATTTAAGGTTAGGTATAGTCGAGCCGTCAAGAGCTGGCTGGGACTCATGCATTATCGTACTAAGAATTGTATCGCAATTAATATCCACCTCGTTCTATTATCATCATAGGATGTCCGGGACAGAATGAAATGAAAGACGAAACGTGTCTGCATGTTAAAAAATGGGGTATCATAAAAGCACGTCCTAGTTCGCGCTTACGAATGACATCGTGTTCAAAAGACAATAAAGAAGCTGATTATAAACTAAAAACTAGAAATAATCGGATAATATTCAATAGAAGAGAAACTACGGTTTAGACATGAAAGATACAAGGGAAACAGAGGACACAAAAGTCAGACAGATAAAAAAGGAAAAAGATTACAGATAGATAAACACAAAAAATAACAAAAGGTAAACAAAGGACATATAAGAAAGAAACAAAGCACAGAAAAAATGTAACTAAAAGTCAAAGGACAAACAAGAGACTCAATGAGGATTAAAGACGTAATAAAAGGCGAATAGAAGAAGAAATAGGCAAAACACCAAGAGACAGACAAAAAGGATCAGTGAAAGAACAGATCCAAAAAAAAAATCATGCTCATGATTTTATAAACCAGTAAAACATGAAGAAAAGTAACAGGAAACACAAAAAGTAAATAAAGAAAAACCAGAAAAGAAACCTTTCAATACAACAACTACTTTCCTGGCTAATATGTCAGCAGATATTGAATTCTACAAAAGTAATTTGTGTGTTACAAATAGCAAATCTAACACTAGTTATTAGAATGTATTTATTTATCTCAAATAAACTTAAAAAGAAGGAGGGAATCAATGGTGAGACAAAATGCGAACTCTAGACAGAACATACACAAAAAATAAAAGAGACAAACTACTGCCAAAAATCTGATAATTAATATATAAACAAAAACGAAGAAAAGAAGAAGCCAAAAACAAACAAGACTGACAAAAGACAGGTGACTCACATTGCCATACTAAACACAAAAAAATTGAAAAAAGCAAGACAAAGGAAGAACACACAAGAGATTATTACAAAGACACTCTTGACTGAGCCAAAGAAAAAAATACGGAAGAATGTAAAAGTAAGTTAAATCATCAGGATAAAGAAATAGAGACAGAAGAAAACAAAAGACAGATATTGGATATACAAGAGACGCACAGTTAAATAACGTACATATATAAGATAAATAAAGTATACACCAACACATGCACCAAAAGACAAGGAAGAGATTGGCAAAACTAAGGGAAAAAAACCCAACAAGAGGCGAATAAAAGAGAACTAAGCAAAGCAAAAAGAAGATACCTAAAATAAATTTAATAAAACATTAAAAAGTCATCATCAGGAGGCGGACCAAAGAGGAAGACTGAAGAAAACAATCAGCTTATTTTTTACACCAGAATTTAATCATATAAATAAACATATAACGTTAGATTAGCGATCTTCTTCACTTCTGATAGAAAGTAGAATATTGTAGGTTGGGAATTTTAATTGGAATAATTGTGGAACATAATTTCTTTAAAAAAGTGGTTTGTTTTCTTGCAGAAAACAGAATATGAATGATTGTTACCGTTATATTATTAGTGAAGACCTATGAGATTAGGCATATCTACCTTCTATAAAATTCAACAATATTTGCATTTGTATGATCTAATACACGATTTACATATCTAATAGTGTACACATAGTTCCCAAATATTTATTTTAATGGTGCTGAATAGTTTGAAAATCATTCACACGGGACAATCCAAAGTTCTAATTTTAAGGTTTAAAGGTATACCGGTAACAAATATCCGCTGCGTCGTTTTTCACCGCTCTAAATTTGAAACATAAAAAAAATCATAAAACACGCGCTGGTAAATTTATAGGTAATGTTTACCCTAACTAACTGAGCGGCTGATATTACACGTCATACCAACCATGTCAAAATTAAATTAATTACAACGAAGGTAATTGAAAATTTTGTATAAAAAAGTCCGTTATAAAAAAAATAATTAAATTGACTGATTGTATAGGTTGATACTTTTTATGAAAATTTCGTTTCTTATAGTGAATAAATATTTTTTTCAATTGTATATTGTCCATTCTGATCCAATCCCTTTTGTCACCTTTCTGACTGTAGCAGGACATTCATTATATTTTTATTCTTCGCTGGCAAAAGTCTAATTTTTGATTTCCTCATTTGAAGTAACGGTTGTATCGTCTAAAAATATGGGACCGGATTAATAATAATTATAAGGTGTCAGGCTGTAGAGAATTGTCATCATTTTTTGTATTAAAATTTGTAATCGAAAAAATATCACAATTTTTCAAATATACAGTGTTTTAAAAACATTTTCTATTTTTTTTTCTTGCTTAAAGTCGACGACCTGTTATGATTCAATAAATATTAAATGTTAAATAATTAAAAATGTATTATATGGATTAATGAATAATCCGTGCAGAATTTTAATCAGTGAAAGTGCGCGAGTTACACAAGCGCAATGCTTATTACCGGTAATTGTAGTGTTATTAATAGGTTTTTTTAAAGGCCCCATACGCCGTTCTGCAAAATTCATCCGTTGGGTAATTGAATTTATATAATTCTAAATTATTGCTCCATTGTTGTTGCTGAACAAAAGTGGATTTCTAAAATAATTAATAATTTGGCGGTATAATAATGGATAATATTCACGCACGATGAATTCTTAATAATAATAACAATAAATAATAATAATACAAGTTACTCGAAAGAATGGTAATTTGTTAAGTTTAGTTATTTATTAAAAGTTATTGAAAAAATTATTTATCTATGTTATCATATTTAATTAAAACTATGGTTTTATTATATATTATAATTTTTTTCTTAAATTAGGTTCTCGTGTAATTCGTCCAATATATATGGAAATAATTTAATTAATAAAATTTTTATGCATCATAATTTGTTATACATAAATTTATAATCAATAAAACACTATTAAAAATAAATGAAACACTTTTCACTTTGTTTTAAAACAACAGTTATTTATTGACTGCGACTATAGTTTCGATCATAAGCTGATCATTTTCAATCATAAACAAAGTGAAAAGTGTTTTATTTATTTTTAATCCAATTGTACCACCAAATAAACGCCGACAACATTAAAGAAACCACTATTTCTTTACTTTACTTTGTATAACTTGCGTTTTATTGTTGTGACTAAATTTCAAAGCAAGTTAGAAAAATATATTGTTAAAATCAGAGTAAATAAATTAAAGATGTGTATCTGCAAGAATTTTATTTTATTTTACTATACTTCTCAACTCACTTACACGTATCTCTTGGTATCTATACCGAGAGTGGAATGAACCCAGGTCAATAAATCAATTAAATTTACCTAAAATAATCAATATTATGAATAACTAGCCGCAGAATTCTTTTGTATCCCTTCCGTTGCCCATTTTACATGTTTGTGGTCAAATAGCCTCGAAAGGTCGAATGGCGTGAAGTTTTCGTCCATATTTTTTACTGTTTCCGTTATTAATTATGGTCGTATGTGTCCAATGTCAACAATTTATAAATCCAAACATTTTTCAAGCTGTATCAAATGCTATGGAAAACGCAGTATTTGGTATCATACTAAATGTATGCATTTCATCGAAGTTAAAAGAAATGTTTATGATGAACAATTAAAAATAAGCGGCGGCACTAGATGGAATTATCACCACTACAAAATATCGGAGATAAATAGTAATATTTCAATCTCACTTTAAACATCAATGTCGATTGAATCAATACTTAAGAACATTTTGAATTATTTAAAAAGATATAGAAATTTATTTGAAATCGATAAAAAAAGGTTGACATTTACTTGGAATGATAAAATCGTTGCTTAAGAAGCTGAAAATAAGAAATTTGAAGAGTATTTACATAAAATTAAAGTTATAGAGGATAGATACATTTGAATTAAAACATTTGTTATTTTTTATATTAATATATTTAGTTTCCTGACAAGTGTTTCGATTTATTACAACCATTATCAAAGGATGATACAGTGAATACTAGTCCTGACACGTGTCAGGAAACTGAATATATTATAAGGAGTATGCATTAATTCATGAGATTTTTTTCGAAAATTAAGGCTTTATTGTGAAAAAATGGATATACACTCAAAGTATTGTCCATCGGAAGCTACATTTGCTCATCTTTCTGGCAGTTTGTGGATTCCATCCCAAAAGAACTTCTCCGGCTTGGTGGTGTAGAATGAATCCAGCCAATTTTTAATACCCTGTTGTGAACTGAAGCGTATTCCGGTGAGGGCATTCTGCATTGATCTGAACAAATAGTAATCAGAAGGGGCTATGTCTGGGCTATAAGGCGGGTGAGCCTGTCTTGAAACATGTGGCCGAGCGTTGTCATGATGAAAAATTATGGATTCGTGTTTGGTTGCATATTCTGGTCGTTTTTCTCTCTTACGAATTAATTGTGTTCGGTAGAGGTCCCCTTTGATCGTCTGACCCGATTTCAACAGCTCATAATACAACACACCCTCTGATCCCACCAAATACAGAGCATTACCTTGTCGCCATGGATATTCGGCTTTGCCGTGGATGTTGATGGCTGGCCAGGCTTCACATACCATTTCTTGCGCTTGGAGTTATCGTAATGAATCCATTTTTAATCACCAGTGACAATCCGATGCAAAAATGACTTCTTTTTGTGGAGTTGAAGCATCATTTCCGACATGCAGAATGAATCCCGATGCTTTTAAACGTCTGGAAATGGTTGCTTGATCAACTCCCAATTATTTTGCAAGATTCATCAAGCAATGCCCCCAAAGATGAGAATCTTCAAACATTTTTGGCTGTCCGGATCGTTCATCGTTTTCTAAGTTGAAATCGCCACTTTTAAACCATGCAAACCACTTCTGGCACGTTCTTTCAGCAAGAGCATGGTCACCATAAACCTCTACTAAAATACGATGACTTTCGGTAGCACTTTTCTTCATGTTAAAGTAATGAAAAAGAACTCCCCGCAAAAACACTTTTTTTGGCACAAAGTTCGACATGTTCAAATGAATAGAAAAAAAATGTTGTTTACGCTTCAATAAAATTACATATATTGAAAAAGACGCGCAATGACAGCAGCTTTCAAATGAATATAGTCACGGATGAACACGACGCGAAATAATACTAGTAGCGCCCTCTCTTAGAAAACCGCATAAATTAATGCATACTCCCGATAATATGGAAAATAAAAGTGTTTTAATTCAAATGTATCTATTATATTTTTCCATCAAGTGTGTAGCAGAGAAAGTGTGAACTTTATAGGGGATAATTCAGTTAAATGTAATTTGGTTGATTGTAACGATGGAGAGATAACTTGTTGCCATTTTGAAGGTAATTTCATTGTGCCTCTTTCATAAAAGCCCTCGTCCCTATTGGCAAAAACATGAAAAGGTCGATTATCACAAGCCTCTCTTGAAGCGAATTCGACCACCACCGTTTTCGCTTGACGTTGTCGTAAGTTATCCACTTTTCATCACCAGTCACCAATCGCTTCCGAAATGTGTCGATTTTGTTGCGATTCAGCAGTGATTCGCAGATGAAAATTCGGCCCATGAGGATTTTACATTACTATAAATGAAAGATTGAGTCTCCTTTCTTCACAAAAATTTTTGATCGCAAATGTACATTTCGGTCACGTTGTGACCATTTTCAATGCTAAACTGTTTAGTTTGTTCGCGCTTTTAATTATTTTAAAATTTTATAGTGTTGATGTACTTAACTCAACTGTGGATTTGATCAATTCATATATTTGAAATCTAATCGAAATCGATGGTTGATGTTCCCGGGAGTACGTACAAAGATATTGATGACGTTGTGTTTTTTGCAACGAACTTATAGAGAATTCAAGAATATTAATGTTATAGAAACAATTTACTTCTCCTACGATCGATCAAAGTTCTCAATTGAGAAAATTCAAATTTTAAAAATCCTGTATCACTAAGCATTGTATATTTATTCTGACTATAGCATTAACGCAAGATTTGAATTAAATAGAAAACACAGTTTTTAGTCTTTAAATTGTGATTTTTTTTTAGTGATTCATGAAGTATATAGAATAGGGTTCTTTATGAAATAATACATCGGGCAAATGGCCTCCCGGCTTTGCTGGCACTTACGCACTCTTTTTTCGAAATTTTCCATAACCATTCTGCATAAATCTGGCTGAATTTGGTTGTGGGCTTGTTGATATGGACCTTTGACTTTAAATAACCCAATAAAAAGAAATCTAGTGGTGTTAAATCACATGATCTAGGGGGCCAAATCTGATCACCGAAACGAGACAATATACGACCAGAAAATGTCTCATGGAGTAATTGAATTGTTTCACGGGTTGTATGGCTCGTCGCGCGCTCTTGTTGAAACTACATATTGGCCACATAAATATAATTCAATCTCGGTAGAAAGAACTGTGTATCGAGCACCAGTCACATTCACTACCTGACCAGCCGTATTTTCAAAAGAGTATGGTCCAATGATGCCTCCGGCCAAAACCCGCACCAAACAGTGACGCGTTGTGGATGCATTTGTTTTTCGACTATTACATGTGGGTTCTCTGAACCCCAAAACGGCAATTTTGCCGATTAACTAAACCATCAAAGTGAAAATGTGCATCATTGCTTAGGATGACTTAAATTAGCATTCAATTTTTGCTGTGCATGGTCATTCGGCTTCAGTTGTTTTGTTAACTGAATTTTGTAAGCATGGAGACACAGATCTTTTGTTGAGTATGCGCTGTAGAGTGCTTCTTCAAATTTGCAATTCTTGACCACGACGCCGAATTGATGTTCTTTCACCAACACTCTTACGTACTGCTTCGATATTGACATTTGAACGGCTTGTTTTTGGACGACCAATATGTTTAGCGTCTCAAATTGAGCCTGTCTCCCTAAATTTTTCAATTAAACTCTTCACAGTTGGCGAATTTAAAACACAATTCCGACCATATTTTGTATGAAATTTTCAAACTGTGGCCGCCAAACTATCATTACTTTTAAAATATTGTTCAATAATGAAAATATGTTGTTTTATCGTGTAATGCTCCATTTTTAGTAACCCTAAACTCTTGGCTGTCAAATTGTTATTTATTGGGCTACCAACAATCTACTGCGGAAAATTCAAATCTTAATTTTGGGACACCCTTTATATGCGGTTTTGTTGGCTTTTTTCAATTTTCAGTCTTTAGCAGCTAGGAGAAGTATAGCCGGGGTCGTATATCTATAAAATTATCAATAATATAATTAT
This sequence comes from Ontholestes murinus, assembly GCA_963969525.1. Classification (NCBI taxonomy): domain Eukaryota; kingdom Metazoa; phylum Arthropoda; class Insecta; order Coleoptera; family Staphylinidae; genus Ontholestes; species Ontholestes murinus. Next base: position 34,157,062 of record OZ018392.1, on the reverse strand, counting down.
CGAATAAGGATTTCGTATTTTTAAATTATACTGGCCGCCATAAGTAAAAGAACACCAAGAATTCGTCGCTCAATTTTTATGAAAATTTCAGATAATATCAGGTAAAGTGAGTGGGTGTGGCTGAAGATGACCAAGTCTTCTGCCAATTGTATCCTACACATCAATAGGTGATAGGTTTGGAGAACGAGAAAGCCATGGAATTTCATAGTAACCCTAGCCGTATGCGGCTTTGCATTATCCTGTTGGAAAATGTGGTTTTCCAACTTTCTCAGATAGGGCATTAATGTTGATTCTAGAACGGTGTTAATGTAGCGATTTGCGTTTAATGTTCTTGGAATGAGCACAAGAGGAGACTTACTTCCATAACCGATCGTCCCCCATACCACCACTCCGCGTGTAAGAGCTGTAAGAAGTTCCACTGCAAACTGTAAATTTCCTCGTTCTCCTCGACGACGTCAAACCATTTTATGACCTTCGGGGGTAAACAAACAAAATCTCGATTCATCGCTTAAGATAACCTGCCTCCATTGATCGACCAATTGCAATTTCTCATTGCACCAGGCAAACAAAGAAAAGGACGGTACGACTTGAGACCAAATGATCGCATTCTCCGGTAAACTGATTCGAACGGAGATTCCTTGGTTAGTTGAATATGTCCATTGGCTCTTGTTGTTGAAAATCGATCCCGGACAGCGACGAGCTCGATCTTCACGTTCTGTCTGCGTTTCTAGGGCGTCCAGGTCGTAATCTCCACTGTTGTTCCTGTCCTTCGGTCCATCTATGCCAACATCGAGATATTGTACTGACACTTTGCCAATTCGTTGTCACGAATTAACAAACCTGCTTCTCTGAGCCCGATTACTCTACCGCGTTCAAAATTGCTTAATTGTTTAAATACCCACATCTAATCTCTAAGCTTTTATGTCGCCCTATCGGCACTAAATACTTCATATTTTATCTTTTGTAGGTATATATCTGTCATTAAGTGGATAAATTAGCAGCAGGGGGTTTTATTCTGGTTTATATAAGCAAAATATTATGGTCGCTTGAGTTTATACAAAATAAATAAATTCAATAAAATGAATGCGTTATTGATCATCTGGATATGTTTATATTATATTCACTTTTTCAAATATTTATAGACTTTTACTTTTGGTTTACAAATTTAGTTTAATGTTATAACGAACACCACCCGACACAGTTTTTGTGCAATGCCTAAGCGACATTGAAAATGAATTAGAGAGCAGTGACGACGAATTTTATATGGATTATTATGATCGAGAATTAGAGCGCAATGAAAGTAGTAACGAAGGCTGCAGTGAAGAAGCTGCAGAAAATGATACTAGTGGTAGTGACATTATAGTTACCAAAAGAAATCGGGCATTACTTTTGCCCAGTACAAGCAGCATAGGATAAATTTTACTTCTTGTAATGAAGCTGATGGAACACAGATTCCTGACAATTCTGAATCTCGATCTAGATTCGTACGATGGGAGGGCAGGGAGGCCCACAGCACGTAGGGCCCATTGGCCCTTTGGTACGTCCTCCCATCTGAGATCACATTCCTTGCTATGGTCGAGCCAACCCAAGGTATTGGCAAACGCCAGGATCGCAGCAACTGTAGATATCCCTTTCCCATCGTGGATTCACGTAAATTGCATAGAACCGGACAGTCCAGAAGGGCATGCTTGGCGGTTTCCTCTTCCTCTTCGCACCCTCTGCAGGTTGAACTAGAGTATAGTCCCAATCTATTCAGATGCGGTCTTGGATTGCAGTGTCCTGTTACAAGCTATCTTTTTGTTGCTCGTAGCCTTATAACGATCTAACGGGTGTCCAACAATTATTGCAGTCCCGGGTGGCGTTGGAATAAAAAACGTAGGTCGATTCTTACATGTTGCAAATAAATGAACTGCATTTTTAATGCACATTTAGGTTATGTTTGACAATTAACATGTCAGTTCATTTATTTGACACATTAAATAATTGACCTACGTTTTTGATTCCAATGCCACCCGGGACTGCAATAATTGTTGGACACCCGTTAGTTTTGGTGTTGACCGCACGATGGGCGTCCGATAGTCCCCATGTTTACCCACAGCTCGTTTGCATTGCCAGAGTCCTATGCATACTTTCTTGGATCTCTCCGCCTGATGGGCATTCCAATCCAGTTTGTTATCGAGAAGAATGCTCAAATATTTGACTTCTTCTTTCGGGTAGCTTTGAAATCCTTGATTTTCCTCCTTCTTGTGAACAGTACCAGTTCCTTTTTTGCTGGATTTACAAAGTCCTTGGTCTATCCACCATTTGTTTACTATTTCAAGTGCATCCGACATACGTTTCGTTAACACACTTTCCGAGTTGCCGGAAAATAGGATCGTGATATCGTCAGCATAACTTACTGTGTAATGTCATTACAGTAGTCCGTCAAAGACTAGGTTCAATAGTAAATAGGAGAGCATTCCCTCCTGTGGACAACTTTTTGCGACCCTACATACAAGCCTCGTGTCATCTATTATAATATTGGCTGTTCTCCATTGCACCATATGGGAGATCCACTGGCTCCCTGTCAACAGTACAAAACCCATTGACTTTTTTAAACTTTTTTTGTGGATGAATTGATGAAAAAAATTGTAGAAGAGACGAATAATTATGCTCGCAATAAAATTAAACAAAAAAGCTTATCAAAGCGATCTACGTGGAATACATGGGTGGATCTTACAGTGGCAAATTGTAGGCCTTTTAAGTAGTTATTCTAATATGGATATAATAACGGTTAGCCATCTGCAGGAATATTGGTCCTAAAACTTCAATGCCAAAATTCCTTTCTTTAGTGCCATATTTAGAAGGGACTGATTCATGCAAATCTTTTATATGCTTTACTTGCATGAAACAGATCCAAACAATCAAAGTCTTTGGAGTCGAATGCAAAAGGTTATTATTTGGTTTTTGGAGAAAAAGTTCAAGGAACATTTTGTTCCGTCAAGGGAAATTTCAGTGGATGAGTCTGTAGTTGGATTCAAAGACAGAATAAGTGAATAAGTTTTTTGACTTATAACCCAAATAAACTACACAAGTGTGATGAAATTGGGATATATGTGTTGACAGATGTTAATCCTGGATACATATATATATTCCATTTTGCCTTAATACGACAGCTTGACATCAGAAAATTTAGTAAGTCCTGACCTTCCTATAAGTTCACGAGTTGTGCTGCATTGATACCATATATTTACTGACAGGTATTATACAAGCCTACCACTGGTATGAGAATTTCTGAAAATAAACGTGTACTTTACCGGAACAATACAAATTAACCTGAAATTCGTACACAACTCTATAAAACGACCGCATTTTTCTGAGGATAATACATTTGCCTGCAAATCGAGAAACTTCAAAAGCGGATATCTCGGTTATCCACCATTCGATCCGGGTAAAATTTTGTACATGGCTAGCCGGGACCCAGAAGGTTTCGGTCCTATGGTCAAAATGGATGCAACGTCGGACAAAGCGGCCAAGGAAAAACCGATGGAAACAGGAAGGCCGAAGGGCTTGGCGAAGCTCAGCATCAATCTGCCGGTCCCAAAAGCCTCAAGGAGCGCCCCAACCACACCGGCAGAACCCAACACGCACTACGAATGAGTAGTCTTCGAGAAAAACCTGGGGAGCCAGAAATGAGGAAGGAGTGAAGCCTCCCCCCTGCGAGACCTTGGACCAGGACAAAAATGGTTGATAAATTCCTTAATATCCATGGCCAATTGGACAAACTAACACGCGAGTTAGTAGCCCTCCTTAAGGTGAACATCAACACGAAGGTGGAAATTAAGGAACATATCCACTCCGTCAGGAGCCTCGCCAGCCAACTGGCGGCGGCCGACGTCAAGAAGACCATTGGTGGGATAGAGACCCGCAGCAACTCTCCCTGCATCAAGATCCTGACAGACGCGGCCACCCAGTCTGATGATTGCAGGGGAGTATATCCGCAAAGAAAAGATAGCACCCAGACCATCGAAGTAACCAGTGCAGTACACAAAGGCGGGACAACGACGACTTGGTCAGGGAGGCAGCTCAATCAGAACCCCCCCGGATTTGACGACGAAATGACGGAAGTGAGACGGGCGATTCGATGCATCGAGGATAAACTTGATATCTTGATGGCGAAGAGCGCCGGCAAAAACAAGCCGCAAGGCACCAAAGTGGCTCACAAATCGAACGAACCGCGGGACGAGGTGGGCTCCAAAGTTGATTTAGCTGAATCCCCCCCCCCCTGCCGGAAAAGGTACGCGCCGAGCACGGCGCTTCAGCCCGAACCAATGGAGGAGAATGGGCCAATGTCACCAGGCGAAATAGAAAGAAGACAGGCGATGGACAGAAGTCAACCGAGACCACATCCGATCAGAGCCCTTCGTCTAAGACGGCCCAGCCAGCCAGGACCACCCCCTCAGTCAGACCGGCGAGGATTATCATAAGCCCCGGCAGCCGCTCCTACGTCGAGACACTGAGCGTCCTAAAACGGGAATTCTTAAAAGGCGAGCACGCCAACGCAATCGGCGGCGCCCGTAGAAGCACAAACAATGAAGTACTACTGGAGCTTAGGCCCGGAGTGGAGCACGAGCCAATAATCAGAGAGGCAAATAGAATATTAGGGGAAGGGGCGGCAAAACTGACGGCTGGAAGCCTAGCCTGCGTGGAGGTGAAGGGCCTGGACGAAGACTGTACGAAGGCAGACATTATCGAAGGCCTGGACAGAGCACTCGAAAAGACCGGGGCCGTCAGAGTCATATGGGTCAGACAGTACGCGGCCAACCTAAGAATTGCCCTGGTCGAGGGGACCACGGAGGCCACCGCCAAATTACTCAGAATGGGTGATGTGTGGCTGGGCTTCCCTAATTGCCGTATCCAAGAAAGGCGCTCCAAGCCGACACCCTGCATGCGATGCAGGCGATACGAGCACTCCGCGGGCGAATGCACGGGAGCCGACATGAAGGATGCTTTCAGGCGTTGCTGTGGGACAGGAATGCGGATACGATGGATTACGAAGAGGCCATTGTTGACACTATGAATGGGGATCTGGTGCTGTGCGGCGATTTTAACGCTAATCACTTCATGTGGGGGGAGAGCAGGACGGATGTGCGCGGCTAGAAGCTTGTGGACCTGATTGCCACTCAGGACCTCGCGGTTGCGAACGTGGGGATCGTCCCCACGTTCCACAGAAACAACTCGGAATCTATAATCGACCTCACCCTGGCATCCAACAATATGTCAACAAGGATCGTAAACTGGAAGGTTGAGACGGAGAAGGAAAACTATAGCAACCATCACTACATCTCCTTCTCCGTCAGGGCTGCCCGAGCTCCCCGCCCCGCCCACACGACCATAGGATTAGATGGGCGGTGAACAAAATCGACAAGGCAAAATTCGTCGAAAAGATGAAGGGCCTTAGATTACCCGAGGATGCTGAGGCTGCCGCAGATGCCTACGCCACAAGGCTCCGGGCAGCATGCGAGGCGGCTATTCCCCAAAAACACAACGCGGCCAAATTTAGCCCAGTTTACTGGTGGTGCCAGGAGGTAGCAGCAGCTAGGCGGGCAGCAAACGCGGCTAGGAGAAAATTAGCCCGGAGTAGGAGAGACGGCAGGGACATCATTGACCACATTGAAGCATGGGCGAAGACGAAGCGGGAGCTGCGGCTGGCCATCACACGAAGCAAGGCTTTTAAGTGGCGACAGCTTTGTGAGGAGGTCGAGGACGATATATGGGGTCGCCCCTACAAAATTGTAGCCAACAAACTTGGAGCCTCGCTGCCCAACGTGGGTTCACTGGTCCAGGGAGGGGCTACCGCTGTGGTGGAGGCACTCTTTCCACCTGCATCACCCGACGCGGAGGATCTATCCATGGCCCCGGCGCCCAGATGTTTACATTGGAAGAGGTTGAGGCAGCCGTGATGGCCCTCCCAAACCGCAAAGCGTCCGGTTCCGGGGGAGTTCCAAACGAAGCAATTAAACTGGCCTCTGGGGATAACCCAAAGCTACTGATGGAATTGTACAACAAATGTCTAGCCAATGGAGTATTCCCGGCGAGGTATAAATGCGCCCGGTTGGTCTTGCTACCAAAGAAAGGCAAGCCGCAAAACAAACCTGAGGGCTATAGGGCTGTCCTCCATGGCACCACCAGACCTAAGAGTCAAAGCCAGTTCACGCATTCATGAGCTGGTAGCTGGAAGACTCACGAGAGAGGCAGCCAAGGCAAACACTAGGATCGAGCTCGAAAACGAATGGCAAGACAGGTGGAGCACGACCACGTCCGGGTCATGGACCAAAAGGTTAATCCCCGAAGTGGGCCCATGGATCCGGAAGGAACACGGTGAGCTGACCTACCACCTCACCCAACTACTCACCGGTTATGGCTGCTTTAAGGCTTACCTCCACCGTATCGGAAAAGCTGAAAACGCGACTTGCGACTGGTGCGAAGGAGCAACCGACGATGCACATCACACTCTATTCGTGTGCGACAAGTGGCGCACGGAACGCGAGCGGCTGAATGCGGAGTTGGGGACAGCAATCTCTGTAAAAAATTTGGTTCCCACGATGCTGTCGGGCAACGACAAATGGGATGCGGTGGCACACGCGGCCACGAAGATTATTACCACCAAAGAGGACGTCCTGGCCAACTTGGCACGGCAACCATCACAAATAGAACAGTAAAGGTTGAGGCAGGGGGGTTCCGGGCGAAGAATGCCCGGCGATGCCACCGGTTCCCCCAGAGAAAAAGAGAGGAGGTTTAGTGGGTAGGGCCTGTTCAGAAGGAACAGGACGAGTCCCACACACCTCTGCGGTAGAGACGCTCCATAAAGCATCCCCCCTCTCACAAAAAAAAATCGAGAAACTTACTATTATTGGCCTGGAAAGGTAAAGGGGTCGTCACTGCAGTTAGTAGTTATGATGTTTCGGGTACTCAGCCAATAAAAAGAAAAGTACGTGGAAGAAATTTTACTTAGTTTTGTTACAGGTACTTAATTCTTACTAGTTATAGAAAACAGATATTCTTTGGCCAACCTGTGATGATTTAACCAAAACATTTCTGTTCAGAGTATTTCTAAGTTGATTTCCTATGGTGACGCCCCTAAATATTGTTTATATAATTATATTCCCCAGATTTTTAATGCGATGTAGTGTACTATAGTTAAGTATTCTTAGTAGTTTCAATAAATTATTTTGACACGTTAAAAAATAAAATATTATGTGACTACATCCCTATCCTGGGATGATGAACCGTCTACTTCTAAAAAAGGTTAAATGAAAATAATTTTTAAGTTTTTATACCACTATTTATTGTATAATATACACAAACAAAGTTTACAATATATTATCAATTTTGACACAACTATAGTATATATATATATATATTGTAAATATATATATATATAAATGTATATATATTGTAAACTTTGTTTGTGTATATTATACAATAAATAGTGGTATAAAAACTTAAAAATTATTTTCATTTAACCTTTTTTAAAATGAACTACCACATAGTAACGGTCGCTACCATCATTTTCATCACGTCTACTTCTAGTTAAATTTGAACACATTACCATCAAAAAATTTAATCTTGAACGAACATGAAAAAAAATTCCGAGTTATTAGCTAACTTTCCAAAGATTAATTACGAGTGCAAAGGGTTAAAAGATGGGGACCAATTAACTGATTTGCGTGATAAAATGGTAATGTTACTGCTCAGTTAAATTAACAAAATAACAAAAAAAAATCTTTCATTTTTTATAGTTCAAGGTAAATTGATCAAAAATATAGTTTATAACCCTCTATAATTCTCTGCATTACTCTGTCGTCGTATTCAGTGCTTCTTTAGATCTATTTCTTCGTGCACTATTGTGATTTATGTATTTTATAAATTATTGTGTAATTTTTTCTATTGTAAATATTCTCTGCAATTAGATTATTATTAATCTGCTGGACAATAAACTCATTATTATTATTCTGCGCAGCACTATTTTTTATAAACCGACGTCTATAATTATGACATCTGTATAAGACTACTGCCAAAAGGGATATTTTTATAAGCACATTGTCAAAAATGATAAATTTGTTAAGATACACATGTCCATGTAAAAAAGTATTTAATTTCTATTTATTTAATTTTATTCTATAATTAGAATATTTTTGTTTCAATTTCAAAACTTTAATTATATCCAAGTGTAAATTACTTACTCATTTCGAAGGTTCGTAATTGCAAGTATGCAAATTATAAATACACATGACATCACTTAATTCAATAATAAATGTGAAAAACGTAAATGTATTTGTAAAACGCCGGACGAAATTGGCGGAGCACAAGGGCACTCGATATTTGTACCTTATTCTTGCTGGACATGGTCGCACCGAGGTGGAGAACGGCGGGAATAATAATTAATCCGCGGTTTATTATCAATTATTCATGGGAGCTGTGCGCGAGCGGCGGTACGGATTCGGCCGACGGAACAGGAAAACTACTCCGGAGATGATGACAAACGCCGCGCTACGCTCCACAACCTCCTTATCTGGATACGACTGCAATATCTTATCGGTTTTAATTTGATTTACACTAATTGTTGTTGTGTTGTTATTTTAAAAAAAATATACATACAGATTAAAATTATATTTGTATATAAAATAACGGCTCGTGGAAAAATAATCATTAAGATTATGAAATTGATGATACATTCAACATAAAAAACGATTTCTTTCAAGAAACTTATATATTCCGTTCCAACAAGCAACAACAGTTTTAGTATCAACTTTACAGAAGCATTAAAAATTTCAATAAATTAAATAAGGAAATAAAACACTTTCTTGAATTTAAGAACCATAGTAGTCGAAAATAAATAATATTCAAGGAAAAACGTACTAGACAAAAACAAATGACTAAGTAGCATTAAAGATCAATCTGAAGTTTCATTATTGTAATTGATGAAGATTTTCCTGGACATTGTGGACATTGAAAGTGTACGTTTACATTTCACCGATTATGGCTAAAACGAAATCACTTTTAGTACGATTCCTTTGACAAAAGTTCTCTATCGCCCCAAACGATAATTTAATAGACGAGACTGATTATTAATCGATATTAAATTCTCCACTACTGGCTAAGACAAAATTCCAAAATTCATCCTTAAAAAACTACTTTATGATGTCTATATTGTTGTTTTAAAAATCTTCTCACAATATTTTCAGACCATATAAAAACAAGGCATAAATATATATTTTTTCAAGTCAAGAATTGATCAATTAGTGGATTCTAGTCCATGTCCTATTAAACTTCTTCCAGTTACACGGAAAATGTTTGTATTACTTGAAAGAAAAACTCTTCGGTGCATCCTTTAAATTTATCTCTCCTGACAATATAACCACATACCTTAAAAGAGAAAAGTCGGTTATATTTTTTCTAAATTTAATTTATGGTACTTAAACAATTAACACCTATCTAATCCACTACGTAACATTCCAACGGCAAATTCGTTTTTGATAGGGACGATATATATTAATGGAGATAAATTCTCTCAACAGGTAAGCCTGTTGGTCTTGCAGCCACCGTTGTCATTTTTAAAAATTTATTTGTGTTATGAACTCAAAATGATCGTGTTTTTAAAAATAATTTAATTCTTTTCATATATACAACATCTTTATTGCAGCAACTTTTAGATTGTAATTTGTTTTTACATTTTATTCTGGCTTAGTTTGGTTAGTACTGTCTGGGCTATCGACCATAAATCTTTCTGCTCTGTCAAATGAAAGTAATTAAGTTAAAACTGAATGCTAGTTAGAGGAACTGTCTAGATGATGCGATATAATTAATTCGTGAATTGTTCTAGTAGGATGTTTGTAGGGAGTCCGAAGTGGTTCAGGCAAAAACCCCTTCACTGAGTAGGATGTTTGTATTTTGAAGGAATATTGGGGTTTCGAGGGATACAAAATTTGTTAATAAGGGATAGATTATAGGGTTTTGCTGTGAATTTTTCTCCAAGGGCCAACGTACGTTGAATGATAGGAGTGATCTGTGTGGATTCGTATAACAATTAATTGGATGGATTATGGAGAGGATTGTTGGGGTGTCTTATTTTAGTAAGGTTTCGGAGTGAGGATCTTTCGGCTACTTGGATATGATGTAGGGTAAAGTAAAAAGGATTGAGCCATAGTCTAATAGGGGCCGGCAAATTGATTTGTAAATAGTAACGGCGGCCTTTGCCGAAATGTCTTGGTTTCTATATGTTAGTGCCCTAAATGATTAATAACATGAGAATTTAGGAGATGTTGGAGTAATTTTGTGAAAGGGGAGGAAAACTTCGGTTTTATTAGGATTTACATAATTGTATACGCCATTTAGAGAACCAATTTTGCAATGATTGAAGGATTGTTTGAAGTGTGTTAAGCGAAGAGGAAAGGGTTTCGGCATGTGCAAGTAAGGCAGTATCATCTGCAAAATGGAGTGAATGTATGGTAGGATTAAAGTGTGTAGGATTGGAAATAAATATGTCGTAGGAGTATAGGTTGTAAAGTAATGGGGAGAACGGGGATCCTTGTGGGACACCTTGTTTAAGGAAACATGATGGGGATAGTGCTTGACACATTTTGACTTGACAGGATCGAGTGGTAAGAAACTCATGGACTATATTGATAAGATGATTGGGAATATTTTAGAGGGAATTTATAAAGCAGACCTCGAGGCCACACTGAGTCAAACGTTTTTTTAATGTCGAGGAAAGCAATAGCGGACTTGTGACCTTCGAGGTTCTTTGTTTGGATATTGGAAGTGAGGATGGTAAGTGGAAGTGTAGTTGATTTTTGTCAAGGAAGGAAGGATTTTAGGATTTTTTCTTTTAAAAGAGCTTCGAATAGATTGCCTATTACAGGGAGAAGGGTGATTGGTCTATAACTTGTGACATAGGAGGGATTATTATCAGGTTTGGGGATGCATACTATCACGCCTTTTTTTCCATTCATCGGGAAGGTATTGGTTGTGGTAACAATAGCTATGGATTTTAAGGATAAATTTGTGGGTTTTTGTGGGTAACTTTTGAGGATGGATATTGTCGTGAAGTGGGGATGTATTTCTACCAGAATGCAACACTCTATGGTACTCTTCTTCACTTATAATATCATCAATCGGGGATGGAGAGGGACAGAAGTTAAATGAATTATGCCAGTTGTTAACTGTGTCATGAAATTTACTGTCAAAGTTTGTATTTACTGATTTTAATTGTTTTCATTTGTTTTTAAAAAACGAAATTTGAATAATGAAAGTTATTTTTAATCTTTCCATTTTTATTTATTTTTTAACATCTAAAACAATTTATAAAGTTAATTACATTTTTTAATGATTTTAAAATTATTGATTGTTGAAGCCGTGACTTTGTGATACATCAAATTCAAATCCGTTAGAAAGATTACATTTCACTGAAAAAGGCCTAAGACTCGTTGGAAATCCATAAAAACAAATCTAATCCGGAAAACCCCCCAATGAACGACCAAACAGATTTAATATACACGCCATTAATTAATGCGATTTTGTAAAAGTTTACCTGCGCCACCCTAATATATAAGTACCTAATTGTAAATGTAATTTATTGTATTCGTTTGATAATGTCCGAATAGGACGAAACTAGTCACAATAAAAAGTGTAAAAACTCGTGATACTAGCAAAGTGTTATTATTTCTTAAACCTATTTCGTGATTTTAAAATGTTCCTAATAACTATTTTTAACTAATTTTGATATATTTTTTTACAATCCTACAACTATTGATCAAAAGTATGTTTGCTATAAATTAACTAAAGGGTCCGCCAATAGGGACGCGCGAAGTTTGCCGGAAGGGTGCGGCCATGTTGTTCGAGGTAGAACTGTCAAAGTTGCTGTCATTTGTTCAGCATATAACCCCAAATCACCATGGCAAGTTTGAGTGTCGAGCAGCACGTGCAAATTATTAAATTGTTTTACGAAAATGGGTCATCAGTTCGAGCAACGTTCCGCGCACTTCGCCCATTTTACGGTCGCGATGATCGGCCTGTAGAGTCGACTATCCGTCGATTGGTGGGCAAATTCGAGTCGACTGGTTCAGTAAACAACCAGCCAACACTGACACGTCGACGAAACGCCCGATCGAACGAAAATATCGCTGCTGTCCGTGAGAGTGTGCGCGAGAACCCGAGGCAGTCCATTTTTTGTCGTGCACAGGAACTTGGCCTTTCGGAGACATCAACTCGCAGAATTTTGCATCTGGATTTGGGTCTGCACCCGTACAAAATCCAATTGACCCAGGAGCTCAAGATAAACGACCACAGACAGCGTCGGGCGTTCGCTGACTGGGCTCTGGAGCAGTTGGAAGCAGACCCCCATTTTGGCCGAAAAATCATCTTCAGCGACGAGGCTCATTTCTGGATGAACGGGTATGTGAACAAGCAAAATTGCCGCATTTAGAGTGAGAACAACCCACACGAGGTCCACCAAGTGGCAATGTATCCCCAGAAAGTCACTGTTTGGTGTGGATTTGGTCCGTACTTTTTCGAGAACGAAGCTGGGGCGGGCATAACCGTCAATGGGGAGCGCGACAGGTCGATGATAACCAATTCTTTTGGCCTAAACTGGATGATATACACGGACGACATGTGGTTCCAGCAGGACGGCGCCACGTGCCACACAGCCCATACCACAATGGACATTCTGCACGAGCGATTTCCGGACATGGTCATCTCGCGCGGAGGCGATATCAACTGGCCACCGAGATCGTGCGATTTAACGCCTTTAGACTTTTTTCTCTGGGGCTATCTCAAGACGCTGGTCTACGCCAACAAGCCTCTAAACACCGATGACCTCAAAGTCAACATACGCAACGCCATCGCTCAAATTGAGGCCGATATGTGCTCCAGAGTCATCGAAAATTGGACCTCCCGGATCCGGGCTACCAAACGGAGCCGCGGTGGTCATTTGAATGATGTTATCTTCCATACTTAATGGGGTCGAATACCCTTTCGAATGAAAAATAAATTTCGTTTCTACCTCACACACAACTTGTTTTATTCAATTTTAAAGTTCACGCGCCCTTATTGGCGGACCGTATATATATAAACATTACATATTTTTAGTGCCTACAATTATTTTAGTTTTGTCAATTACTTGTTATTTTTTTTCGAACAAAATCTATTTTTTTACTGTCAATGATTTGTTAAATATCTTATAATATCAATAAGTTACATTGTTTTCTTTTGAAAACAACCGATTGATATTTTTTAATTGAATTGGTAACCATAATTTATAGCGAACGATTATTATGAAAATATTTTTGTTAATTAATATATCTCAAGATTATCGATACGATAATACCATAAAGGTGCCATCTATTGTCTAAACGTTGCACTAGATCTCAAATGGGTGGATAACCACGGACATTGAAGGGATCTGTCAATAGCGACAATTATAACAATAATAATAATGTAAACATTAAATATTGTCAAAAACATCCGCGGACCGGTTTCGAACTGTTTGGATCTCGTCAGCGTAGCGTTTGGTATTATCGAATCGATGGTTAACCCGGAGAGTTAAATACCTCCTAAGTGAATCTCGATTCCATGTCTTCAACTGCGCTACGCTGATGAGATTCAAAAAGATCAAAACCGATCCGTGGCTGTTGTTGACGGGGAACAATATTTAATCTCACGATTACTTTAAATTACATATTTTAAAGTTTGAAATTGAAATTACAAAAAAATAACATTTTGGCAATTTCATTCTTTTTTTTTTTGTTTTAGCAATTATAATGTTCTGTAGATTATTAATTTGTTGGCTACCACTTATAAAGTTCATTTTTCAACATGGACCAAACAAAAGCCATGGACCAGTTTATTATGAATTACTTGAAAACAGTCTTCAATTGCGCTACACTGGTGAGATCTAAAATGAAGGAAACTGGTCCGTGGTTGTTGACATGGAAACGAAACGTAAAATTAAAAGTTACCTAATTGTTAAGAAAACGTTAACGTATGACGTGTAGATGGCCTCTAATCCACCATTCGCCAGCTACATATAAGCAAGAGTTTTAAATTAAGTAACAGGAAAAATACATGAATTAAATGAACATCAATCTGTTTTTATTAACATGCATTAACTCATTTAAGCCGTAGTTACTGTTTTGTAATTAGAACTAAAAATGTCATTATGTTTTGTTAAACATTATAAAACAGTGTTTGTCGCCATGAAAATATAAAAGTAAATCTTGAAAGAAAGAAAAAACGATTGCTTATGTTTTGTAATCAGAAGGTGGCTTAGAGGCCACATATACAGGGTGTTCAATTTAATGAAGACATTGAAATATTTAGAAAACTACACATCGAATAAAAAAAAAATTAATTAAAATTTGTTCGACTCGGAGAGGGACATCTAATGATACGAAACTCGACCCACTACCCTCAATAGAAAATAGAAAATTTAAATAGGAACCCTCATTTTTTGTACGGATTTGAATACTCCGGGAAAAAATAAAAAAGTTTTATCTGAATTTTTTTTTGTATTCGTGACAGACGACGCAATAATTAACAAAATTCAAAATTGGCAAAAATCGTTGAAAATGAGGATTTCCTGAGAAGTACGAGGGGGTTTCGTAAAATAAGGTTCCCTATGTTGATGAGAAATAATGCGACGTGCTGGGAGAAATGAAATACACTATTCGATGTGTGGTTTTCGAGATGTGTCAATGTCTTCACTTAACTTCACTTAAATTGAACACCCTGTATAATTTATTTCAAGCTAAAACTCTCATTACGTTCTCCTTGAACAAAAGTATAAAACAACGCTTTTTACTGTGTAAAAAAATACCCAACCAACCCCCAATTGACAAAACTTTTAATTATTGTTTTACTGTCCAAAATTTAATAATAAAACTTTGACAAAAAGGAAAAAAATTAAATTACATTGGCTATATTTAATTATTAATTAATTTAAACTTTAACATGTGCTGTGTAATATGAAGGTTAAAGGGTACGCACCCACCCTATATGTACATTTTATATTTAAACTAAAGCACTAATTAAGTGTTTTTTAATATCAAAATAAGTATATTTAATTATTACTTCATTTGCCTTTGTTATGTAATTGGCGGATGGGATACGATCTCCCTCCTACCCTACATATACAGGGTGGGCAAAAAATAAAAAATCTGGTAAAAAAAATCATATCTCTTTTGTTTGTGAATATTTTTGGCAATTTTTGCTTTTGTTCCATACAATAAACTTGGGAGATTGTAATATGGATATTACATACACCATTGCAAAGGTAGTTTTATTATTTTTGGAAAACGGCCGATCCGTTATTGCCACTCAACGTGCATACCGGCAATTTTACGGAGTTCGCACTGCACCAACAACTCCCACTATTCGGGCTATGGTGGTTAAATTTAAGCGATATGGAATCGTTGGAGATATGGCAGACCTCGTTCTAGACGATCGGCCGAAAATATCGAGTTCGCCAAATTATGAAAAAAGATCTGCACCTGTACCCCTACAAAATCCAGTTGGTTCAACAGCTCCACCATGGCATTGCCAGGAATGCTGCAGAGCTGTTCTTAATCTCGCTAAGAATGATCAAACATTTTTGAAAAATTTAATCATGACCGATAAGCAAAACTGCAGATTTTGGAGCACACAGAATCCTCAAAAGTTCTGCAAAAGTTACCATCAACGGTGAGCGATGCCGAACAATGCTTCAACTCTTGCAAGTGGAC